>JMRQ01006303.1:0-59934 GCA_000688715.1 Glossina pallidipes | reverse complement strand
GCATTTTCTTTTCAATATCCACGGTCTAGTGATACGAACCGTATTGAGGAGCAGGGAAATTCGTAACAGTATCATAGATTTGGGCATACCACGTGAATTTTTTGTCACAATTGTCTCAATTATTATCCGTAGTGATCTACGAATCGAACAAACCATTAGACCCACCCGGCCTACCTCAAATATGACTGGAATGAATATTCAGCTTTATTGTCGGTTGTGATGATCCACGTTTTCCGTATTGTGGTTACTTGACATTTGGATGTCCCAGGACGTGCACTGCTGATCCCTGGTAAGGACTTACCGCGCTATCCTCCGAATTAAACAGGAAAAGTACGATTTCCCGCAAATTGTGGTTTTCCTCACTGAATTATACTTATCAAGAGCTCCAAGAAGGTGTGTTGTGCACGCTTTAGTGTGATTATTTAAAGAGTATAGTTTAAAGACTGTAGCTTCAAATGAAGAAGTTAGAGTATTGTTCTATACTTTACAGTATTCCCTACGGTATCTCTTAGAAAACGAAACGAGGTAATTTATACTCCCAACATATTGTCATAATAGTAAATTTATTTGAAAATACTCATCTGATCAGTGTTCAAATATAAACATAAATAAATGTTATACTACACATTTTTCGAAACAGAAAAAATGAAGCTTATTCGTATAATAACGTAGTAAAACTAAATAATAGGTTCTTGCATATATTTTGGACAACGACATTTATTGGTGAAAATGATAAAGTAATACGAACTGCCAATGTACATAATCTACATAAAATATCAGTTTTTCATTAATATTATTGAGTTATTCAACGTATAAACGCAACGTGACGCTCAAAATTGCATTTTGTTGTTTAATTTAAAAAAATCTGCTGCTGAAGTCCACCAAGCGCTTTCAGAAGCTTATGGTGTTGCTGCCCGTCATATGCATATTGTCGGTTTTGGTTTCAACAGATACAAAGAAAGGACTGGAGAGCCAAAAAAGTTCGAAGACAATGAATTGCAAGTGTTATTGGTCGAAAACTCACCTCGAACACTGAAAGAACGCATTTTAGGAAGAGAAGCCAAGTTTCAAAGAAGGCCGTCATTACTAATCCACAATTCTCTTAAATCACAGTACAACATGTTCGTTTTCTCGATTAGTAGCGTTTGTTTCACCCTACGGTGCAATGGATGTATTCAATTGCCAACCTTTATAAACAAAATATGTTACGAATCTATTTTTACTGTTTTCGAAAACCTTACGTAAGTAAAAGTAAGCATGTAAATTTAAAAACTTTTTCTTTCTATTTTTAAAAAAACGTACTGTAACGAGTCTTCTTTTCGGTGTATACTCAGGGTTACCCAGGATGCCCATTTCCAAGAATATTTACATAAATAAAAAACTCTTGGCCCTTCACGAACTTATGCGTCACTAATTTCATTCTTTATCACAGCCGAATCCCGCGATTGAAGTTCACACCGCGCTACGGAGTTGCAAAAATAACAAATGTTACTTTTATATTTGTTTCGTAAAAAGAATTCAGTGAAATAGTAGAAAAGCATGCGTTCTCGCGCTCTTTATGTTTCTATTTTATTTGCGCTTCCTTGGCATAAAGTAAAAAGTGGATTTTTGATAAAAAAATCTTTTTATATACCTCTTTATAGCTTGCTGTCGTGTCAGATTAGAATATGCATTCGGTATTTTGATTCTAGTTCCACAAACATAAAGTTAATTTTATTTTTATATTAAATTTACTTTTTTTATTTACTAATAAAAAATGAAAACGTGAATAAGCAAATTTGATTTAATTTTTTTATTTATTAATATAATAACTCAATTAACAACGACATATAAATCGAAGTGGTATTCATTAATCGAAATTGTGTGTGTAGAGTAAAATTAATGATAAAGCAAATGCTATATGTTTATTGTGCGTATCTGAATGAATCGATTTGTTTTCGAAGAAGGCAGATGCGATTAGTTTCTACTTGTTGGTTCATTTATTTATAGTTACACATATTTTATTTATTTTTCTTTTTTACAATATTTAAATGAGATTAGTTTACACAACATCCAAGACAAAATGAAAAATGATACAAACCGTTTAAAACTTCTTTAAGAAACTTGCGTAGACCTAATAAAGTCACTGACAATCCGTTCTACTATTTGTATAGTTAGTCCCTAGTTATTAATGCGGCACTAAGTTCCCTGCATAAGCTTTCAAGTAATCATTTCATTTGCTTGAAGATGTTTAAAGTTATTATTTTTGGAGTTCCTAAAGATTTTTTAATTCGAATGATATCTTTAGCTAGTTCGAAAGTAAAGTGGGGGAGAGGGGGTTTTAAATTTTGATCCCACAGACAACCTACACACGATTACATTATAGAAATACAAGTGCGCACAAACAGAAGGACAAAACTTACTTATCGTACGGACTGCGCCCAAGGCCCCTCTACAGCCTACCCCATCTGTAGTCTCCATCGGCCCATGATTTCATAAGGCAGGCTCCGAAGTTGAATTCGACCATCCTTTATCCTATGTTCCTCTTCTAATTAAATTTTGCATTTAAAAAATATAAAATTAATACCATTTAAATTTGCTTTTTATTTATTTTTTTTTATCATGTATATATGCTTATATACATTATAATATACGTATGGATAAATATATTTGTTCGCGTGAAACAAAAGATTGATAAGTTGATACACAGGGACATAGTGAGTGAAAGAGAGGTAGAGAGAAGTTATAAAAGGATTGAAATTCATTTACAAGCAGGTATTAAGAATTTACAATTTGACTAAGTATATTTACTTTGTATTGGCATATTTGTCTTTTACTTAGTTGGTTTAGGAGATAATGTGAAATATTATCGCTTAGGTTGGAGTTAGGTTTATTCGATTTAGATTTACTTAAAGTCGAAAAGAATCCGGTAACCGTTCCGTAATGCTGTCTACATGCTGCTACTGACGCATTTTCGGATTATGATGAAGCGTTATTGTGAAGAAGTTATTCAATTATGATAGATTTATGTATCATGCTTTTTTTTTCATTTTATTTTTTTAAGTTTCAAATTTTTCCTCTTTTTTAACATCAATGTTTATATATATTTATTTTCATATATATCAGTATAATATGGTAGAATGCCAAATAATGTTTGTCTTCATTATCGCATATGTATACACGCAAACGCGCAACTAATATGCTTTGTAGTTAATTTTTTGCTGACCATTTTTATTTCCATATTTCATATCACAATGCTGTGTTATATTCAATCGAATTCGCGTCATCTTTTAGAGAAATAGTTAATATATTGATATATAGGTTACAACTGAGTTTTCCTTCTTTTGCGTCCTTTACATTGTATTGAATCAAAGTTTTTTGCAGACGTCTCTCATATTTTAATTAGCCGCATATGTGTTACTCAGTATTTATAAACTGTCTTCATCATTGTTAGAAATTAATGAGAATCGGGGCTTAATTAATAAAAAGAAACTATAATACCATCCACGACTATATAACTTTTCGATGAAAAATAATGCTTGTCGTAAGCGCAGAATTTTGTTTACACTCATATTTTATCAGAAATATTGCCTTATTACTCCATTTTATTTTATAAATCGCATCCAGCCAATTACTCCAGCCAATTCTTATAATCACTTAGTTTTTGAAATACTTTCTCCATTGATTAAGTATTTTTATATATATTTATTGATCTTCCTTTTTCTCACAGACGAGTCTTCCTATTTCTGTATTTTCTCTTTTCGTCTCGGGCCTACCAACTTTTTTTTGCTTATCATACCACATCAGTTGTACCAATTGTCACTAAGCAAAAAACAGACGTTGCACTACCTAGGGATTTCCCTCCGCGATCCTCTTACCTTAAAGACTCCTGTCTACTTGCCAGTACCACGGTGATTATAAAATTATCAAATTATTCTCGCTTCAATAGGCGATCGCCGTTAACGGTGAACTAAATGGAACATGGAATTTGAGCTGTTTTAAGCCTACGAACTCTGTTTTGCCGTAATGCAGGCGGCATGTTCGGTGATTTAATAACATAAGAAAAGTGAAAAAAGGGTAACGCTTGTAACGATTACGTTCCGCAGCTAACCAATTACCTAGTGCTTCTTTCGAAGAAGTTTATAATTAATTAAAAGGGTCTGCTTCTTTTGTTTTTGAATTTACTTTCTTTAGTCGTCCTTCAGGATTTAGTAGCACAATACAATCTTACGTTATCGGGTTTACAACAAGAAAGATTTTAAGATATAATTATCTACCCATTCTCCCGGAACAAAAAAATGTCATGAAATTGGACCAGCGGGATGGCCACGGATAATGAAAGTTTATCCGCCAGGCCGATGGATAATTAGGCAAGTCTTACAGGACACAGTCCTACAACAACGTTCTAAAAGAAGTGGTATGACTTATCTTTCGCTTGACTGTCGCTAAATATTGAAAGAAAATTTGTGGTTGCGCGTGACTTTGATAACCGTCGGCTCACTACACTTGCTATGCTGATCTAAACTTAATTTAAAATACGTACCAAGTGCCTACTACTAGAGAATTACTTAGTGCTGAATATCTTACTTAGTGTGTGCTCTATTACTACGTTAGGAGAGCGTTACATTAGAATAAGAAAAGTGGTTTAGTGTTGATTAATATCTCTCTATATTTACATATTGCTCTTGTCAACTATGTCTGCTACGAAATTCTCTACGGCACATTTGCTTATCGAAGGAAAGAGAACAGACAAAGCTTTCCAAGTCTTATTGTTTACATACGCATGGAAACTTATTATTTTTGGTGGATTTCAAACCACTTTGTTCTTATAAATAAAAATCACTCTTAGTAATATTACAATTTTCGAATTTTTGATATTTATATGACTTTTAAACTGACGTATAGCGTTAATGTGCGTGCTTTTTACGTGAAATATATTTCTTTCATTGTTGCTATTACTTTTGCTGCTGTATCTAAAAGACGTTAATTCGCTTCATAGTTTTCCTAATAAACCTTTTAAGCACTTGTTCACATTTGCTTTCCTCTGAAAACTTACAGCTGCCTTCAACAGCACATTGCGGTTTTTTTGAATTTTTTTTTTTTTCCATATATTTACAGTCCAATTCATTTTCCGCTTAAACTGAATTAATTATTACTTATTTCATTCATTTAAATAGTTTTCATTTATTCAAAACGGCAAATGAATAATTTTTTTAAAGAAGAGTTTTTACTTGCAATGTAAACTTAATAAGGATGCATGTGCGTTCTTACAAGTTTTTTAACTCCCTGCTGCTTTTACATAAATTGAGGATCGCAAAATGAGCATCTTGTCTTTAGTGGTATTCGGTTTGTTATTGATATCGTTTTGCAGCACCCGATCAAGTGTTGGTTTGGAAGTCGATTTCGACCACTTCCAATTTTTATTAAAATTTCGGGTAACTAAGATAAATTAGTGCATTTTTTATTGCTCTCTGTGTAATTTTCCAACTTTTAGCTTATTACATTAAAATTAAGCAAAAAAGTAAGTTCTTATCAGCAATTTTATTAGTCACTTTTGCAAACATTTTTTTTAATTTCGCTTGTAACGTGTTCTCGGCATCTCTGACACATATTGTTGGTGTGTCTGCTTGCCTATGAGTCTTTTATTCATTTTCACATCACAGATGTCATAGTGGGTTTTGAGACTTGTTTTGAAATCTGATTGAAGATTCTGATTGTTGCTGTGATTGCTGCTGCCTTTTGAATTTTTCGCGCCGACATTCCATACTTTGTTATTCGTTGTTGCTAGAATTCAATAAAAAATCAGTGTAGTTAATTTTACGATAAATGTCAAGCGCCCTGATCAAGACGCTCTTTGTGTTGTGAAAGTGTATCACCTCTGATATCGCCGATATTTCATCGGAATATTGTGAAATTTGTGGGATTTCCTCGGATCACCTCGGATGTCAGTGAACATAAAATTTACTCTGCGGCTTCTCCCAAGTATGTATTCAATTTCGGATCTTCACCTGACGTGGGTTTCCACAAATTCGTGCGGGATTCCAATTCTCATGCAGCTTCGGACGGAGTCGTCCTAAGTTTTTCGAGGAATGCATTGCCCTAATATATTTTTTTAGAAGATATTAATTTCCTAACTAAACCTTATGTCGTACCGATTCCACAGGCGTTTCGACCACACACATAGAGTCTGCACGTGTCAAAAACAGCTTTGCACTTATTGTGGCACAAGCCATGAGGACATTTTAATTTGCCTTCAAGTAAAAAAATTCATCAATTATAAGGGTGAACATTCATCAAATTCGAAGGCTGTCCTTCTTAAAAAAAATTGCAAAGTCTAAAAAGACGCAGAGGACCGTCTTAAACCTCAAATATGCTCCTTCTCTCGGAATACTTATGCTCATCCAAATAATAATTTTTCAATTTCTCTAGCGAGCTTCCCTAAGTTGTCCTCACCGACTTCACAATCGACAATAGAGCGACCCGCCATCTCAATACCAATTATAAAGACGTTAAATCCTGAGACTGGCATCTCCTGTTCTAATATGAAGTCTCTAATTCCTGAGACCGTGACATCCATTACAGACAATGTTTCTTCTGATTACTAACTCTACCAATACCTCCCACCTATCTCTCTCTGAATTTATTCAAAAATTACATAAGGTCAAACTCTAAACCAAAATCTACTATTACCTCTGCCACGCGTTCATCTCGCGATCTTCCTAAGAGCATTTTAATTAACGACCCTCTGCTGGTTCGTACTCTAATTCTCACTCTGCCAATGGTTGCACTAGCACCCGTAACATCCGAAACATCCATAACGAAATGAATATACTTATACTCTCAGACTGGAAACACTAAAAGAAGAGAAGTGTGAGAAGTTTCAGAGGTATCACTTCTTCTCGTTGTTCCATTCCCTCGCAACTTTTTAACGAGTTCCGTGACAAACTTGCTGAACCTTTTGGTCCTATAATCCCCTCTGCTTCACTCGATGAGGAACGTGATAATTTTTTCTCAAGTGACATATCTCTCTGTGAACTATATAAAGCCATTAGTCTCCCAACAGACCCGCCGCCGAGCTTAGATGGTATTGAGAACAGCTCGCCAATTAATATTAATCCTTACATATGTATTGCCTTTTCCACCCTTAGGAAAATTTTCGTGAAAGTATTATATCCACTTTTAGAATGATATCTCGAATATAAATGTATGCTCAGCAACTTTCAATTTGGTTTTAGACGTTCCAGATCTGCCCAACACAACATTGTCACTTTGCGGTCAGCAATCAGCTCAGTGTTTGCTAAGAATTGCATTCTCATTTCCTGTTTTCCTGGACTTAACCTCAACATTTAATTTTGTCAATATCAACATCTTAAAATTTATCCTCTCTTTAAATCTCCCTACCGGATTCTGTAATTTATTATATAACCTCTTTCTCTATAAGAGCATGTTAATTAATGATGATGCTGTTGTACAAAGAATGTCTTTTGCAGGTGTTCCTCAGGGATCCGTATTGAGTACTCTTTGCTTTATTTTATTGATTTTATTTTACTTACTTGTACATGGAATTCGACTAAATTTAGCAGTCGAATTCAAATACAACCTAAAGTAAATCTTATACTATTTATTTTAAAACTAGTGTACAATATAAAGAAATATATGAAAAAAGAAGAGTAATAAAAACAAAAAAAAAAAAGAAATAATATTTGAATTTAATGTGTGGTACATCACCTCTGAGTTCTCCTAAGTCTGATTCGTTGGTACAAATTAGCGCTTCCTCAATGTCTACAAAGGACGCTAGCGTTTCTGCTATCGTTGGGTCGGTCGGTAACAAAAAAGTTATAAATAAGCCGGGAAGTCCTTCTGGTTTGAGCTATGCTGAAGTGGCAAGGGTATCTCCTCCCTGTGGTGTCACTCAGTCCGCTCAGGCGTCATCGCCTGAAACTAATAAAGAGAATAATAAATCGTTCTCTCCCCCTGGTTGTTCGAGTGTGAACGTTGGTCACCACACTGGGCATGTGGCACAAGCTGCTCGTGCAAGTGTTGTTACCCATTCTGCATTCGCCCCAACTCAAAACTCCCTATCCGTGACCCTTACGGTTTTTACTAGAGATGACATTTGCTTGACGGCAGTTCCTCCCAGAAAGATTTGTGTCAAGACTGACACTTGATACGTCCTTCTCAATCTAGAGCAATATCTTCTTTTAAAATACTAAGTCCACTGAAAACATGGATATGTTGTTAAATAAACCATTGTAGCCAGTTGGATCCTTAATGAAGTAATTTATTCCTCGAGATCGACTCCCTAACACTAATGCAGTAGTCCTGTCGCCTTCAACACACTTTCTTCAAGCTCATTATCTTTCATTTATCAAAATGTTAGGGGCCTAAATTCAAAAGCTCGTTCTACTTTCCTAAATTCCTGTTTGGCCTTCACTGAAACTTTGTTAAAACCTGATCTGCATTAGTCGGAACTTTTCCACAATTCGTTTCAGGTTTTCAGAAATGATCGATTGTATCGCAATGGTGATTGTATTTTAATTGCCATATCTGCGGCAGTCCCGTCCAATTCAATTAAATTTCCTACTACTCCGGACGTTGAATTTATCGCCATTCCAGCGAATATGTCTAATAAACAGCTATTTATAACCTGCTCCTATAATCCCCCAAATTCTGATACCTCCATATATAGAAAACAGGCTGCCCTCATTTGTGAAGTGGCCAAGTAGTCTAAACCCACCGATTGCGTTAGGTGACTTCAATTTGCTTCAAGTCGATGTTACATTGATAGTTCTGGCTGTTTGATTCCTACTTCAACATCTGATAGAGCTGTTGTGTTCTTTAACGAATTATTCGATCATAACTTAGTTCAATTTGTATTGATCCCCCAATTGCAATAGTAGACCGCTTGATCTTTGCTTTGCCAATTTCCCCAACATTAGTGTAAATCGTCGTCCACCTTTTAGTTTACCTGAGGGTTCTGTATTTTCTTTCATTACAAACATGATGGTTTCTTCAACTTCTCTAACGATCCAAATTCAACTTTTTCAAATAAGTATTATGATTTCCATAAAATTAATCTTTCAATGTTAAAATCACGTCTTTCACATATGAAGTTTGATTTCTCAGCTCGAAGTATTGATAGCTTACTGTCATCGTTCTCCAATACATTAAATCAAGCTATTTTTGCATTCGTTCCAATCAGGCAGTCCCGTCCTCGAAGCAGGTGTCCCCCATGGTTTAATAAGACAACTAAATATTACAAAAATAGGAAAAACAAACTTTTCAAAAAATTTTCGAAAAGTAGCTCTGCTTCCGACTATTTTGCTTACTCAGCGGTAAGGCATAGACTTAATTCCCTCAACCACCAATTTTATTGTAGATATCTTCAGTTCATTAAATCCTCTCTGTTTGCTAATTCTAAATACTTTTTTAATTTTGTTAACTCCAAAAGAAAATTGTCCATAAATTCCTGGCATGTTTCTTTTAATAGTTCTGAGTCCTCGGATGATATTGAAACTCAAATCTCTTTGCTGAATTCTTCCGACGAAACTTTTCGACTGCTAATTTCGATTTATCAGTAAACTACCAATATCCGATAACTAATTTGGTTATTTCCGTAAATGGCGGTTTTGAAGGGTTGAGCTCTCTAAAATATAGTTGGGCCTGATGGAATTCCATCGTGTGTACATAAATGTTGCGCTGTCAAGCTATGTGGTGCTATCTCAAAGATATTTAACCAGTCCTTGAATTTAGGTGTTTTTCCTTTGTGCTGAAAGAGTAGTTTTCTTATTCCTATTCACAAAAGTGGAAGTACTTGTTGACAAATGTGACTCAGCATTTGGCCTTTGTCATCAAATCATATATTTCCCCACTCTAACGTGGATTTCGAATAGGAATATCTACGGTTACCAATCTAGTTATTTGTCATGTTTTCTAGGCTTTTTCTAGTGGCTCTCGCACTGATGTCATATACACTGATTTTAGCAAAGCGTTTGATTTGGTTAACCAAAAACCACTTATCTTTAAGCTCCAGGCCTCCGGCTTCCCTTCCCATTTAGTGAAATGGATAAGCTCTTATCTAACATAACAGGTCATTCAGGGTTTTGTTTAATTTCATCAGCTCATATGAATTTCCTGCGACGTCAGGCGTACCTTAAGGCAATGATTCGCCCTCGGTGATTAAATCTAGCCAGATCTTAACGTATGCTGATGATGGGAAACTGTTTTCTTCCTTTTCCGAAGAATCGCAATCACGTCAGCTTCAAATTGACTTTCATAATTTGCTTGCATGGTGCTCGTTGAATCTTATGAAACTAAATGCAAATAAATGTAAGAAGCTTTCTTTTTCAAGCTTTTTCTTTTTCATTCATTGCTCAGTATTGCATTAATTCGCCCAACTTGGAGGACGTCGGTTCGTTCACAGGCGTTCTATTTGACCATAGGTTACGTTTTAATTTACATATTGAGCTCTCGTTAAGCAAGGCTAGGTCCGCGCTTGGTTTTATAAAGAGGTGGTCCAAAGAGCTTGATGATCCTCACACTGCGAAAAGGCCGCACACGTGTTTGGTTACACCTATACTCGAGTACGCCTCTGTTGTGTGGTCTCCCTCCTATAGGCGCTATGTAGATTCAATTGAATCTGTTCAAAAGTAATTCTTGTTGTTTGCCTTCAAGATTTTACGTTGCGACCCGATTACCTCTCTTCCCCCCTATGAAAATAGGTTGTGTCTTTTATCCTTACAGTCTCTTGAGAAACGTACACTGCTTCTCGGCGTTTCCTTCTTACTCAAAGTAATATGTGGTACTATAGACTATAGACTCGCCCGCATTACTTGGTGAGTTAAGCTTTTATGTCCCTAACCGATTCCCTAGGGACTTTATCTTGATTAAGCTTAGTCAATGTAAATAGAATTATGAGCTGTTTAACCCGCTTAGAGTTGTTTGCAGAACGCTAAATGATGTCTATCTCAATATCAGACATTATAAAGCCTATCAATACAATTTAATCTTAATATCCCATGGATTCACTTGCAATTTGGATCTGTGGGTGCGCCTCTATGCTAGTTGTGTGCATGCTCCTTCTTTTTATATCCACCTATGCAAGATGAGGGTACATTCCCTATAAAGCATATATATTTTTAATCAGCGTGAAATTCCGAGTTAATTTAGCCATATCTGTCCGTCTGTGTAGTGTGTGTTGCTGGCAGTCACCTGGTCGCAAAAATGGAGATATCGACTTTAAATTTGGTAAAAACATTGGAAGTTTCTGCACGCAAGTTGGTATTGAAGACGGGGCAAATCAGTCAGAGCGGAAGCGCGCGGTGGAGCTTTACGAAACATTCTGCTCTTTACGTACAAAAGTGGAAAACATCCGCCATGCCCACAAAAAGTTACAAGGGATTAAATTTTATTTTTTCACTTTTTTGAGTTTTATGCTTATTTTTCATAAGGCAAACAAGACCAAATGTTTAAAACTACTTTGTATACTCCTTAAATGAAGATATATTATCTGCCTAAAAATGGGTTAATTTTGAAATGAATATGGTAGACACCGCGATTAATTTTTTGTTAATAATACTAGCGATATTGGTATCAAATAAAAGAACTTGGAGAGTAGAATGCAAAAAACATAGCCGTGGGTATGCGAGATTCGGCCGAAAAAAACTTTCTTGTTTTTTTTTTCTTATCTATTTGTACATGAATAAGTATTACTATTATTTTTCCCCTCCTTATTTCTTTATATTAATTAATGTAATATTTACTTCTAAGAGTCGATTACATTCTACTGTTAGTTTGTGTTATTTGAGTTTCATATGTAAGTAAATAAAATAAAATAAATAAATTATAAATACTTCTAAATTCTACAACATTTTGCAAATTCTAGTTGGTGAAAAGAATAATGTAACATATGTTTGCACGGAAATGCTGACTTAATGTCTACTGTTAAAGTTTACTGAGTTTAGGTTATTGGCAATTTTGGATTTGGTTGTGTTTGAGTTGATTGTGGTCGTGTTCGTCGTCGTGTTTTTTACTTTGTGCGTATAAATTTTCTAATTCTTTTTTTACTTTATTGTTTTAAACAGTTTTAAAGTCTAAACAATTATAAAATTGCTATATATATTGAAATATATTGATTATTGTTTTTAATTTATATTCATCGTATTGTTCTGTATGTTAATATCATTTTAGCTTTTGTGATCAGCACTTGGTGCTTTCCTGTCATCGTCAAATCTGGTGAATGCATCGAATGCTTCAGGCTTGCTTTCAAATAACATCAATATCGTTCCCATCAAAAACTTCGCTGGTACAAGTATTAATTCGAACAACCTTTCTCGCATTACCGTAGCTAATGCCACATTCTATAACTTATTACACCTAGCTATTTCGGCATCCGTTCTGTGGTTCAATAAAGTTGTTACATACTATAAAAATAACAAAAACAGACTTTCCAAAAAGTAGATGAAAAGTGCATCTGCGTGTGACTATATCGTTTACTCTTCGGTGAGACATTCATTCAATTACGTCACCCCGCAAAGTTATCGCAATTACCGTCACATGATAAAATCGTCGCTCTTCGTAATCCTAAATAGATTTATAAAGTTGCCAATTCAAAAAGAAGGATATTCCGATCTTGTAATCTCCCTTTGATGATTCAATCACGTCTTAATGTACGCTCACAATATTTAAGTGTTTTCTTCTTTTTCCTTGGAACCGCGCTCGTATCTTCTCCAATCTGAGTTAGTAAATTGGTTACGTCTCTCTAAATTTTATGAAACTAAATTTAAAAAAATGTAAGAAGCTTCCTTTCTCAAGCAGGGTTCTTTTTACTTCATTCATTCACATTCGATCGTGGACTTAGTGGTTTTATTCGATCATAAGCTTCGTTTTGATCTTTCTGTAAATAAAGCTAGGTCAATGCTTGGTTTTATTAAACGGTGGTCTAAGGCGCTTGATGACCCTTACGTCACAAAAAGATTATATGTGAACTTAGTGAGACCAATATTTCAATGTGCGGCCTCTTTCCTATAGGCGCTATGTAGATTCAATACAATCCGTTCAAGAACAGGAATAGCTTTTGAATTTTGTCCTTAGGAATTTGGGGTGGCACCCACATGTCTCTTCGCCTTCTTACAAAAAGAAATTGCTTTTGCTAGCCTTGCCTTCACTTGAAAAACGTAGATTTATTTTTGGTGTTTCCTTCTCAATTAAGTTAATAAACAGTACTATCGATTCGCCGGCATTACTTGGAGAAACTTCAATGTCTTGGGCCGTTTCTCTAAAAACAAACGTTCCGCAAAGAATAATTTGATATTATGCATAACTTATCACATCCTCGTTCAAATTCTTCATTTAAAGTGATTACGCAACAGTTCGTGGGGCCAACAACGAAGAAATAATAAAATACTTTAAATTTTACATATGCTCTCAGAAAACAGAGATTAGGAGAGATGCCACAATGTCAATCGGTAATGTATGATGGTCCCCGTCTACCTTATCTTACATGTATTGACAGATTGACGAGAAGCCAGAAGCCATACCTTTGGTGGATTTTACCGCTGAGTCAGTTGCTAACGCTTTGCTTTCTAGATTTTATGTGTCAATCCCAATTACAACCGATCAATATAGACAGTTTTAATCCTCTCTATTCCGACAATACGCCAAGTGCTTGGCTGCAAAATCTTCCATACAACAAATTGAAGGATGGCATTGAACTTTGAAAAATGCTAATAAATGTCATACTGACGCAAAATAGAGAGGTGTTTTACCACTACCACTACTTGTTCGCAGTTCAGCAAGCGCTGATACTGGTTACATACCTGGCTAATTACAACCGCCTGGCCCATCCGTAACTGAAAGAGGTTACTCAGCAAACGACAGCTGGTAGAATTTGCAAGGATATGTAAAACATGCAAACTTGCAAGTTGAGTCTACCCGGAAATACACCTTGGTATATGCCCCGACATATAACAGCCTGCTCCTGTGTGTCTTAAACGGACGGTTTTTGTTGAAGCCATTAAAACACCTTTATACTGCACCTTACAAACAAGCATACGGTTGTGCCGCGACTTCTTTATCAAGCGCAGTTCCAGGCCGAATGAAATGGCTAACATCGGCGATGCGAACACCAACTTCCAGGTTCCCATTTAATAATCCGCGACAATGTAAGGCATCGTCAATATCTGTGTATTAATGTCTCGGAGATCTACATGCGCCGCGTAATCTTTGAATTAAGTTAAAATTTAAATCTAAAAATAAGTAACAGGCACTAATTAAATTACGTCAGGAGTTATAATCCAAGGCATTTTGGGTAGACAATTAAGAACTCCTTCAGAAAATTTGTTGTGGGTCACATCATGTTCCAATAGAATGACTTCATTCTCTGTGTCCTCATCACCCAAAGGTCCCAGCGATCGAATGAAATGCCCGTGGGCAAAGCGAGAAATCCGAGGCCAGCTATCTATACTATCTATACTCACTACAATGCGTTGACTTTTCAATTTTTCCGCTTAGCGTGTTTCAATACGAACACGAGGAATTTTACGGTCCGTAGGAATAAATATGTGACGAGTTGCATTGGTCAAAAAACTAGAATGCAGAACTCCACAATACTGACGCCTTTTGCGCACAATTATGCCAACAACTTTATCAGTTGGTTGCTTGTTACTTTTTAATGGCCACCGTAGCAACAATAGCCGTTAAGGTTTTCGTCGCTAGTTTGGTCACTCTGTTCATCTAATTCAGTTTCCTCAAGGGCAATCTCACTTGGGACGGACCATTGCTCTCCCGGCAATAGCTCAATCTCAACAATATCACCATCATTTCAGTTTTTCAATATTTAAAAAAATTTTGTAAGAATCTTGAAAGGAAAAATTTTTCACATGTTTTCTTTTGAATTCTACCTTTGATTTGTAAACAATTTCATATGTTTTCTTTCTCCATGAGTTCGCTATACCTCCGTTTGAATTCGCTATACCTCCCCGAATTCGCTGTACCATCTTTTGAATTCGCTGTAAATATGAAACTTAGCTAAAATTGAATTGACTCTTAGAAGCAAATCTTATAATAGTTATTACTAAAAGCAAAGGGCGGAAACAGAAGTAAAGGAAAGAAAAATAAATAAATAAATAAAAAACATGACGGAAGTATAAAATGTAAAAAAATTGTATTCGGTTCTGATTGAATATTTTACATCCATCACCGTTATCCTGACAAAGAAAAAACACTGAAAGAACTAAATTTTCATGCTCTATAATATGCAGTTCGCGCATCTGATTTTTTCTATTTTCAAAATAAAAGTTTTTGTCGCATAGGCGTGGTAGGTGTGCCCTGTTTAGTTTATTTCCAATTTCTTTTGCAAATTAGTAGGCTACATCTTCATTTTCGCTAATTCCAAATTTGAAACTAGCCAGGGGGGGGGTTTGGAGCCACTGAAGCTTATTTCTGCGCCTTATAAAAGTATTGAAAAAATCAAATTTTGATATACTTGTAGGCATAGCTTAACGTGCATTCGCAATAATGAAAAAAAACGACCAAATCGTACGGTTATGAATTTTCTACGTTTGCACTTAATCAAAAACAAAAAATGCAAGCATAAAATTACTTTACTAAACATTTGCGTTTCGCTATTTTTGTTTAAGTTTAAGAAAAATATTACATAAGCAGCAAACTTTTATCAATAAACTCAACTCAATATTAGCTAGCCTTGACATTTTAGAAATATTCAAAGAATAATAAAATTGAAATCTTGTAACGCTTTTGCCGAATATACATTGGCCATTAAAAGAGTGCAAGTCTTACCGGAAACAGCCGAGCGGCTCAAATTAGTAAATTAATACACACTCTACACTTCATAAACTAATTTTTTATTCTTTTTCAAAATAGAGGTGTTCTCAGTTTAGGTGGTGCTTTGGGCGTGTCCTTCGACCGATTTGGACCATTTTCAATGCCAACCTGCGCGTGAGAACGTTTGTTGTTTCTTCCAAATTTGAAGTCGGTAGCTTCATTTTTGCGGCCAGAAGAATGTCTAAACCAGACATCACACAGTCGGACAGACGAATATGCTTAAATCGATTCAGAATTTCACTCTGATCAAGAACATATGTATTTTATAGCATCTTTGGAGCTTCCTTTTGGATGTTGCAAACATCAAATATCAATATGAGTATACCCTTATCCTTTGGCGGTGAGCGTAGAAATTCAAATTATGTAAGTTAGCACTGAAGACGGGTTTTTAACATTGTAAGTGTTTATTGATTGTTGTTATACCACAGCTATTTTGGATATCATATGCATGAATCGAAATTGAATTACGAAGCATAAATCTAGAACATATTCGGGGGAACCAGTTATGTGAAATACGTAGGCTCGCGAAAATTGCATAAAATATGGTAAATATATGTATATGCAAGCATCCGACATTAAATAAAGGTAAATTTTTCTTACAACGTAAACATTTTAATTATAAGGACTTTCTTCTTATTTCTATAGAAAATGTACACTAAAACTTACTGAGGCACTTGGCGAACACAAAATGTAGAGTTCTTTAACACGAAATAAATGGTGAAATGAAAATAAAGCAAATGTAAATAAAATGTTAACACAAGCTTTATTAAGTTACTTTTCGCAACCCTGATACAGATTTGGTCGGCGAATCCATCGAATTCGGTTCCATTGCTAGCACTTAGCTTTTGAATGCCTTGGGAACTCATATTATATAAAAGTTCTCATTTTTACATTATAATAAAATTAACTGCTTCTGTACTTTCCACCAAAAAGTGGTCCAGATCCCCGATCACTATGTGTTGAATTGCTACTAAACGTTCATATATTTCAGACATTTTATAAACTGTGTTCGCAATATGTTGACTATATTGAAATACTTATTCAAGTGTGGCTTTTGAATAAAGTTAATAACAAACAAAAATTGTGGACTCATTCTTACGCTACTTTTGTATTTTTCGTCGTGTACTGATATATTCGTTCATATGGCTTCAACGAACATTACAGGTTTGCAAAAATGGTCTTATCCAATACATTCTTTTTTTACATGGGCGAGGAAGAAATTGTTTTCCTTTCTTTAATCACGATGTAAGATTCTGTCATTTCTCCCTTTATTCTCTATTTATGTAAACTCATTAACAAGTCAAATAAAACTAGAAAGATTGCTTTGCTACACAATCAAATCATTGTATTACAACTGAAATTAAACCGCCACGATCAGGATGCAGCGATTTCATATTGCTTATAGTCACAAACTATTAGACCAAGATGGAGCGCTAATTCTATTAAAACCAAAATTTCATATTGCATATACACACAAACAAATTCTATTAGACCAAGATGCAGCGATGCTCACTTCATAAACTCAGTTTTTAGTTGGTTTTAGAATTAATTAGTTCTTCATTTCTATATTAGTTTATTCGATATATTTCTATATTTATATATGTTCTTAGCCAGCCGATATGTTAAGTACCGTCTCATTGCAATCTTTTCTTGGGTGCTCAAAATAATTTTCTCTATTTACATAAGCTCTTTTTAGTCGCAATATCGGCCTTATCGTCAGTGAAAGCTCTCACCTGAAAGCCTTAAAAACTTAAGATATGTAAATTGACGGAGTATTAGATCCTCCTCGAGATCTCACAAACTCGATTGGGACTATCTTAAGTGGCGATGTGGTTAATATACTTGCAGTTATGTTAATTTCCCTGGCTAAGTGTTTTGTAGGAATGACCGCCCGTTCAGAGGCACGGTTAGTATCTTTACGTCTAGGAAATTTTAGTTTAAACCTGCTTTAGGGCCAATGTGTGCTCGCCTTTATTGACTTTAAAAGTCTTGTTGCAGCTTTACCAAATGGTAATCTGGCTATATTTGAGGAGGATCACCGTTATATGTTCTCTACATAGGTGAATACTGTGGTTGTTGGGGCTTCAGCTATGATCTATTCAATGTATACAAATCGAATGTCGTGAAAGCTTTATGCGAAAGTCTGAAACTATACATCGTTCATAACTCGAAACTTACGCACTATGATATTGCTAACGACTCCACATCGTTGTTAGATTATTTTTTGATAACTGATATCTCTGTGATTAGTTTGGTTGGTCAAGTGCAACGCCCAACTATATCGAATCAAGCGTTGATTATTGCTGATTTCAAATTTGTTGATATTCCTTTACATGCATTCACCAAATATCGTAATTATAACTGTATTCATTTGAATGGTTTATATAACAATTTATTCCGATTTTGATATTTGTCTAATATTCTGGCATGGATATAAAATGCACCCACTTTTCTTTTCTTCCTACCAATCTTTTTTCTTTTTTCCAATCGTTAAGAAAAGGATGCGAGGGAGTAATGTTACGCGGATGAATTCTAGGGACATCTCTTTTGGAACATGGTGTTTTCGATTTTTAGTTCTGATCTTACTAGAGAGAATTGGAAAATTTATTATAAGCTTCGCAACAAAGCAAAGAATGTGATAAGGAGTGAGAAGATGAAGCTCTTTTCGCTTATCTTTGGGGGTTCAGACACGTGGGTTCTGTAGAGAGATTTACTTAATTTTGGATCTGTGCGAAGTAGTTGTTATTTGAAAGGCGATGGTGATGTTGATCTTCTAAACAGCTTTTTTTCCGAAAGCTTAGTAGTGGTGAAGAATCTCAAATTCTAAGCAAATTCTGAGGCATGGCAATTATTCTTGTATGCGAATAATGTTTTTCTATTATGTAATGATGATCGCGCATCGAATGAAAGTCTTAAACGGGGTGTGTGCGACTGCTTAGGTCGTTTGCTGCTGCGGGCTTCTGAAAGTAAGCTAAATATCGATCTCTCTAACGCCAAAACGATTATGTTGACTTCTTGTGTCAATTTTTTTTCGTATGCTGGTTTCGATCGTGATATTCTTGAGCATCATGACCGACAATCATCTCTTATTTGGAAAGAATACCATCCAAAGTTTTAGCTTTTTCCTCTTTATTTAATAGTAAATTTCGATTCTTGCATTTCACTCCCAATGCTTAACTCTATATTCCTGGAATCTATGGATTAATCTTTAGGGATTAATCTATAGGGACTAATGCGGAGGCCTTCGGGCTCCGCATATTCTCACACTCCAATAATGTCTTTCGTCTTCAACTTCTAGTCTATTTCACAACTATACACCACCGCTACATGTGGATACACGTGTAAATCGGTGCTAGAGCTGAAACTGTTTGGAACTATTCTGCTTTGAAACTTGCTATTTTTTTTTTTCGCCTTCATTTATTTTCTGGGCACCTAGATTTAATTTATTTTTTTGGCTATATGTGTGCAGAAGAGATGCGAAAAATTCTCTCTCAAAACTGGCAAATCAGATGTGAGCGAAACTGTTCTCGCTTTGAATTAATGGTGGTTATTCTGAGTTGGAGCTGGTTGCTGGGAGCTGCATTTATAGAAGAAAACAGCTGTAAACTCAAAATAAAATAAATTCCAAACAAGACTTCTTCTCGCTCTTTTGTTCAGCAAATTAATAACCGAAAGTTCGCTGGAATGCGTAAAAACGGCCCGATGTGGGCAATGTGAGACTTGCTTGTTAGAGCCTTAGTAAAGTTGGAGTTAAATTTGGTATATCATATAGTGTTTATTTGTTCATTTCGTAGTCGACTTGTGTTCTGAGTAGTGCGCGTTTTCTACTCGTCTGCGATTTTTTGATTGTTTTGGTGTTTTCGTGTATGTAGCTAAAACAAAAAAAAAAAGCAATTGACATTTTGCATTAGTAGTTCCCAATCTTTTTCCGAATTACTAAATAATAAACAACAATAAGGCGTAATGGCCCCCGGCCCACCAGATAAAAACTCAAATAGGTTTCATCTATTAGTGGACGAATCTCCACAGAGAATAAAAATAAAAATTCGGACTTTCCAGTGGTGCCAATCAGTAACATCGCTCCTAATGACAAAAAATACGTTTTTATTTCTTCAACTGATGCTAACGTAACAATTTCACAAATCAGTCCTTCCGCTATAAAAAAAGACCTAGATGGGATTACAACATATATAGACTCTATATCGATACTACGCGGTAATTTACTTGTCCTCGCTGGGAACCCGCACACATAAAGTCGACTTCATTAGCAAATTTACGTCCAATTTCCGCGAAACAAAGTTAAGGCAGTCAGAGGCGTAATTTATGCCCTGTGCGTACAACATGTGCCGGAAGCCAAAATATTTCGTGAAGTGGGCAATCAAGAAGTGACTGAAGTTTTTAAATTCACTAAATTAAATGACGACGGAAAAACTCGCTCTCATACAGGAAGGATAATTATGTTCTTTGATCGCTATCGGTTACCACAAGCAGGTGATGTGGCTTGGCATAAATGTAAAGTGGAACTCTACATTCAGAATCCCATGAGATGCAAAAACGCCTGGGTCATACGGCAAAAAGGTGCAACAGTGCTCTATCTTGTGCTAACTGTGATCTTCCTCCACATGCGGAAACTGTACGCGTAGTTTCTGCATAAATTGCAATGATCAGAATGTATCAACCCGCAATTTCAAATTATTCACGTGTGCCTTCTGGTTGCACTTCAAATGTACGCAACCACCTAGGTAGGGATTACTCTGCTGGTAAAAACAAATTATTCACGCAAAATTCCTAAACTTAACCCATCTACCAAACTTTTTAAAATTCTACAATGGAAGATTAAGAGACTTATTAATAGTTTTGGTGAACTCCATACACTTATAAGTGATTTTAACACAACCTTTATATCCCTTCAAGAGATCCATTGTAGAAGTCCTTTTAATCCTATTCCACCCAAATCATATACTGGATACTTCACGAATGCTAATCATAATTCATATTCCAAACAGAGATTTGGTTTTTTTATAAAATCAAATATACCACACAAACGCATAAATTTAAGCTCATACATACAAGTCTAGCTACGCAAATAATCTTAAACATAAAATTTGAAGTGCTTTCGCTCTATATCCCACTTTGGCAATCGTATTCTCAGCAAGAACTCTATAATTTATTCTCCGTACTTTCCCCTCCATTAATTATATGCGGCGACTTTAATAGCTGGCACACCATCTGGGGCTCAAAAGGGAACAACAGTCGTTTTAGAAAAAGCCTTCATTCAAATCAATCTCTGCATTTTAAATGATGGAAAACCAACGCACTTTTCAACTCACACCTTTTCACATATTGATTTAACATGTTGCTCGCTGTCGCTTCTTTTTTTGGTTTCCGGGGCTATTTCTGATGATCTATATAATAGTGATCACTTTCCAGTCATAATCGATCTTAACCTTTCAAAGTCTCTTGTTACTCCAGCAAAACGGGCCAAATTTCTTCTAAATAAAGGGGATTGGATTAATTACTCCAAACAGTCCGAGTTATTTCTGAATTCAAAGCCATTTAACGGGAACTGCAACCATGGTGCTGCATATCTAAAGCAATTCGCACGGCTGCTCGTCTCTCTATTCTTTAATCCAACAGCTTTTTTAAACGAGCTAGGTTTCCTTGGTGGAGCCACGCTTTCATTATTGAGGAAAAACAAAATAGACTTATAGCACCGCTTTCAAAGATGTCCTGATCATGATCATTAGTTATATAAAAAGGCCAATGCTCTATTCAGGAAGGAATTACGAAAATCAAAGGCACTTAATTTCGAACTTTTTTCGTAAAGAAGTCACAGAATTACATCAATGAAAGTTGTCTGGAACAAAATCAACAGACTCAATGGGACTTCAAATTTGACCGAAAGTCAAAAAATGTCACCGCATCGGACTATAGCCCAATCTCTCTTTTATGTTGTCGCTCAAAAGTATCAGAAAAGATTATATCATCTAAATTATCTTGGTTTCTTGAGTCTAAGAACCTGATTACAAAGCATCAACCGAGAATCGAACATTGTCTCTACGCGGACGATGTATACATTTTAACAAAAGAAAAAGATAGCACGAAGGTAATCAACATCCTCGAATCTATTGGACGAAAGATTTCCACATTCGCAAACTCGTCAGACGCTAAAATTTCTATACACCACTCAAAAAAAAAATCACATTTGTCGAAAGCAAATATGTGCCGGAAAGTAACTGATGCATATTCATGACTTACCAGTAGCAGACGCGTGCAGACGTTCCATATTCTCGGGCTCACGTTTTCTAACAAATATCGTTGGAACATACACTGTCTTCAGCTAAAAAATTCTATTTCAATAAGGGTGAATTTCGTACAGTATGTTGCTTGGAAAAGCCATGCGCACATGGCTATTGCTTATCTTACCAAAATGCTAGTTTTAAGCAAGATTGACTATGCTTTGGTAATTTATGGCAATACCTGCAAATCTAATATCAACATCCTTAAATCGGTCTATCACCAAGCCCTCAATGCAACTTGGTATGCTTTTCGGACGACGCTCATAAATAATATTATAATAGAAACTGGTCTCGCAGCTTTAGAAAATGGACTTTATGAATTAAAAGCTAAAACTGTCCCCAAGCGTCTTAACTCAAACAAATGTATTCTCGGTGAAGACATGAAAAAGATTATCGTTACTAAGAAAATTCGAAGCTCACCATCTGCAATTGATTATTGTTTATACGTCACAAAGGAATTGAACATTCCCTTAAAAATTTTCCGCTTTTGTTGTCTGAGACCTCCATGGATTTTGAAAGACTATTCTGTTGACATTTCGTTCTTTATACACAAGAGAGAAGATACTCCAAACTACGTCTTTCAGCTGAAAAAACCCCAGGTACTGAAGAGTAACGGTTGGAACCTTTTATACACACATGGCTCAAAATCTTCTGTTCTGTCACCTGCTCTTGCCGTAGTAGATGCTTCAGGACAAGTCCTTCTTAATCACATATTTCACGAAAGTGTTTCAATTTTCAGCACCGAAGCCAGAGCTATCCCTCATGCTGCGAATCTTTCCCACAAAGGTAAACTCAAAACCGTCATTGTTTGTGTGTATTAAAAGCTGTACGGAATAATCATTAACTGGATTGGGGATTTTCGTAACAATAATATATGTTGTGTTATACGTCCACTACGTAATTTTTTTTATAGTTTTTATTAAAATATGCATAATACTCGCCCGCCACGTAGGATAGAACAGAACA
The DNA here is from genome assembly GCA_000688715.1 of Glossina pallidipes. NCBI lineage: Eukaryota > Metazoa > Arthropoda > Insecta > Diptera > Glossinidae > Glossina > Glossina pallidipes. The sequence goes on along the minus strand of JMRQ01006303.1, from coordinate 36,847 downwards.
GCGTGGAGTAAATTGCGATGTGTACAGTGTAATGTTGTATGTGAGTACAGAAAGTTATATGAAGGTATTGATGGGTGTGAACGGAGAGTAGGTTCATAAATCGATTGTAAACGCTTATATGACTTGATGACATTATTTAAAAAAAAGAAACAATGCGATGTAAGCTGTTAAATTGCGGGAACACAAAATGTCAATTCTCGATGTGCTGAATGGCGAATGGTGCCTAAAGGGTTGTTTACTTTGTCAATTTTGAATAAGTGACCATTACATCTCGTGCGATTCGACATCAGTCTGTTAATAAGAATAAGACCGCAACTGATGAACCAAGGCGCTTTAATAATTTTTGGAAATAAAAAGTATAAATGGCGACCATAAGATGAATTATCTCATCGTTATTACTAAGAAAGAACTGAACGCTTTTTGACGATTGCCCTCAGATCTGCAGGAATCACGGCACGATCATTAAAATGAGATCGTCTGGAAGATGCAATTGTATTGCAATGTTGTTGGCAAGAATGCCCACGTGACTGAGCACCCAGAGAAAGTGAAAACAAAATGTATCAGACTTAAGACTATAAAGTAGGGATCTGATTTTTAATATGTAGGGATGAGTTTTACCTGATGGAAGCGATTGTAAAACGGATAAGACAGTTTTACTGTCTGACACTATAAGGAATTTCTTTTGCGGTTGAGCACTCGCTAAGCGGACGTCTTCTATTATCGCAGGACATTCAGCCAAAACTATAGTGTTACATGGGTGATTTTAAAGAAGAAATTACATCATTGATTGTATCATTCAAAGCAAACGAAGGCCAAATTTGCCCCTATTGTGCCACTAATATTTAAAAGATCTATGCCCCGTTTTAAGTTCTTTCTTTTTAGAGAAACAGAATTGTCCGCTTTAACTATTTTTTTTTTTAATCTACATTGTAGGTCTGAATGAGTAATGGGACTAACACAATAATGCTCTTTTCATATTTTCGGGATGAAACTTCAGTTGTGCCACTCTTTTATGAGTCTTCGTGGTAATTGACAAATCATGTGGCTCTCTGTGTATGCAAAAAATAAAACAACAACAAAAAAACGTAGGAATCGCTAATACAATTAATTTTATATATAGACGATTTTTTATCAATTTTATGTTTATTTTGCTTAAATACTTTTTATCTGATATATTATTCAAAATTTTGGTTTACACACGATATAATATTCTAGAAAATAAAAAACAGGCATTAAATACCATTTTTTTTCAATTTAAAATAGGATTTTCAAATTAAACCATTTAATCATTCTTTTGCTCTATTTAACTGCGCCAGTGAAATCTGTCCTACGACCTTTTTTTTTGAAGCCATCTTCACTCTTCATTTCAGCAATCAATTGCAAATTTAAATTGTTTGTACAATCACTTTTTATATTGTTATTTCTCATACATTGTATTGTCGCCGCTTCCCAATGTGTTTACCACTTATACGCATCATTGCTTCAAGCCAAAATGCATAGCAACCATTCTTGCATATCAAGAATTGAAATTCAAGTTTAATCCATTAAAAGCAAGAAATATGCACACAAAAACCTTTTTAGTTAGTTCAGACCTGCAAAATCGCTCAACATTTTTCCATTTTTTCTGCGCACGTATTAAAGTTCCAAATAGACAACACATACAGAAAACGCTCTCTCATCTACATTTCCATATCATTTGAGAAATAAAAATAAGAAAATCGGTGTAAATGTAAAAAATATATAGTTCCAATGTATAGTTCCGAAATTACATATGAGGTAATTAAAATAAACGTAAACGATCAATATACAAGAGAGATGACAAGAAAGTTAATTGGCTTAATAATACTGGTGATGCTTAGTAATTAGTTAGACATTTTTTTACGCCTAAAGTATCTAAAAATTTTTATTCATGCATAGTCCTTGCTGTCAATGTATTTAATTTAAACTTAGATGCTTGCTATGCGCAATTGGTATGTGTAGTCGGTTTAAAATTTTGCTTATCAAATTTTAGATTTATTATTATGTTATTAATCTTAATTTATCATTCTTAGGGTATATAAATATATATATCGATATTTGCCTGTACAGTATATAGTATATAGTATAGTATACTTCATATGATTTTGAAATCATTGCCTATTTTGCGTGGACCTTTTCTGTTAACCACTTTTTGGTGCCAAATAATTCTAGTTAATTTTTTTTTTTTTTTTGTTTTTTTGATACATAAATTTGCAGCCATGTGCGCAAGGTTGTTTTGTTCTCTTATGATCTCTTGTAAACAATTATCTCTCCTTATAAAATAATTGTGTTGTGCTTCTTATTACTATTTTTTATTAAAAATTTTTCTATACAGCTTTAGTAGAAAATTTTAGGACAATGAATTATAGAAATTATGTGAAAGTGTAGCCACAAAAATATTTACAAAGAAAGAGAAATGACACAAAGAGAACCAAATGGGCGGCAAAAACAATCTATGCATTGGTTTAAAGAGATAACAACAACAGTGGGACAGAACGCGCAAGCTGCAAAGCAAGAAGAGCTTAGGACTTCAACACGAAGAACTTTAACAACAAGGCAAACAGAAACGACATCCACGAATAATGGTACATTTGAACGATCTACAAGCCAGTTTCAAACTAACATAAAAAAGGTTTCAGGAATACCAGGTGAGTTTGCCAGTGAACCGTAGAAAGTTGTTTTAAAATTTTATTATTCTACCACTTAGCCTAATGGTGTAATCGAAAATTTAATCATAAGATTTTTATGACAACAAATTTTTTCTTTCGCAAAGATTCCCATTTGATATGCAGTCCTACAGGAATGAAAACACACATTGCAAGAATATCTTACGAGTGCGGGCCTAGTACGCAGAGGACTAAAACTGACAAATCGGCTAAAGATATTCCGCCTCCAAAACAGTCGGTTTCAGCTCTAGTTCATTCTCATCAACAATCGGAAAGAATGTCTAAGCTTCAAGAGAACTTTATGGACAAAAAAGAAAAACGTGACCACGAGTTAAAGGAAATACAGAAAAATATAAAGGCTGTGGAAACAAAAAACACCGAAATAGAGGCGAAGGAGGAAAATAATATGAATGAAACAAAGACGGTTACTTATCGTCGAAGCCAAACTGATTTGGAAGAAGCCAAAATTAAATCAGCTGAAGCCTACAGCAGTGTGCACCAATCTAGAAAAGATACACCACATGAGCAAACAGACAAAGTCAGATCTAAATTAGCTCAACAATCTACTACCAGGGAAAGAACCAAAAAAACTCCTAGAAACCCAGAGGAAACACATCGATTGGCAGCAGGGCAAAAGCCGAAATATAAATTACATTCGCAACTGAAACAAGAAAAGACAGACAAAGATAAATCGTCTAAAGAAGAAATTAAGAAACGTTTAGAAGAGTTACGGAAGAATACAAAAAAGTTAGTTAACAAAAACCTTGAGAAGAAAAAATTGAAAGCCGAACAAACTAATGAATTAGCAGAAAAAAAAGAGAAGCAAAGTGGGGAGACTCGGACGGAACAAAAGGCAGAGAGGGAGAACGTGGTTTTATATTCTCATGAAGCTCCAGAATCTTTGGATTGGAATACAAAACAACAAAAAAAAACAGCAAAAGGTCATATCACAGATCGCCCAAGGCCTTTAAAGAGATCTCAACTGATTTCAAGATCTGCTTTAAGTTTACATACGAACATTATTTGGGCTTCTCCAAAAGTAAACTCAAATCCTTTGAACAAAGAAGGTAAAAGAGTTGGATTGTTGCGTAAACCAGATAACAGTGGGGAGAATTCTCCTAATGGATTGCGTAGCTTAGGTTTTGAAAAAGAAAACATAGCTTTGGAAGCAATAACGCCCAAATTAAGTACACTTGCGGAAAAAACTGAAAGAAAATTTGACAATGAAAAAAAAAAAAAGACAATTGAAATTGAAACTTTGCACAAGGAAGAATCAAAAGAACCTCGGCTTAAAAAAACAATTGAAGAAACGCTTCTAAAGCCTTTGGATGGGCTATTAAGATTGGAAAAGAATAATGAACAAAACGAAGTAGAACCTCGTCAGGTTAGCAGAGCCAAAATCGAAGAAAACATTGGATTTATTGGAGAATCTAAAAAACAAACCAAACTTCACGATTTACCCTATTGGTTAAAATCTAGTACTGCTCAAGTATATCCTTATAATTTTATATTAGCGGTTAGACGTAAACTTGAGGCCATCACCCAAACACCCAATAATCAAACAGAGCACAAGAGGAAAGGATTTAGAACACTGGAAAATGAATATATTTCACCGGAGGAAGATTTTGAATGTGATGCAGCAGTAACAAGATCCTCTTTAACGAACCCCCAAATGTTGAAGGAAACAGTTACAAGTAAATCCAGGTCAAATACTGAAGACTTTGAGTTCAAGTCGCCTCGAGAGCAAAAGAACCAGAATACCGGTAACGCAGAAATTTCCACAAGAGTTGAAGAGTTCCTTGTAAAACTCGAAAAACCGCTAAAGTATACCCATGATTTTAATCCTCAAATAGTAAATTTAACTTCAGCAGAAAAATTAAAACGTCAAAAAGTTAAAGTTTCTAAAAGTCTCAATAAATTTCAAGAACCCTTAATGAAGACTACAAAGTGTACGTTAGATTTAAGCCCTAAAAATACAAAATTAACGTTCCCACAGCAAGCGAAAGTCGAAAGTCCTGAATTCGATTCAAATTTGAAAAATTCTTTTCAAGGTCCTTTTACTGAAAACCTTAATTCAAACAGTTCGGAAACTATTACGAATTTAAGTTCAATTTCCATGCAATTGCCTTTGACGAACACCGTGTCAGAAGTTTCTTCTTTGGAAACCGAATCGAAAGCCACTTTCATTAAGGAACAAGAGAATGCAAAGGAAAGTGGACCCAAACTTGCATCTGTTAGTCCTCTATCAGTAGAGCGCATAGAGCTTCTAAAAATACAGAGAACGGAAAATAAAAACATGGATAAAGAATTTTCTCAGCTGTTAGAAGACTTTAACCGGAGTCTAACGCAGGTTATACAAGTAAACGAACAATTAAAATTCACTTTAGATAAATCACAACAATTGTTAAGTCCTCGAACCAATAAACAATGGACAATAGATTATTCTTCAGATTTTGAACCTGCTACTGAGGAGTCTAGCGAAGATAGTGCTAAAAGTGAAAAATGTCAAGTAAAAAAATTTGAACAGACTCTCAAATATCACAAAGGCTGCCTTCTTACTTCTTCCAAAAAGATGCCTTTAATGTCATTCCCGCAAAAGTCTCAAAGTTGTTTCACAAGTCCTATTAATGCCAATAAGCCCTCAGAGGAAGAAGAACCAAAATTCGTGCCAGCAGTCGATGTGGGCGCAGCTTTAAAGAATCTCAGCAATTCCAGCGCTATTTTGACTCTAAAAGATGGTGAAGATGTATTAGAAAATAGCAACAGTATGGAATTTGGGAAACGCTTGGAATTCATGGAAAGAATGAAAACAGATTTAACATTAACAATTAAAGAATCACAAGAACGAAGAAGACGAGTAACGCATGGCTCAGAATCCGTTCCAAAATCCAATAATTCTTACTCCAACAAATCCAAAAGATTGTCACAAGACTCGGGAAATGACTCTATATCAAAAACGCAAAAAAAATCTTCAGAAAATTTTTATGCTGATGGCGAACTTTTCCTTGCCAAGGAAACGAAGGACTTTATCAGTAGCGATAACAATACACAGTTTAGTGGTAATCAAAAGTCAGAAAGAAAAAAATCAACAGAATCCAGTGCAGAAACAATGACAACGAGAACAACAACAACTAGTGGGGATAACAGTGAAAAATTAATAGAAATCTTTAAAAAAGGAAGGCTTACAAAATGGTCAGGCTCAAGTAGAGGTGGAGAAAACACTGGAAGAACCAAGCCTTCATGTAAAAGCCACACAATCGATGCGGATAATGAAACCTCGAAAACGAGTCTAAATGGAAACTCAAACCACTCACAATTAGCAGCCAATAATAACAATGTAGAAAATGAAATTGATGAAATTTTCTGCGATTCCGGGTCTAATAAAGAAAATGTAACCCAGCATAGTCTACAATCGGAAATATTAGGTTCGACAGAATTAAAACCATGTCGACATGGTAGTTCGAAAACTCCAGGAGTTCCACAGGAATTGCCAAAGGCCAGCCTCAAGGAATCCTGTCGTAAAAGCGAAAATTCAAAGTCTAAAACTTTCATCACTCACGTCAACTATTCTCGCGGTGATTTTATGAATAGTAATGCTTCCCAACGCTCTTATAGCGATCATCAATTTCATCCACCTACTTTTGTTGCCTCTCATCGTACCTCTACGGAATTCGATCAAAGCGCAGATGACGAAATTACCAGTAGTGCCATGTCATCAAATCGTAACCTTACCAATTACGCGGTTTCTTCGACTTCAAAAAACAAAGTCTATCGTCGCGTTGCCACCGGTGCTGAAATTGTGAAATTTTTTTATTTGTCCGGTCAAGGGAAGTATGACAAAATTGCTGTTTCACAAGACAGTATGTCGGAATCTTCTCTTAACTATTCTAATGTGGGCTTGGTAAATTTTGTTGTTATATATTAAGCTTTTTTCAATCTTTATTAAATTTTTTTTCTATAGTATGATAAATTAATACAAAGCGAAACCACCAAAACCGAACATTTAACAGCTCTTTTGAAAATGCGTGAGAGAGCTCTATTAGACCGCACAAAGAGCCAAATTGCTTGGTTGGAGGTTCAGAAAGCTCGTTACAAAGCTAAAGGTTTGGTCAACCATATAGCCGCCATCAAGAAAAAACAACGGGGGATATTGTTGAAAATGGACAAGGAACGCGAAGAGATTAAAAGGTTAGTCCAATATTAAAATATAAATCTTGAAAAGAATATTAAGATAAAATTTCCCGAATGGCTCCTTCGGCATATCCTTCAATATCGAAAAGTCCATAAAGTAAGGAATATTATGAAATTTCAATTTCGCTCAACTAAGTTATTAGTAAATTGTTTTAATTCTAAAAAATTTTATTGATTGGATCAACGAAAAAATGGTTACTCTTTCTATTTCTCTTTAAAGTTAATATCCTGTTCTTTTTTTTGTTAAACGTTCATGACGTGGTTTTGATTCACTTAGTGGTTACTGATATTCGTCCAAATAATGAGTATTTTGAAACAATTTTTTGGGGCGATCAGTAGAATCTTCCTAAACTTAGGCTAGCTGTAAAATGTCGCAACCCACGTATAAAAAAATTCTTATTCTACAAATCAAACGATTCAGCGTGCAATAAACCGTTGCATGTTTTTGCTATTTCACGCAAATCAAAAAAATCATTTTGCACTCGATAACTGTATCGAATTTTTTGCATTTCCGCCATGCATAAAAACTTTAAATAGTTGCATTGCAATAGTTGCATTGTTGTCTTTGTAATGTTTAAAAAGGTTTCACCTCAGGCTAAGATATGCAAGATTCATATTCGCTGCTAAAGATTTTTAGAAACTACCAAATTTCAAATCATTATTTCAAATGTTTTAAATATTTAAAGCTTTTTCCACTTGTTCAAGATATAGGAATTTATATTATTTTTTTTTTTAGATAGTTCGTGCCTCTCGTTTTTATGAAAGTTCGCGGTATGACGTTTCAACCAGCAAGTTCTTATTTATTCATATTGTGTTTATGGGGGCGTAATAGTAATTTAACATTTCAATTTATGTTGGTCCTGTTACTTATCTATTATATTTAGATGAGTTTAAAAAAAGAGTTATACATTTTATTCGACTTTTTTAATCGAGAATTCGATACCACAAAAACGCTTAAGACTCCTTTGCTAATTATATATTAAACTTCAAAGCTATTCCAACTTAATCCAAAACACTTTTTAAATCCGTTAGAACAAGTGAAGATGTTTTCGTCGCTGTTTACGTAAAACCAGCAAGCATAAAGGAGCAAAAATCAAGCTGCGTACGTCGCGTAACATTCTTTGCATATCCACGAACGTTTACCTCCGTCCGTTTCTATTTTTTAAAACCGCGCAAATTTTTCACAATTGAGAACTTTTCTAATTACACTTCGCAGATAGCATAGCCAAAAAATTGAAATAAACTTGTCGAAAAATGTAAAAAAAAATATGTGCAATGACCATTTTTCAAAATAGCGCTAATGCAAGTCAAAAATTGAAATTGTAAAACATTACTACTGCCTTTATTTTTCTTTGAAGTTACCGCCTCAACCTAAAATTGACTATAAATATTAAAATATCCCAAGACAGTTCCAGAAAAACCTCCAATTAGTACATATTTTCACCAATAACCAAGTTACAACAGATATTATTAGGTATTTGCAAAAATTTTCATCACTTTTTCACTTGAAAAAGGCATTTATTGCGGAAAATTGGTACAATATTAATCAAAATAGTTTCCATCATTTTCTACAATATTTTACAATACGGCGATATCATGTCAAGAGAGCTTATATTGGTTTGGCAGCGACACTCCAACCGACTCATTTACGCTCTTCTTCAACTTTCCGAACACGCTTACCAGCCAAGCCATTCTGCACCGATTTGAACAAGTGGTGATCAGAAGGTGGCATGTCTGGTAAGTATGCTGAGTGGAGCAGAACTTCCCATTTGAGCTGCAAGTGCGCATCCTGCACAACTCTTGCAGCAAGTGGTCCAAAAATGACATCTTCAATCAATTCATGTTGCCCCCTTTTAAACCGTTTAAACAAAAACCGGCAATTGCTATAAGATGGAGCTGCACCACCATAAGGCTTTCAATGTGTTTGGTGGGTTTCGGCAGCACATTTCTTCAAATAAACAGTAAAAGTAATGAATTTGAAAGAAGAAGATTTTTGAGCGCTTCATGATTAGCTCCGGCGTATGCTGGATAAATCAATAATATTAAATGGAAAAGTGTTATTTTATGTAGAGCAAAGTCAAAACCATCGAATTCAAACGTTGTGTGCACTGGTATTTCTCATTTCTTCATCATTTTTATCTGTAGAAGTCGCTGATTAAAATTTGTCCAAACACCTAATAAAAAATCGAGAAAATTGTGAATATGCGAAGCTTGTTTTAATGACGGACGGTGCTTTTTACTTGTTCCAATACCAAAAATTTTCAATATGAAATTTATTCATATTTGGTTTTTGTTTGGATGTCTCCTACTTTGACTGTGATATTGAGTTGAAAACGCTTTGACTTCCACTAATGGACGCGCAGGTTACGCGGAGGCTTTTGCCCACTGGCTGTTGATTGCCAACCCGCCTCTCTTCATAAAGGGCGTCCCATTAATATTGGCCTTTTTCGCTCGACAAAAAATAAACGTTTATTAAACCTAGCCCATTGTCCAAAAAAAAAAAATATATATTTTAGTATTTTGTACTACTAGGCAACACGTATTGAAATATAAAAAAAAAACACATTTCAGTAGACAAGAAAATTAAATAACTACAAGAACTCAAAAAACATAGCGTCATTAATATTCGATTTGTTTCATATAAAGAAGAATACGGAGAAAAACATATTATTAAAAATTAGTATTTGGTGGGATATCCTTTTTGCTTAGTAACGTGATTTAAACGTTTTAATATATTTTGCATAATTTTTCTTGTCTAGAAAACAGGTATCTTACTCCACTCTTCTTGTGGCCGATTTTTCAGATCTTGAGCGGAAGAAATTGAGTGTTTTCGCGCACGCCGGTCCAATTCATCCCACATATTTGCGACGGTGTTGGTGCCTAGTGATTCGGGAAGAGCAGTTATATAAGAGTTATTCATAAACACCGATCTTCCGACCCCATTGGCTCCAATGCATACCAACACTATAATGTGACCATTGCCATGCCCGCCATAGGTCGCTGGTACAAGAACATGATAGGAAAGTTCGTAATCGAATGACTTTATGTTTGATCCCACCAGCAAGTATAACGAAAAAAATTAGCTTAGAAACGCATTTTCTCGCGAATTCTACTTGTCTACTGGAATAATGTTTTGTTTGCCTGTTTTTATATTTCAATATCCATTCTCTAGTAGTACAAAATTGTAAAATAAATTTTTATGTTTGGACAATGGACAAGCGCTTACTTTTTGGCGAGCGAAAAACCCCAATATTAATAGGACTCACTGTATATGTTCGTAAATATATAAGCGGACCGAACGTGCTTTTCACAACAATTCTCAATTTCATTGTACAAGCACAATGAAACACACACACACACAATGAAATTGAGAAAAAATCTGAATTTATACAATTAAATTGGGAATCGTTGTGAAAAGCACGATGAAATTGAGAAAACCTCTGAATTTGTACAATGAAATTGAGAATCGTTGTGAAAAGCACGCATTTACGTTCCTCTGTCTATTTGTCTGACTGAGCTAAAATACAATTAACAATAATAATTAAGGCGCCAATTAGACGCAAATTTTATTCTTTAGGTAACGTACAATTCGCATGTGTGTACACATGTGTACGTACACATATAAACACACGCTCATAGTTACATATGCAATCGCCTTTTGAATATTCTAATCTTTAATTTCTTACTTGTTATTGCCATGCAGTACACAAAATGGATTTTCTTCTTAAAAAAAGAAAAAAAAACAACATAAAATTCCTTGTAATGCAGTTTTGTCGCAGATATGATTTCTAAACATTCGTTTTCTTTTTAAATCATAATTTTTGATGATGAAAAGATTTGTTTCTTTTTTGCTGCCCTTGTAGGCGCCATCGGCAAAACGTAAAAAATGAATAATCTTCAAAACATTCAAATATAATATGGGCATTTTTTCTTAATAGTACAATACATAGTCGCAAACGTAGTTGTTAGTTATATATCTTCATGGTGCCATAAATTTTACTGAGCGGAAGCGTAAAGAGCAATAAAATGAATTATTTCAATCGTTTATATATTTGCATTAAAAAAATTGTGAACTGTCGCAAAGTTTTTGACGTTTAAGAGTAGCAACGCACCGCGAAAATAATGCATAAACCGGCTTTTAGAAAAACTTATATTTATCAAATTAAATCGAATTACTTTGCAAGTGTAAACAATGTCAAAGATATTTTATGAGATGACATATGAAAATGGTTTTTGACTGCCACTAAAGGCGCGATGTAAACAAAGAATTTTATCGCTTTTTCTACTTTCAATTTTATAGAGTTAATCGACTTGGCAAGCGGAGCATTCGCTTATAAGATTAAATTAGATCATATCCCTAGCAACGTCGTATTTGGTAGTTAGTGTTATAAATACTTGAAATTGTAAACCAATTTTTCTCAAATTACTATGCTACATAACGCAAACAATTCCATATTTTTCATTCGAAGCTTTAGTAAAATTTGAAATAAAAGTTCATAGGACAATATAGTTAGGTAGGACATAATAGTTCACGTGCACTTTCGATAAGTTAATTTGAATATTACTGATTTTCCAGTCAGAAATTGATTCTTTCGCTTCAAATAGTTACCCATTGCAGGAAAGGAAAAATTCTCCTCATTTCCACCTATAAACATGTCCATTAGATAATTTTTTCATTTTTTAGATTCAAATTTGCATCAGCTTCAGTGTATGCCGCAGAGTTACAAATTAATATGCTAAATGAAAATAGTTATTCTATTATATTTTTTTTGTCAAAAAAAAAACACTTTTATCTTAACGTGGCGGACCATTGTAAATCTGTCAAGAAATCAATTTTTTTTTTTTTTTTGACTTAATGATTCAGTAAATAAACAAGAATAACATAAAAAGATAAAGGTTGGGCGCGGAAATGTGTTAAAAGCTGAAGATTTTTTCGAGCATGAGTGTACGAGAGCAGGCGCGTTAAATGAGTTCTACTCGAAACTGAAAATGACAAGGGGCACTTCTCAAACAAATTCATTTTTTTCATTCCGATTTTCCAATCTTCAAAGCAAAAAATTTTAGTGAAACTCGTAGCATTTTTTCGTTAAAACAATTTTTATTAATAAAACGTTTGTTTGATTGAAAATTGCGCTTTTCCATTCGCCGTTTACACAAAAAACAATGCTTTTCAAAACCTCCACGTATTTCTCTAGATAGAGGGCCGTAGATTAAATAATCTTTTTCTTTTTAATCCAAATTTGGATCATCGCTTGCAGCAGAGCCTCTTGCGTTAACGATGTCTCCACAGAATGGCTGCAGTGTTGGCTTTTTTTTAAAAGGTGTCGTTAATAGCTTCCCCAAATATTATTGCCACGCTACCTTTCCTTTTACCCAAACAAGATATCAAAAAAACCTTCCTATTTTAGATTGTTGTAGTGGTAGAGCATTCAATGAATCCTTTAAAGGTATGAAAGCATTTAAAAATAGTGGATATGCAGTAACAAGACTAAGAAATGTTCTCCAATACTTCGATCAGGTTTAGATTTCAACTTAGAGAATACGTTATACAACTGTTTAGTGGTAGCACCACAAAGTATATTATATGTTGAATTTTATAGTCATAGATGTCGTATTCGATATATTTTATAAACACATCTAAACTATATTTTTATATTAAATGTAAATTATGAAGGTTTTACGGTAGAATGGTGAAAAGAATAACAGCAAATAGAGCTGGTTCACCAAATATGTATATATGCAATCTTTGGAAAATTTTTCCTTTTCATATGCACCACTGAAGGATGAGGGGTATATTCTTTCTGTTAAAACGTTTGCAACGTCCCGAAGGAAACTTCAGAGATCCGAGAGTGTATATTTGTTCTTGATCAGCATTAAATTGTAAATCGATTTAAGCATGTCCCCCTGTGTAATGTCTGTTGTAAGCATTCTCCTGGCCGCAAATGAATCGCCTTCAATTTTGGCAGAAACATTGGAAGTTCTTGCACGGTATATGTTGGAAATGAGCCAAATCGATTGAAGGCCGCGCTCACGGAACCACCTAAACTGAGACCATCTCTGTGGTGTATCAATTATGTAGTGTTTCAAACTTTAGTTTTTTCAATACCTTTATAAGGTGCAGAAATAAGCTTCCAACACCCCATAAAGTATACAATTCCTTGTTCAATTTCAAATTTGGAGTGCACCTAAGCATGTTTGTCTGTTCGTCTGTCCAACTGCCCAACCGTGTAGTATACCCGATAAATATTCTCCCGTTAGTGAAAATGAAGATGTAGCCTATAAATTTGCCAAGGAATTTGGAAGTGTTCATATACCGTTTTTATCTCTTTTATGATGACGGCGACTGGTTTGGTCACGACCGAATGTAGTTTTCTTACTTGTTATGTTTTAAAAACAGAAATTTTTTTTAAAAGGTTTTAGTTTTCTGAAAAAAGTTTTGCTACTTTAAAGTATCGCATCAATCCGTCGAGTTTATTGTACTAAACACAATTTGGAGTTATGCTATGTCAAAGATGGAATCGCGCGTTTTATACTTTGCATAAGCATAGAGAAAACGACAAGAAAATTTGTAAATATGTAAATAATTCAGAGATTGGATTCATGATAACAAACTAAAATATTTCATCTCATGTGGTTTTCATCGCGCAAGTGACCTTACTGTAAACTAGAAAAGTAACACTCGAAAGAAAGATATAATGCATTAATCCATCTCTCAGTAGTGTAAGCCCCGCTGTATCGTACTAAGAGGATTGTTTTAATACGTAGGTAAGGAAAACTATAGAGACATAAATGTGAACAAGTAACTAACTACTTAACTAAAATTGCTAACATAACATGAGATTTTGATCTCATGTTAAGAAAGCCCGTTCAGCCATTGAATAAGATTGTAACATAATAAATGTTGGTATTACCCACGCTTCTCCTTCAGTAAGGTCTATTTGTTTCGGCTTTAAGCATCTTTTAAGAAAACAAGTAGCCGGCGCTATTTCATGAAAATAGTCACGATCACACAACATACAACAAAAATGTGTGTGAAGAAGCGGCCATCGAAGATTGCGCAGAAAAGCATTTCTTTTTAGACGACTAATATTTTAGCAATGTTTTTGGAAATATAGTTACCCTAAACGACAAAAATTTCACGTTTTGTTTAACAAATGAAAGATTTCATTCATTCAATTTTTGAAAACTAAATGACAAATAAATGGTGTTCGATATAGTTGGAAACACAATTTTGGGAATTATTTGATTGCAAAATTTAATGTTTCTTAATCTTCTACTATCCAGCAAATTAACAACCGAAAATTCGCTGGGATGTGTAACGTTTAATTTTTGTTTCTTCTAAATATTCAACAAATTACATGACATTTGTTTCGAAATTAAAAGAGTTTATTCTACAACCAAAAAAAAAAGTTCCAAAACATATTGAAATAAAAAATTTCCTTCCTTTTAAAAAGACAATTTGCAAAGCATGTTAATCGCACAGGGTGAAAATAAATATTTTAGAGGCGCAAAGGGTGTTTTTTAATGTAATGAAGGAGCTTATGTATATGCTAAGGGTCAGAGGGGTCATTGCAATCCAAATAATCACCATCACCATCATCTGCTTCAATTACCTTTGAAGCGCATATATGTTTGAACACATTGCTACGTTCTATGTTCTCTCTTTTTTATGCACGTTACCGAAAGATGAGGCGTATACGTTCGTCGAAATGTTCGCAAAAAATAACATATCGCTTACCTACTTGCAAAACGATCCGAAAACTCCCCCAACTGGTCAAAAGAGACGCTTACAGTGCAACAACAACTAAGAACGCCTTTGCTTCCCGTGTTTTCCGCTCGTTAATTATAAATTGCAACAAATATACGAGGCGCATTTTCACTTTTATTGCTTAAAAATAGAAAGCCAATATTACAGACTATGGAAATTGAGCTGTTTCTTTCTTTTAGAATTTTTTGAGGATAACGGTAATGCGCAAAATGGTCTCAACCGAATATAATTTTCTTACTTCTTTTTTCTGACACTTGCCGCCGAAGGATAAGTGTTTATTCATTTTGTCATAATGTTTGCAGCATGAAGAAGGCAGCTTCTGATTCGATTTCAGATTGACCGTCTGTGTAATGTAAACTTTAAAAAATAAAACTATCGGTTTCAAATTTGGCAAAAGCAGTTCTTGCAAGTAGGCCAAATATTGAAAATAGGTCAAATCGAGTGAGGAGTGCAACATACGGTCAAAGAAATTCTAATTTACGAATTTTTTCCTCATTACTCAAAGATTACAAAAGGACACATAATAAAAATTTGCCCGCACATTCTACGGGGAGGAAAAATATAAGCTAAGTGTTAACATTATTATATGGTACGGGATTGTAGGTTGTCTTTCTTTTTTTAAAGGTAAAAGTGGTGGATATAAAAGATTCGGCCAACACCGAACAAACTTTTTTACTTTTTTTTTATTACAATTCCAGCTCTTCAGTGTCTCACATAGCTGCTTTAAAAAAAAATTAATAAATTAAAAATTGAACTATATGCTGTAGGCAAATACTTTGCAATAATTTGTGTGCAAAAAAAGATTGTTTATTTTCTACAAAAAAGTTATGAAGAAACTATTGAGCATCAGTTAAAAATAAATGTAGTGCGCTGCGTTGACGTACGCTGTATGTTCTAAAAATAGGGAGAATTTTTATTTCAAAAGCACGTGCTCCGATTTAGTGCTTAAAACATTATTTTCAGTTCATTAGTTTATAAATGAAAGGGTTTTTTGCGGTTGCTCGAAATTGTGCCCGACGAGTTCTCTTCCAGGAAGAAGTCCGTTAATTTTCGAAAAAAATTATTTTTATTTTTCCACTTGATGTGCACAAAGTTTTTAATAGTTAAATGATGTTTGCTGATTGATTCTGTTGATAATTCTATGGGTTTTTCATTTTACCAACCCAAGAGCGCCGGTCTGATATTTTTAAACATTTTTGTCTATTTAGCCTTGTTTACCTGTCCGAACAGCTTGTCGGAAACTTGACAAATAGAGCTCTGTTTTAATGATACTGAAATTTGATTTTACCGATCGCTTTTTGAACAAGGCGCTGTATAAGGAAATTTAAAATTTTTGAAGCGTCCTCATTCAATCAATCTAGTTTTTCAATTTGTTCTATCCTCAATTTTGCTCTAGTCAATTTTTATAGATACTTCCAAAACAAGTTATGAATTGCACTCTGCATACCAGAAGATAACGTGATTTATTCAAAAACTTTTTTAACCACAGCTAATTTGCTCGACGATTTATTCATAATACGAAGAGTGCTAAGACGTTCAACTTTATACAAAGGTAGTTTTGCTAAAAATAACAAAAAACGTTTTACGACGAGAAACAGTGAAGAAAAGAAGAAGTTGTTTTTAATAATAATTTCGTGTTGGGCATAATATGTTAGGCTATATCCAAAAGAAGAGGCGATATTTGACAGATCACATCTTCTACAACTGTGAGTAGAAAAACTGTGGATGGAAGAATAGAACAGAATTTGTTAGTAACCTACGTGAGCAATTCTTTAATGGCGAAAATTGGTTCTGTCTGAATTTTGTTTGTAAATAGCGGAGAAAGAATGGCGTCGTTTTAATAAAATTTATAGATATAAAGTATATTTAAGTGAATAGCTGAGTTGCGCCAACTCTTTAAGCGCTATGCACTTCCAAGCGCTTACGGCTTCCTCAGCACACAGAAACTATCATTACCTTTGAGAGCTGCCTATTCCACAGCCAAAAAGCTATCCGTTCTTTGTTAATCATTGTCGAACTTATGAAATAAGTCGATTTCATTGTGCTTCAGTAACAAGTAAGACTTTGTAACACTTAAATGTCGGATGTCGCTTTGTAGCGAACTCATCGTGACAAATATGTTCGAGGATACTTCAGTATAGTTTGTCATTTTCAACTTTAACATAGAAATGTCTTTTTCGCCAATAGGTTTTAGGTAGCAAATACATAGGAGTTTGAAGAAATTTTTTAGGTTTGAAAAGTAGGCCATCACGGTAGGCCTTACCAAAGGCCTTCCCCTATTAAGGAATACACCGTCGCAATAATTTTTACTTTCAATAGTTGCTCTTAAGCACCAAATAACACGATGACATTGCTTAATGGTTTCATGTTTATTCCTGAAACTGAACTGATAATTAAGAATAGCAGGTTTTTTGGTGTGTAAAAGTCTAAAAAAGTGGCCAGTAAACTGATTGGTGCTTACGAGCTTATAGCATTTTCTGACTTATAAGGTATCTCTTAACATATATTAAAAATGAACGTTAAGAAGAAGAGCGCCTTAGTTGCTAAACATTTAATAGTTATTCGACTTTTGCAATCATGATCAAGGGATTTCTTAGCGTTTACTTTGCTCACTTCTCTTTTGATTTCAGCGACTGATATATACCTGGAAAACCAATCCCTGGAAAATGGATTGTCCAGGAATTTAAATATTTCTTCTGTTAAAGGAACAACTTGTCTGATTGGCCGTTTAGAGTAGTTTTCCATAAGTAATGTTCATCAAACGTCCCTGAATTAGTGTTGATTAAAGAATTGTTGTCTTGCTCATTTCTTATATAAATTAGACGTAAACGCTGATTTCTTGTAGCTCTATTCAAATTTCTTTTATCTAGAGGAGTCCTACCGTTTTGCGGCTGTCTTCTTACTCTTCCCCTGTTTGAAGACTAGCATAATCGCTGTTATATCTCTACAGAATTTCTGGGAGTAGACGAAAGCAGCTGAATAACATTTATAAAATTGAGACATTTCGAACTTTAAGCCGTAGCTTTTCAACACCGTTTTTGAGATCACCAATGGGAATAGAATGATAGACATTTCTTAACGCTACTCTTTCTTGTTTAATTTTGCACATGTAAAGTGGACTTTTTTTGGCACACAAACAATTTACTAACTTCCGTTATGAAACTACGGATTTTGTCAATCCTTGAATTTGACCTTCTTTCACTGTTTTATAGTTAAACTTACTATAGCAACAATGGCGTTTGAAAAATCTGCTATCATTCTTTTTATGTCATGTAACCTAGGAATTACGATTTATGTCGCCTTTGAAGATATAGCTATATCGTTATTATTATTGCTGTCAATCGCACTATTTTACTTACTTTTGTTCAGACGAGATACCAATGAAATTTGCCAATCCTTGACCTTCCAAAGGACGCTGACGTATTTCTGAAGAATTGAACAGAAACAGAATGAAAACAATTACTATTGACTGAAATATTTACATTAGGCAAAATGCCTCTTTTTCATTTTAAGCATTCCTATTGTCAGAATGAAAAAATATTAATTTGCAACAATACAGTCTTCGTGAAGTCTTTAATAAATTTATACGCCTTGGTGAAGCACAAAAGCGAACCAATTATTTTCGCACCAAAGTAAGTCATAAAGCAAACTACCTATTCGGTTGTGGAAGTTTTCTAAAAGTTGGAAGGCTTTCCCAGTTGAACAGCATAAAAAAGTGGTCTTTTTATAAACAGTGTGTACAATTGAAGGGATCGTAGAAACACCTTCCAACCTTCAAAGGTTGGAACCGTGGAAATAAATTTCTTCTTATTACTTTCGCATGCGTACATTTTGCTAAAACAAGAACAAAAGTACCTTTTGGAAAACTCAATATCACTAAGAGGAAAATAATTGATCGATCGTGATCAAATTTCATAATTTTATTTAATTTTATATTAAAGACGAAATTTTTATTTGTATGCAGCGACATATAAACAGGAAATTTGCGATTTATTTGTCTGGTATTTATGTTTAATTTTCACAATTTCTCATCTGGCCAAACAATAAGAATTTTTTTCTGTGAAATTAATTGTATCTGAAGGAATGATACATTTTCATAATTTGTTTTTCTACTTAAAAATGCATATGTATGTTAAAGAATTTCGCCTCTCTTAATTCTGTTCTCTCTAGCAATTAAATCACGAACATGATAGAAAGCCAATACGCATCCAATGCAATATAGGAGCGACAGCGTATTTTCATTCATAAAATCTTAGTTTTTAATCGGGAAGCGCCAATGAGTGTCTATACGAAGAGTGCACTTATGTGTTCGAGCTTGTATTTATGAATATCTATCGAAGATGTATCTATGCATGTTCTGCTTAGCTGCAGTCAATTATGACGAGATGTGAGCAAAAACAATGAGAAAGAAAAGCAGAGAGGGGCGAAAGATAGAGAGAGTGAGAGAGAGAGAGAGAGTGTAAGAAACGATATATGCCTTTTAATTGTACTTTTTAAGATATTATATATATGAAAGGTACCGTAGAACTATGGAAATCAATTTAATACAGTTTTAACATAAGCACTTTAAGAACGGAAATGGGACTGCAATGGATTACAAAAATGTACAATTTTAAATTAATCATAGTTATACTTTTTATGCTGCCCGTCTTGAGATAAACGTCTGTCGTTGAAGTTATTCACCCGCGGACTCTTGTTAACAATTCCAAATTAGCAATACTTTAAATATAGAAAGTTTGATTTCTGCTTTAATCAACTTAGGAGATTAACTTCGAAAAGAGATGCGGCATAAGGCAGAAAATGCTTAGTTTGTGATTTTGTTGATAGATAAACGCGGGACAGGATTAGCTCCAGTGCGTGTAATGCACTTCAGCGAATAACAAAGGGTATAACTTCATGCCGGATATAATCTTTTGGACTTTATGGTATTTTTCGTACATAAAAAGTACAATCGCTAATCTGGTAAAGTACAATGTATCTTTAGAGAGAGCCGAATATGTTATGAGAAAAAACGATCTTAAGCTCTCTTGTCTTGCTTATCGTTTCGCACCCCTTTTGTTCACGTGTCTCTGCTAAGAAATTATTGAAAAATTTCCATTATACAAATTGTATTTTTTCTATGATGTTGCTGTTGAGTTATTCTATTCTATCTGATTACTATGGGGCCAATTTATCCACAACGTAGTAAGAAACTGATCGCTGTCTCACTATAAACTTGAGTACATTGAGAACCGCGCGTCGAGCGAGTAGTCTTTATATGTCTACGCGCGCGAAAATTATTGAAAAATTTGTTTGTCTTTTCGCTGTAGACGTTGCGTGTGTGCGTTTTAACCATAAAAAGATCCAAAAAGTTTTAACGGCAATGACAAAAACATCAATATTTATAATTGTTTATGGAAATTAAGTCGCTTAAAAAAACGCGCAACCACACATAAGAAGAAACAGAAGCAAAGAATAGTCGGCTTTGGTCTCAAATCTTAAAATGAACATAAGTAAATTCTTGGCACGTTGTAATTGTTGATTTTTGACGGTAGGTTGTTGGTTCGACAAATACGACCATACGGTTACAATAAAATTATGAAAAATTCGCTTACTTAATATACTCTTTGACTTCTTTAACGCACTTCTGATGTGTTTTACATTTAACGTGAAAATAACAACATAGTTATCACTTTCAGTCGCTGCTTATTATTATTATAAAAAAAATCGCAGCAAAGCGTATCTATACAATGTGCAAGTATGCAAACAAGTTTTATTTCTTCATATGCGTTGCATGTGAAAAAATAAATTGTGTGGAATTTTTTTATACATTCACACTTTTCTTCTTAGCTACTAATTATTAATATTGTTTTTCCGGCTTTACTATACAAAGTTTATATCAGAGTGTGCGCTCTCATTGAACAAGTGCTTTCGTGTATCGTCATAATTTTGAGGCATTTGTTAATGTTAACGTGTCATTACATTTTTGTCTACCATTTTTTCGACTGTCTTTTGTCGTAATATTCTACAATTTTGCAAAGAACAGTTACATTGTTTTGAAAAATACCAAAAGTATGGGAAAGATGTCTCTGTCTAAGTATGTTTTTGTTTACATATTAATTGAACGTGTAGATAAACAAATTTATTTTTGAAATTCTACTATTATTACTAACATTTTTTAGTACTATCCATTTCAAGTCTTCTATTTCGAATTGTTGTAAAATATTCGTCGGTTGAAATGTATGCGATTTTTTTTTTGTTGCTATTATAAATATTTGCTCTATTAGTATATAAAGTATACAAAAAGACGCCTCTCTGTTAGTGACAATTCTTGTTAAAGCTATTTTGAAAGGAATTGTATACAATAGCGTTAGGGAAACAAATTTGCATTTGCAATATATGCGTTTAATGGGCTTCAGTTGTTGTAAGAAAGAAACAAAATGTTTTTTTTGAATTTTCTCGTACTTCTACACAGCCACTTAGTGTGCGTACTTTTCCAGTGGTGTTTCCAATCCTTTCATTCGCAAAGGTATTCGGGACTAGGACGAGTGCATGCGACTTTGACTATAATTCGCTAATTTTCTCAATGGCAGCCGATGAGTTGTGAACCGGCGCATTGCTTTGGTGAAACAAAAATAATTTTCTGTACAACCCTGATCGTTTTTCCGCAATTTCCGTCAAGTAACGATTTACATGTAATATGCCCCTGTCACGTTTTTCTCTTTCTCAAGATTATCGATCAATAGATTTAATTACATGACTCCACTAGAAAACATTTGATATCACTTTCTCAGCCGAAGTGAGATGCTTCGCCTTTTTTAAAGCCGATTCACCCATCACACTCTATTGTTTTCTTTACGTTTTTGGTCCTCCAAAATATATACAAACTTTATTGATGGCGATTAATCGGTGGCAAAAGTGTGATTTGTTGCGCATAAGTTACGCCATCATAGCGTTGAAAAAACGGTTGAATGTGAGCAAAAGCGGCACTCAACTTGCAAACAAACACGTCCTCATAGCTTTTGCCGTCGCTCCAACCTTAACTCGGCGGTCGTTTAACGTCGTTTGGCTAGCTTGACCGAAGGTCTTGCCGTTCCGTCAGCGATTACAGTTTTTGGCCGTCCCGAACGCTCATCGTCTTTTACGTCTACATTTTATGCTGCCCAAAATGTCATACCGGTAGATGCAGAGTCTGAAATAGTTACTGTAGGCCGATTCCCAATTTTCTACCTTTTTACCAAAGCACTCAATTCGATTTCCGATTTTCAAGCACCAACTGTGTGTACAAAAAGTGGTGGACTGAACCTTGTTTACTGTTACATAGAAACAGTTGCTGCCTTTACAAAAGGTATCAACATCGGTTATAAAGAAAAAGGCCAGATATATATGAACTTTGTACGCCGCTCAACTAACGTAAATATAAGGCAAATACCTTACATGATTGTGGTACCGGTCCCGACAGTCGCTCGATCGCAGTCATGTTTTCTTTCTTTTTTAGGTAGCTATGGTCATTATTCGTTGTCACCTTCGCATCGACATATAGTAAAATATTTCATTTTTTCGGAGTTCCAACAGTATTTTGGATGGGAGAGGGTTGTTGAATTGGGCTATGGAAATCAACCTAAAATTCATATGTCGTCTTTCCGATCTTCACAACAGACATATTACTGCGCACACATGAAACGAAAAATACACCTATATTCAACTTATTGCCGCTGCTTAAAGAAAAAAAAAGGTGATATTGGAATGTATGCTTCGTTCCTTTCTCTCTATCCCTTTATTCTAATGCATTCTTTCCTTTTCTTTCACATAATTGCAAGTAATTTGTTTATTTACGTGAGCGATTTTTTTTTGCTCAGTGATTAGGAGAATCGAATTAACACGTATTGCTATTTATATATTCGTTATGATATATCAAAGTAATTTGAAAGCAACCGTACATTGCTTCTGAAAATACCATCATAAAGAAAATTTTAACAACTTGTGAGCATACTTTACAACGTTCAATGAATCCGCACGACACTCTTACGCTAATCGCCATTTATTAAAAATTATTATACCTATCATCTAAGAATTAAGATATTTAAAATCATGTCCTGCGCTTGCAACATCCCGAATTACGCACGGTTGATCAACGTAAGATGAGTTAATGTAATGCTGCCCATTGATGTCTTGCCTGTTGATTCAACGCAGATGATAATAACAATTGAGATTGAAAGCTGAACTGTTTGTAAAAAGACCTTGAGATTGTGATTAATTTCCAAGCATTTTGCTATAACATCTTCGATGAAAAGATTTTTCAGACTTGAAAAGAAAAGTGAAATGATTTGCTTTGGAGCACGTTCCACAATCGCGAAAAAGTACAACGTATACCCTACAAAAGATGCTGACCTAAGAACACAAGAAAGCAAAACGGACAAATAGACAAACATGCTTAGATAGATTCAGAAAGTGACACTGGCGGGTCTATCTCAAATTCTTTTGTGTGTTGCATACATCCGTAAAAACTTAATATACCCTTCTACCAAGTAGTATAGAATATGATTGAAAATAGGAAGCCCTACGTCGATCCGGTAAATGGTTTTCAATTGATTGGTACGATAAGAAACGGGTCTATCTAAAGTCAACCAAGGCCGGACAAGCTGAATATAACCTTACAACGTTGTGTATGGTCCAACAAACAACAACTATTTACTCGTCTTAGATCGCAGCTGCTAATACTTATCATTTTTTCCCTTTTTTTTACTATGGCTGTCTTTCTTTCACACGTGCTGCGTGGAGAAAGAAAAGAGATAGCAAATGGCCGCAGTCTAGTGAGTACATGTGCAATAGTTTTGTCTATATCTGCGCCACTTACGGCCAAGCATTTATTATATATATATATATTCACAACTTCAAAATGATACAGCAGCATAAATTAAGTGTTCATTAAACACACAACTCATTTACCGAACTGGGTAACTTTTTCTTTATGTCCGCCAGTTTTGTGCTGGTTTGTATTCAAAATACCGCTATTTTCGGGTATTTAGGTGAAATTCTGTTTGCTGTATGTTTTTGAGCGTGGAACGAGTGCTATACGCAATGAATTCGACTGGATCATTCTTACAGCTGCTATTCGGATTTTCTCTATAAGTGGTGTACGTTGTGTAATGTGTGGGCTTTCCCGACTGTAACTTTTTAACTTGTTTTTGAATAAATATGCTTTAACACCAACGAAGTAAGGGCGCATCTTTCTAATTGCAGAAGATAGAAGTGTTCATGTTAATGACGATTTCAAACGTCGAATTTTCCGTCGATAGCTTCCTACCGCAAAATAAGTTGGCTGAACCGTTTATATTCCCAGTTTCAGGTTTCTCTATATGCTTACGGCTTTACGAATTCGCATAGTTCGGTGAAAAAATAAACGTAATTTGACAAATTTCTTCCGATCTATATCTAATTAGTGGTTTCCTTTTTAATTGCAATAAAAAACGAAACAGTGGAATATATCAACATGATATTTTTTATTTTAATTATGAGTTCGCGCTGTCTTTAATTAAATACTGTTTTATGAAAATGGCTGTGTCTGGACTTCTATGAAAATTCAATTCTGAAACATAAATTTTTTAATTTTCACAAATAATCTTTGAAAAAATGGTCATTGTTGTTTATCGGAATCAGTCAACGATTTAATATAGCCCTAAAACAAAAGTATATCGGACGATTTTGCTGGCAAGTGCGTATAAGTATTTTTGGAGATTACACGGTCGTTGAACTTTTCTCCCAATCAATTAGATGTGTCATGAGTACGTTGTACATACGTGTACGTTGCTACGTTTTGTTGAAGCCACATATTATCCACCGACAAATCATACCCAAAAATTATATTTGCCCATGTAAAGATCTTTACAGCACGGCTAAGTTTGCTTGGTTACCATTGGCCATTGAACCATAAGCGTCATCCCATAAGCGCGAAGCGTAAATCGATTAGTAATCAGTTTAATCGATTTCTATACGCTGTAAAACTGTGCATTTTTCCTTAGTAATTTGGCCAATAACATTGAGTACAAACGTCAATTTCCGCGGCAAACTGAGAAGTCGGGATTGTGACATATTAAAAAAAGAAACTTCTTATTTGATCACCTTCTATATATTTGTGGTCCTACGTACTATCTGCTTAAGATATTTCTATTCATATTGAAAACGCAGATGATGAAGTATGCTGGTTGCTTGGTGAATTTTATTTAAATTGTTAGATCATATCAGTTAACTAGACTTTCTAACTGATTAGGTTACCCTTATTCTCGCTCCTTCGCTGTTTTTTCTGTTTATTTCTTCCTTCTTTGCGTAGATTTATCTTTTTTTGTAGTCCTTGTTTTTTATTTACTTTTTTTTGTATATTTCTCAAAACTTTTTTAATGTTTAGAGAATATATACTTCTTAGAATTATCTTATCATTAATTTGTTAACGTTAGCCACAGATAAAATTCCTAAAGTAGTTTGTTACATTAATTAACAAACCTTTTTTCAGATTATTGCTAACAACTTCTACATCATCTACAACGATCGTTTCGTCTGGACCAATAATTTCAATCTCCAATAATTCTCCAACACCACACCGACATAGAAAAGAAATCATAATTACACCTTCAACTTTGTCATCCACTCCGAAATTACTAAGAAAGCACAATTCGCATAGTGCTTTGGTACAAAAAGAAAACATCCCACAAAGCTCGCATATTTTGAAAGGTACTTATGAACTGGAATCGTCAAAAACGTTAGAAAACCTTTTGAGAAAACGTGAAGAAGATCTACGTAAACGTCGTCAACATGTGGAACGTCTTTTGCAATGGCATCAGCGTTTAGACGAAGAAGAAGCTGAGGTTTTACACTTAGAGGAACAGTTGTTGAATTGCAACAACAACAATGCCAACGGATTGCAGACGGGTTCTAAAGTGGAATCTACTGAGAAGTTGACAGGTGTGGGTTACGAATACTCGAATCCTGGCCCGGAAAAATCGCTGCAAACGAGACGCTCCTCACGAGAGCGTAAAATGGAAAGACGCCTCATAGAGATCGATAAAAGTTTGCGCGATTTAACCCATATTTCGTCGATAGGCTCTAGTACTGGTACCAACAGTTTGGCCATGGGCCAGAACAGCGATGAAAATACAGCCAGTGCGGCTACGATCGAAATGGAATATGTGCGTACTACCGGTAATAAATTGAATAAATTATGGCGGCGTCTCACCTCTCAACAATTTGAAAAGTATGATCCCACTCGTCGCTACAAGCTATGCAAAGCGGACCTAGAACAATTATACGAAGAAGCAAAATTAGTAGTATTAAGAGAATTTGCTCATGATGAGGAACGAATAACGGCAGAACTACTAGAGAAAAGTGCTTCCCATCGCAGCTCTAGTTCTAGTCCTGCCGGTAATCTCCAGGACGCGCAAGTAAGCAGTGGTGATAAAGAACCTTTGATTGTGCCACGGCTGAACTTAAACTTTAGTTCAGGTCAGTCTGAGCAGGATGAAGAGTCTAACACCACTACTAACACGGCCGCTGGTGCTAATACCCAAGAATGTATCTATAGCCCCAGCTTAGCAGAAGAAAACTTCAAGGCTCATCAGCAAGTACTACTTAGTACTTCGGATACGGAGAGTGCGTCCACGAAATCACAACGCTTAGAACGTAATGTACAATTGTTTTTGGCGCTTACAAAACGCATAGTTGAAGCTCACGGCAATGGCAGCCCAGAATTACAACGTAGTTTAAGTGACACGCAACTAGCAGATCTAACCGACGTGGCCATAAGTAAGAAGTCTACTACTAGTCATAAAAATGCAGCAAGTGCTAGTCAAACGCGGCAATCATCTCCGGTGAGCATCAGCGCAAACAAAAATTCAAGAGCAATACATAGGCATTCGAAATCTTCCACTATTGAATTATCAAACATTCCTAATATCAACTCATTTACTGGAACAGAAGTGTTGGAAAACTTCTCATCTGTTCAGCAAACTAAGGTAGAAGAAATAATGACTCGGTCTACTATTATTTGTTCAGCAGTTAAAGTAACGCCATCCGCGGTGTCTACACAATTTGAAAGCCCACATAGAAAAGCACAGATTTGCAATGGAATTCCAAAGAACTCTCATTTATCAAGACAATTAGGAACTAGTCAAGCCGAGGAGATTTCTGCGCAGTCAAATCAATTGACTTCACACACTTTTAGTGCAGAAATTCTTAGTGCTAGCAGTGATGACGTTAGTGAACCGATTATTAGTACTGATCAGTCGTCCTCCTTGAATTTTGAAAGTATTTCCATTGAAAAATCTTTATCGCCAATTACCAATTCTGGCACCTGTTGGAGCGAGGATATTAAAAAAAAAAACAGTCCCATCATAAATAACACAACGCATAACAATGCATCATTTGAGTCAAAAAAATTCAGACGAAATTATTCCAACGAAGAACACATATCAAATCACTCCTCCATGAAAAATTGTACTATTAATGTCAATGAGTCTGACTGGATATGCGATGTTGATGATGAAACTCGCATGGAAAACATGTCCCTACCAGTATTTGAAGATACCGTAGAAATTGCTCAAGTGGAAGAAGCAGAATTGGACAAACAATCTGAAACTTTAATGTCAGCCAGCAGCCAAGACAAAGACGATACTTCTTCTACTTCGACTACGTTAACACCTGGGAATTATTCCCCAGAGGGATGCAAAGAACTTCAAACAAATCAATCACTAGAGAGAGAAAAAGCAGAAATTTTACCGTCACCTCCTTCATTGCCTTCGCAAATTTCAGTTGTAAATCAAATTGCCACCAACAACACCCACCAGTTCACTGCTGCTACTGCTACACAACTTATGCCCGATATTATTAATGAACTTGAACTAAGACGTCATCAGCTTATTATAGAACATGAGGTGAATATACGCTATAGCATATAATATATATTTACATTACATCCAATTTTTTCAAATTAATTTTTTTTTTCTTGTTTAATTATAGCATTTAAGACAATACGAACATGTGGCTGCTGTTCCGTATATGTACGTGAGAGAAATACCAAATAAACCTCCGCCACCCTATGTGCCACCAGCTCATGGTAGTCCAATGACCGCGATTTTCCCTTCCGAAGACCGTATTAAAGAAATAACGTATAGAAGGACTCATGAATTGTACTGCGAACTATTAAAGACTGGTAAGTTTGGTGCAATACAGTAAAACTTTATAGTGTTAGCAAGTTACGAAACAGTTCAAGATTAGCAAAAGTTTATTTATCTTTACTATGAAATCAATTATGATTTTTTTTTTGCACTATAACAAAGCAATGATTTTAATTAAAAGCAAGTATAGTCGAACAACAACATCATTGAATATGTTACACCATCTGACCTTCGTTTATTTCTGTGATAAAATATCAAATAATGGCTTGCGTGTAAAGGTACACTTCTAATCTTCTGCTAAAGATATACTTCTATAAGAGGAATCCGAAAACAACAAACTAGTAATATGAATTTGCTTATGATATTTTTATTCATCACATATTTTCGTCATAAAGTACTAAAAATTAAGCTGGATTATTTTCCAAGAAATTAAACTTACGTGAACCAAGTTAAGTACAGTTATGGACTAATTTTCATCACTTTTTGTAGTAAACATTCTTAGATGATTTGGCCGCCTGATTCATTTTTTTACATATATGCTTAAAGCAGAGCAAAAAAAAGTGACGTGGTTTCGACCCCAAGTGGGCTAAGAAATGTGCCGAAAAAAAAACCAAAAATTACCCAGCGAATGTTTTGTTCATGTCTATATATTTTCAGATTATAACAATGAAAAGGGTGAACATCTGCCGTCGGTGATGGATGAGCAAATCACTAACATATATGAACGCATAACTTTAGATATTTGTCGGGAATTTTTGGAGCAGCACAGTGAAATTCTACGCGATGGTGATCCTATCAATTTTCACCATCAATTAGCTTTTTTTAATCCACCAAATCGTTTACGTTGTATACAGAATGCTATCTACAAAGAAGTCCGTGCTTGTCTTGCAATGGATAAAACACAACTAAAACGTACACAGGTGTATTCAGTATACGGCCAACGAGCCAAACAGGACCATATAGGCAAGATTATAATTCAGGAAATGTATGATGAAGATGATCGGTGGTGTAATTTCTATCGTGAGGAAAAAGAAGTGCTTGAGTTAATTGTGGAAGAAATGATCATCAAAAAAACAAAATTTGAAGCTAAAAACATACTAATGGAGGAGGGTAGGATATTTGAGAAAGAAGTAGAAGAAAACAAGCATGAAGTTATAGAAACGGACGGGGTCCATTACTCAAAAAACCAATTGCAGTCATGTCACATAAATCGAGAGCAACCTTCACCTACAGAGTCCTCCTCAATTATAGTAGAAACGGTCAAAGGAGTCGATGATGTCAAAGAACCCAGCTTTACCAATGATAATGGGAAATTAATAAACCATGCGAACCTTAAAGATTTCAAGTCACTTGACTCAGAGTTAGACGCAACACAACTTTGTACATAAACTTTAAACATGATCTTTTTACTTTTCATTTTATAAGTTTCATACTACTATTTCAATTTGTTCTTTAAAAAAATTTCGATATGTTTGTTTTCAGATTTTCTAACAAAAACTGTCCCTCGTTTGTAAAAATTCTCTTTCAGTGTACTTATTTTTATTAATTTTTCCTCTATTTAATCTTTAATAATTTAATTTTAATCATTTTGATATCCTTTTTCATTTTTTGATAAGCATAACTTTATGCTGATGTGTATTTTCTTATGATATATATTGGTCTTTTGTACTTATTTTGTATTTATTTATTAGGTGTTAAATATAAAAAAAATTCAAGTTATACTTTTAGGATCAATTATCTTGAATATTCTATTCATTTTTTGTTTCGGAAAACCTTCACATAAACTCGCCTTATCTCTTAGTTGATTTCAACTTCAATAATCCTAGATCTGTATCCACCTTTTTTTGCTGAAAAAGTTTTAAATAGAAAAAAGAAGAAAACTCCGTTCTTCAAAATAAAAATATATGAGTATACAACCTAAATTTTAAGACAAAGTCACATTCAATAATAATAAAATCAGAAAAATTTATTACACCTTATAAAATATACGAAAAGATATTTTTTTTTACTAATACTTATTATTTTGTTTTGAATTTATTTCACTTACAAGGAAATATTGTTATTGTACTAACAACTTTTTCTGGAAGTGTACTTAACTCTTAACAACAGAAAAATAAATATTATTTAGATATGCTCACAATTTAAGCGTCAAATAATTGACTTTTTGACCTTCCTTAAGGTTGTTTTTTATATAAAATATAATGAAAATTCCATTCCCTATGCGCAATGTTTATTTATAATTAAAACAAATACCACGGATACTACGGATATAAGTCTTGTAAATAGTGTAAAGAGGTTAATGACTTTATTCTATGAACTTTTATTTATTTTGGAACATTTGCTGGTGTTGTTCGGATGCGTGTCCACATCTACCAGGCGTGTAACTTGTATTTAACAGTGGGGACCAAGATGAAGGTTTGAGTCAGGTGTTCCGAAAAAGAGAAGATGAAATTAGCTCAGATATGATGGCTTTTCAGTGATTGCAAAAATAGATAAAATTATGAGGTATATATACAGCTAAAACCTAGAAATTTATATTCTGAAATATGATGCGTAGCGTAGAAACACGTTGTTGTGAGCAGAGTGAGTTCTGGGCAGAGAGAGACTGGACAAAAACGGAAAGCCAAAATACCCAAAATAATATAAAATTTGATTGGTGGTATGTGTTAAGCAGAGGGGAAACAGTTCCATTAATTATCAGTTCATTTTTATTCTTGATGTAGATTTTATTGGAGGTTTTAGATTACTCAAGTTTAGGCAGGTTAGTCATGCTTACGCTGATTCTTAGTCCGCAAACTAATTAAAATGATTTGTATATATTTTCGGCACATGTCGCTACGTGCGATTCAAGGGGTAAGACAATTTACAAGCAAATCTTACCTGATTGGCTCTTTTAGTTGTTTGTAACAGCAATAATCTTTGACTGTTCTGGCAATGTCATTTTTATCAACCGGTGTAATTGTCCATCGGCGCTTCAGTTCGTGTAAAAGGTTTTCTTCTTCCTTCATTTACTTTTCTTTCATTTGTTTTTCTAATATCTTCATGTCTTTTGCTGTTTCTTTTACGCCTTTTTTTAATTTTTTTTGCAAATTTTCAAGGGCTTCTAATTGCCTTTTCAATTTTTCCAAATCTTCTTGCGTCTAAATAGGAAAAAGAATTTTCTAACTAATATAACATGTTTTATTTGACTACGTCTATCTACTTTCTTTAGGAAATATTTAGCTTCTTCGGCTTTCCGCTTGTCATCCAAGAAACGCCCATTCCTAAAAAGAAAGATAACTCAATCTCGTTCTCTATCATAGTGTAAGATTTTTGATGATACCTATAATATCGTATTAATGGTCGTAGAGCGGACGTTATTGAAGAGCGACGCAACATAGTTGTTTTAATAATTTTGTTTAAAGAGCAACGTAAAAATTGAACTAGAAATTTTTTAAAAATATTTTCACATGACGTTCTCTGCTGACAGTATTCAGTTACGTGTCTTGGAAAAATTTGGGAAAGGTAATTCAAATCTTCATATGTAACACAAATTTATTATCAAAAATTTTGTATAAGGTGTAAAGTTTAAAATTTAAGCAATTATCTGAGGTAATGCACGTTGTAATAAGGTAATTGTTTCGTTCCTCAGTTTCTTTGTTGTTCAGGTCTTATTACTTTCTGTCTTCTTTTTCTTTCTCCTTTTTTTCTTTAATTTTTATAACCTTATCGTTAGCGACAGCTAGCTCCTTTACGGCTTCTTTTGTATCGTTCACCTCTTTTTGAAGTTTTCGTTGGAGCAACTCCAAAGCTACCAAATGCTGTCTGAGTCTTTTTAAATCTTGTTTAGTCTAGAATTACAGCGAAAGTTCAACAAGCATAAGCAAATTTGACATTCTAAGTAAATATATTTTGCGTTATATCGAGTACCTTTTGCATAAAGTATAAGCCCTCGTCGGCTCTCCTTTTCTGATCCAACAAACTTGCATCTCTCCTTCAAAAAATTTTTTTAGTGATTAAAATTTGAACTTTTTACATTAGATTAAAACTTTTACCCCTTATATCGGGCTATAACCTGAAATGTGGGCAGAAACCGAATGCGGCACTTAAACATGATAACAATTCAAATTTTTGGAATTTCGAAATTTTTTAATGAAATTTTTAAAACCGAAGTTTCTTTTCAGCTCAATGATTACCGAGATTTTTTTTTAGTTTTTTGACAAACTTCCTAATGTTAATAAATATAAATTTATTTCTTTTGAATGGGATAACAGAAAAATAAAGAAGTCACAATCTAGTCAATCCAGCCTTGTCCACATATTTGCCCGGTGCGTCTGCTTTTGTATTGGTCAGACTGGCGAAGAAAGCTTTGATATTCCATAGTGGCGACGTCAATTCGATCAGAGGGAGGTGACATGGCAGTGACGGGGATAGCTTGTTACATAAAAATTCAGAAATTTCATACCATGTGCACAAATCGTAAGCACATGTGTGAATTAAATATTAAGTCAATTGAACCATAAGCGGAGTGATATCAATAAAATCAACGCAGCGGTGAACATTTTTTAAATGCAGAAAAAAGTATATAATGCAAAAATTCATAAAAAATTATAATAAAATAGAAAATGCAGGTATATCCATCTTTTCTTAGCTTTTCGTTCGACCTAATCAAAGGGATTTCCCCTACGGTTGCTAACGGCAGTCGGAATAAAGAAAAGCGAAACATCCGTTGTTCTTTTTTAAGCAAGTATCATCATATTACTATTTTCGGTACAATAAAAAGGATGCAAGTATTATTTAAATATAAATATAATTACATCCCTTAAAAAATAAATTTATGGTTAAAATAGCTCAGTAAAAATATGCTTACTTCACTGATTGGAATACATTTATGAAGATTTAGAATGCTTTTTATCTCATAAAGATAAAGCTACACCTCGTTTTTTGCAATCGCCTGCCAGTGAGTAAACGGAATGACGCTTCCTTATTTTAAGTGAGCAAAAAGCTTTTTATATATTTCTAATGTTCTTGCTTTATCCCGTAGATATGAAGAACAATAAACATACAATGCATTTATTTAGAATTTATTGAAGTATACGGACTATGCTTTTTGAACCTAGTAGTTTTAATAAAGTAGTATATTGTATTGATATTCTGTTCTGTAGCTGATTTTAGAATGTCCATAGGATTAGTCGCTCCAAATGCAATACTTCTAGCCAAGGAAAAGTTAAGGCAGTCACAGAGAATGTGCCTTATAATGAGA
This sequence comes from Glossina pallidipes, assembly GCA_000688715.1. NCBI lineage: Eukaryota > Metazoa > Arthropoda > Insecta > Diptera > Glossinidae > Glossina > Glossina pallidipes. The sequence continues at coordinate 3,817 of JMRQ01006303.1, read as the reverse complement.
ATTTGTCCACAATTGCACATTGGGCAGGAAGACTTCTTTAAAATCCACTGGTGAACTGCAATTGTACGACCAAGGCGAATCCTCGAAAGTGTTTGGATCTTCATTTTCTCAATATAAAGGTGAAATTAATTGATGGTTACTAAAAGAGTTGTGCTGATGATGATATCATAGATTTCGTTCTGAAATTTTCTCTTTAACTTTTTTTCAATGTATCTTTGAAGATCCAATTTTTCCATGACATCATCCATAATTAGAGGTGCAGAAGCAGCATACTTCACCGCTCGATTGACCTGGTCATTTCCCAATAAACCGATATGATTTGGTAACCAAAGGATTTTAATTTTTTGGCCGGGTATTGTAACGATATTCCTTAATTGGTTGATGATGCTTCATCTCGAAGTCGATGGATACCGTATTGCTTTTAATACAAACAAATAATGACTAGTTTGTCTTTATGGGAAAGGTCGCAGCGTGAGGGCTAGCTCTGGCTTCGGTGGTGAAAATTGAAGCACTCTCGTGAAATATTTGATTGAGAAGAACCAAGAGCAGGTGACAGAACAGAAGATTTTGAGCCATCTGTGTATAAAAGATTCCAACCGTTACTCTTCAGTACTTGGGTTTTTTCAGCTGAAAGACGTAGTTTGCTCTCTTGTGTATAAAGAACGAAATGTCAAAAGAATAGTCTTTCAAAATCCATGGAGGTTTCAGACAAGAAAAGCGGAAAATTTTTAAGGGAATGTTCAATTACTTTGTGACGTATAAGCAATAATCAATTGCAGATGGTGAGCTTCGAATTTTCTTAGTAACGATAATCTTTTTCATATCTTCACCGAGAATAGATTTGTTTGAGTTAAGACGCTTGGGGACAGTTTTAACTTTTAATTCATAAAGTCCATTTTCTAAAGCTGCGAGACCAGTTTCTATTATAATATTATTTATGAGCGTCGTCCGAAAAGCATACCAAGTTGCATTGAGGGCTTGGTGATAGACCGATTTAAGGATGTTGATATTAGATTTGCCATAAATTACCAAAGCATAGTCAATCTTGCTTAAAACTAGCATTTTGGTAAGATAAGCAATAGCCATGTGCGCATGGCGTTTCCAAGCAACATACTTTATGAAATTCACCCTTATTGAAATAGAATTTTTTAACTGAAGACATTGTGCTTTTCAACGATATTTGTTGGAAAACGTGAGCTCGAGAATATGGAACATCTGCACGGGTCTGAATATGCATCAGTCACTTTCCGGCACATATCTGCTTTCAACAAATGTGATTTTTTTTTTTGATTAGAAATTTTAGCGCCTGACGAGTTTGCCCATGTGGAAATCTCTCCTCCAATAGATTCGTGCTATCTTTTTCTTTTGTTAAAATGTATACATCGTCCACGTAGAGACAATGTTCGATTCTCGGTTGTTGCTTTGTAATCAGGTTCCTGGATCCAAGAAACCAAGATAATCTAGATGCTATAATCTTTTCTGATACTTTTGAGCGACAAGATAAAAGAGAGATTGGGCTATAGTCCGACGCGGAGACATTTTTTGACTTTCGGTCAAATTTGAAGTCCCATTGAGTCTGTTGATTTTGTTCCAAACAACTTTCATTGATGTATTTCTGTGACTTCTTTACGAAAAAAGTTCGAAATTAAGTGCCTTTGATTTTCGTAATTCCTTCCTGAATAGAGCATTGGCCTTTTTATATAACTAATGATCATGACATCTTTCAAAGCGGTGCTATAAGTCCATTTTGTTTGTTCTCAATAATGAAAACGTTCTTCCACCAAGGAAACCTAGCTCGTTTAAAAAAGCTGTTGGATTAAAAAATAGAGAGACGAGCACCCGTGCGAATTGCTTTAGATATGCAGCATCATGGTTACAGTTCCCGTTAAATGGCTTTGAATTCAGAAATAACTCGGCCTGTTTGGAGTAATTAATCCAATCCGCTTTATTTAGAAGAAATTTGGCCCGCTTTGCAGGAGTAACAAGGGACTTTGAAAGGTTAAGATCGATTATGATTGGAAAGTGATCACTATTCTATAGATCATTAGAAATATACCAGGAAGCCAAAGAAAGAAGCGACAGAGAGCAACATGTTAAATCGATATGTGAAAAGGTGTGAGTAGAAAAGTGCGTTCGTTTTCCATCATTTAAAATGCAAAGATTGAAGGCTTGCTTTACTTTGAATGAAGGCCTTTTCTAAAAGGACTGTTGTTCCCTTATGAATATGAATTTTGATTAGCATTCGTGAAGTATCCAGTATATGATTTGGGTGGAATGGGATTAAAAGAACTTCTACAATGGGTCTCTTGAAGGGATATAAAGGTTGGATTAAAGTCACAGTGTACGGAGTTCATCAAAATTATTAATAAGTCTCTTAATGTTCCATTGCAGAATTTTAAAACCTTTGTTTAATTGTAGTGACATGGAAACGGAGTGGTAGGTGGGAGACGTTGACATGTCAGCGTCTCCATCGAAAATGCCGCTACAGGAATTTTGCGTGAATAATTTATTCTTATCAAGAGAATAACGCGTACTTGGGTGGTTGCATACATTTGAAGTGTAACGAGTCGGAGCACGTGAGCAATTTGAATTTGAAAGTTGATTAAGGGATGAAAGATTGGGTTGATTACAACTTTTAATTTGGTGACTTCAATTGAGAGCTGGTGATTCTGGAAAATTTTGTCTAAATATAAAAATTAGAAGTAGTGCGAAATTAACGAAAACTAAAAAGACAAATTCGCTTTTCTAATAAAGCAAGTTACTTCTCCAAGATGACGATAACGTAACGTAAACTGTTTTTTGTGGTTTTACGTTATTTATTCAACTGTTTTTGAAATTAAGTTCGTACCGCTGATTTGCGATTTTCGAAAAGGTTTTATTTACAATTCTTAAGAGATTTGCAAATTATTTACAGGGGCTTACATTTATAAGACTTTAATTGTCAGTTTAGTCTTGTCTGTTCGAATATTGCTATTCAACTTTCTTGATTCCACAGAGTTTGGTTTCAGCAAATATTCTGCTTACACACCCTTGTACAAGCGAGTTACCAATACTTAGCTTCATCGTGACTTTTTTGTGTTAATCGCGTTTTCTGCCAAATGTTCTGTTAATCGTTCTTAATCTTTTCGACAAAAGCCACGTGTATGAGGCATGTGGGTTTGGTTTTACGTTTCTCTGAAATTTTTTTTTAGAAAATCAAGTAGTTTTCATAAAAACTCAAATCATAAAGTTGTGACGTGCAAAATCGTTTATCGCTCATTTTGCCGGCCACAAATCAACTGGCGCATGAATTATGTGATTTATGTTCAGTTATTATCATTTAATACAATTATTTTATCATTATCATCATCATATTATCACTAGTTGTAAAACATATATTTTATAAGTGTATATACATTGTACATAACTTGCTAAACTCATCCGTCCACCACAAATGTATATGACATTCTATACACGCACAACTATACACATGCTTAAACGATGTACTAAATCTATTTATCATTTCCCCTTCTTCACGGTTTAGATAAGGATCATTTATATTTGCAATAACAAACGCTTGTTTCTAATACACACGTAGCCGTTTGCTTTGTGCAACGGGGCAAAACAGTATCTTTCGGAAGAGTTGGTTGCCGAGTCAAAAGGAAACCCACCGTTTCTATAGGAAGTATGGATGGATGTATTTCATTTGTTTATTTATTTATTTATTTATTCCACTTATACAGAAACTCAACTAAAACAAACAACAGTCGAGTTCAAATGACTTAAAGTAAATCTTACATTAATTATTATTAAAAAAACTTAGTATAAGTACAATAAA
>JMRQ01006302.1:0-61401 GCA_000688715.1 Glossina pallidipes | reverse complement strand
TTTTATTATTATTCAAAAATAAAATAATCATTTATTTAATATTTAGTCCTTTCAGATCATGTAAGATTTTAAAAGTCGAACACATTTAATTTTCAAACTTTTGCATTTAAATTAACATCTTAATCCAACATCAAGGCCGCAAACTTTTTTGTCGTGAGGAACTCTCAAAATTCAGAACAGCAATTCTGCACGCGCTGTAGTCGTACTGTTTCACTTTTTGTGTAGAAAGTTTGCAATTTCTTATTTTTATTTTATTGTTTATTTGTTCGCTTTTAAAGCCTAACTAATTATAAAAGTGTTAACATTTATTGAATTGTATCGAATTTTCTGTGTTGATTGTTTTGTGGTTTTTGCGATTAGCATTCACTGCTCTCGTTAAAAAGTTTCTTTCTTGCTTGTTACGGGTCGTTGCTTAAAAACATCTGAGTTAGTTCGCGGCGTTTACAGTTTTTCTCTTAGTTTACTCTTTGTTTACTGTTTTTTTTTTATAAGTGGGAAGTTTGCGTCTAATTTAAGAGATGAGATTTGAAAAACTTTTTTTCTTTTTTCAATCACTCTATTTTGTCTGTTGCTTTCTGGCACGCAGTGTTTATATACATTATGTCTAACCAAACAGGCCCTGATTTTGAATGATTTACTACTTGTTGGTTTTACGAGCGTTTTTGTCATGCGAAGTGTTCAGTTATCAGTGGGTTGTCCTAGATCCTTCGAAAAGATTATGTTGGTCATGTCCTGACTGTAGAAAGCGGGATATCGATTTTTATAAGATTTTCATGGAGACACGGAATGGGTTTTCTGAATTAAGTAAAAATCCCGTGACATTTAGTGGAAAGTTTGAAAAAACCAAGACAATATTCGATGAGTGTCGCTATTTAGAGCACTCGTCTTCTCCCCCAGCCTATAAAAGACCAACTCGTAATGGTACTTCACCTCCGTCTTCCCCAAAATCTCATTCGTCAATTTATTCGAGTGTTCCATCCTTGCCTACAAAAAACGTTACTGTTTCTTCTATCGTTGGCTTACTTGGTAATACTGAAGTTACGAATAAGCCGGGAAATCCCCCTCTTGTCAGCTACGCTGAAGTGGCACGGGTATCTCCTCCCAATGGTGCCATTCGGACTACTCTGCCTACATCTCCAAAGAATATTAACAAAAATAATAAACCCGCTTCCTCCCTAGTCACACAAGCTGCACATTCAAGTATGGTCACTCCCTCTATTTTCTCACTGACTCAAAATGTTACACCGGTGAAACCTATCGTTCCTAATACGGATGATGTCTGCTTGACGGTAATAAAATTAGTTAAAATTAAAAAAAAAAGTTTATATTAGTTAGTTAGTTATGCATAATTTATTGGCCTACCAACTCCAGGCCTCTGGCTTCCCTTTGTACTAAGTGAAATGGATCCTCATAACCAATCATTCAACTTCATCCCCTCGGATGAATTTCCCGTGAGGTCTGGTGTCCCACAAGGCAACCACTTAAGGCCCCTTTTATTTAATCCATATATTAATGATCTCCCCTCAGTGATTAAATCCTGCCAGTTCTTAAAAGAGGCTGACCATGATAAACTCTTTTGTTCCTCCTCCTTGAAATCGCAATCCTTTCAACTTCAAACTTACTTAAATAATTTAGTTACATGGTGATCACTTTCATGAAATTAAATCTAAAAAAATGTAAGAAACTTTTTCCTCAAGAAGGGAGTCATTCAATATAGAGTATTTCATTGATTCACACGAATTGAAAAACATAGATTCGTTCATCGATTTAGGGGTTTTATTCGACCAAGGATAATGTTTTAATTTGCACATTGCGCTCTCTTTAGCTAAAGCTACGTTTCATTAAGAGGTGGCCCAAAGAGCTTAAGAATCCTTACATTTCAAAAAGGCTGTGCATGTGCTTAGTTAAACCAATAACAGAGTATGCCTCTGTTGTGTGGTCTCCTTCCTGTAGTGTGATATAGATTCAATTGAATCAGTGGGATCCGCTTGTCTCTCTTCCTTCTTACGAAAATAGGTTGCTTCTGTTATTTTTATCGTCATTTGAGAAACGTAGATTTATTATCGGTGTTTCTTTTTTAATTAAGTTAATTAATGGTACTATCGATTCACCCACATTACTTGGCAAGATAAACTTCAATGCCCTTAATCGCTTCTCTAGTCTAGTTTATCTTCATTAAGCTTAGTCAATGTAAATATAATTATGGGCTGTTCAGAGTTTTCTGCAGATACGTTAATGATATCTGTTATTTAATCTCAATGTCGGACTTTTTAAAGTCTATTAAAATAACTCTCTTAGTGCGCGCGATTTTCCTATGTTGTATTTAAACTAATTTGCAATTTTTACATCTTACGAAAATGAACTGGTGTTGTTTACTGTTATCGGTTGCCAAGGTTTTGCATGCAAGGGCTTGCAACTTGGATCTGCGCCGGTTATGGATGTGTCTCTGTGTTAGCTAGTTACATTATTTTTTTTTCTTATTTATTTATATGTGAATTATTATTTATTTATTTATTTATTTATTTTTTTCGTTACCACTCCTTATATATTTTATACAAGTTACAATAATACTTATAAGATTTACTTCTAAGAATCACTTGAATACGGTTGTTGATTTACTTTAGTTCAGTTTCATGTGTATGTAATTAAAAAAATATTATCTCTAAACTAATTTATTAAAAATGGGTCAGCAGTTCATAAATTAATGTGGTATTTAATTAAAAGTTAATTCAATTTTAATGTCACTACAATAAAATTATTAATTTATTCTTTAAAAAATTTATCTATAAATTTATTAATAAAATAATAATAAAGATTTGTAGGGTTTTCTCGCCTTTTAATTTAAAATTAAACTAAAAAATTAAGTTGTCAATTACGTAATAATGGAACAGTTAATATTTCGACGATCCATTCATTCCAGTTTTCAATTAAAAAACTAATAATTATGCTACCCATGCACAGTCAATAAACTGCGACCAATAACTAAATTAAAGAGCTGGTAAAACCTCAAACAATGTTTTTGTTAAGCAGGCGAATACAATTTTTGCCGAATGCTTTATAATAACCTATCAATTTTTTTTATTTACATAAATAATTATACTAATTTTATCATTATTATTTTATTTATATAAATATAATAAATATTTTAATAAATAATTAAAAGTAAATAAATAATTTATCAATTACATTAATTATACACTTTAAGTAATCATGGTTAATTCTAAGCTTATATTTATTGTTATCAATTTTATAACGAATTCTATACACGATAAAATTATTTGAATTATTTTATTTAAAATTTAAATGAACAGTATAATAATTATGAATTAAATTAATTTCTTAAAAAACTACGTACCTTTAAAAACGAATAAAATTTCATTTATATAAATTTTATGAAATAATTTTATTACATTAACTGTAAAACTCTATTTACTCTTTTAAAACCGAGATTTTTAAATATTTAAAGTTTACTTAATAACCGTTGGTACAAAGCAAACAAAATCTTCTCATTATTTATTAATTTTTCAATTATTTTAATATTCTTTCTCAATAGATCATCGTAATCTATATTTTTTTAATAAACCTTACTAAAATAAATACGTAATTTTTTCTTAATAAACTATAATAAACATGCCTAGTTATAACTTAGTCAATAAAATGTACTCAATTTATATTGACTTGCACAAAAATATTTTCAATGTAAATGCAATACTTTTCTAAATAAGTTTTACGAATACATTTTACAGTCCATCTACCATGTCACGATTTATCTTATGAACGACAAGAGCGGCGGGTGATATGTACATACTTTAGAACTAGTTTCAAATTATTTTGCTTTACAATTTCACAATTAAATTTAATTTCAATAAAAATTTTTAGCTTTGTTTCCACATAAATAATTTTATTGTAAACCATTTCTTTTTAAATATAGGTTACACCTTGGCCTGATTTTAAAACAATTCTTAAATATTATTTTTCTAATAAATTATTTAATAGCAACGCTAACAACAGTTTACAAATTTAAGTAAGATACTGTGTAGAGTAACGTTTACAGAAAATGATCTAAACCTAGTTTAACTTTAAAAGTTTTCAGCTTCAATAAATTTAATATATTTCTTTTATAAATCCAATATTTCACTTACTAAATTTACAATAAAACAATCTTATTCAATACAACTATTTCTAATATTTGTACCAATTTGTGTAATAAAAAATAACTATAATTGTTATATTAATAAACGCTACATAAAAATTTACATATAAATCAAACAAATAACAAACTTTAAAGTCCAACTAAAACGTTATAAGTTAGCAAAAACCATTTATTCATAATAATATTATTAAATTACAGTATTTTTAATTAATTAATTTTAATATATACTAATAACCATATAAAAATATTAAATTAAAATTTTTATTTTTCGCTATAGTTATGTTACTATTGAATTAAAATTAGTAAACACCTCTCTAAATATTTACATCTTTAATATATTAATTAAATTTTTAAAATTTTTAAGTTTTTAAATATTCTTAATATATAAATAACTATATATAAATTCACATCGATGGAATAAAAATTAGTAAATAGCTCCCTATAATTTACCACTCTAATATATTAATTAATTAAATTTTAAAAGTTATATAAATTTACAAATTTAAATAATTATTCATATTATATAACTAACTATATGTAACATTACATTAATTGATTTAAAATTAGTGAGAAATTTTAAATAATTCATTAACTTATATACATTAACAATTTAGTTAACCTAATAATATTTTATTTAAATAGTATAACGTTAAAATTAATTTAATGAATTAATGTATTTCTAAAAATTAATTTTATTTTAGAAACTTTAATCTAAAATTTTAAATTTTATTTCATATTTTTATAATTCAAAATTTTAAATTAATAATCAATTTACTTAAACTACTTTATTAATTAATTTATTTAAACTGAAATTATTAAATTTTAATTAAATTAATGATTTTAATAATTTTTTTTTCAGTAATATTCTTTCCAACTTCAAAATACTACTTTATAAATATATAAATATTAGCTGTTTCATTATTATTTATTTCAGAACTTTATTTTTTAGGAAAAAATTGAAATTAAATTGAAAGACAAGAAGACCCCATAAATCTTTAGTATTATTTTATTAATGCATTTATAGATAATTGTTCTAAAGAATAAGTTAATAATTTTATTGGGATGATAGTGAAATTGAATTAAATTTTAATTAAGGACAAAATAATTTACGAATTTTCTGATATATTATTAATAAATTACTTGGATTAAGATGTTAATTTAAATGCAAAAGTTTGAAAATTAAATGTGTTCGACTTTCAAAATCTTACATGATCTGAAAGGACTAAATATTAAATAAATGATTATTTTATTTTTGAATAATAATAAAATAATAACTGTTTTGGCAGAAAAGTGTAATAAATTTTAAGTTTGTATATGTGATCATTATCACATTTATTATTGTATTTATTCGAAATTATTTTATATATTGTTAGAAGATTATTACTAATTATTTTTGTTTTAGTAAATGCAGCTTTTTCACTTTATTAGAGCGTAAGGTAGTAGGTTATATTCCAATTCATGTTAAAATCGGTCCAACTAATACGTAAGAATCTTCTACTGGTGGAGCTCAAATTCAAGTTAATAAAATAGCAAATATAGCTGTTGATCGAAACATTAATTAATTAATAGCACAAAATTGAATAAACAAAAATAAATAGTAAAATAGTAATTTATTGCACTAAAGCAATTACTCCTCCTAATTTATTTGGGATTGATGGTAAAATATTATACGAAAGTAAAAAATATCATTCTGGTTGAATATGAGGTGTGGTCATTAAAGGATCTGCAAAGATAAAATTGTCAGGATCTGCTAATAAATAAGGATTTATTAATACTAAAATTATAAGAATTAATAATATAATAATGAATCCCACAACATTTCTATAAGTGAAATAAAGATGAAAAGGAATTTTATCTGCGTTAGAATTTAATCCTGTTAGCTTATTTAAATCGGTGTCAGTTATTACTGTTGCTAATACAATAAAAGGTAGAATAAAATGAAAAGTGAAAAATCATGTTATTGTTGCGTTATCAACCGCGAATTGATATCATACTCATTGCACTAAATTATGACCTAAATAAGGAATTGATTACAATAAATTTATATTATCTATATTTAAATAAATGTAGCTCTTCAAAAAGATATTTGATGTCAAGGTAGAACATATACTATAAAGGCCGTAGTTATAACTAAAAATGAAGTAATTGCTCACACTAATCATGTAAGAGTGAATAAATAAGACCCATAATAAATTCCTCGTTCAATAAGAAGAGAAATACAAATAAAAAAAAAAAGCTCCATTTGCATAGAGTTCGTAATAATGGATATTAACATCTCGACAAATATGATTTACGCTATCAAATGCTAAAATAATATCAGCAGTATAATGTATTGCTCAAAATATATCTGTTAAACTTTAAATAATTAAACATAATCCATGTCAAGAACCTAATTTTCGTCAAGAAGAAATGTTAATAGTCAATAATATGTTAATAGTAAATAATAATGGTAAATCCACTAATGCATTATTAACAATTGAGAATAAAGGATGTTTAGTTCTTATTGGTTTATTCATTTGTTAAATATAGGTCGGAATGGACCTTTTGAAAGTTTAGCAATTAAAGTAATGAGTAAATAATTTATTCATAGAATTGTAATAATATATGTAGAGCAATTTTAAATTTATTAACTGATAAAGAATTTTAAAAAATTTAAAAAATGAAAAATTTGATGCTAATTTATTTTCTACATTTCTTAATTAAAATATATTGACATCGATAATTCAATTCAAAATTATTATAACTATAGATAGTCATGTAAATATTTCATTAGAGGTTAATGATGCTACATAAATAAATGAAAACAAGTATTCCCCCCAAAAATAGGGTATACAAAAATCAAAATGTCTTCGGTATTAAACCTGATGTTAAACAAATTAATGTTGTATGAACTAGTAAGATTAATCCTATCGCTAAAGGATGTTTCGTATTTATGAAAATAAAATTAAATATTAGTAAAGTTGTAAACCAAATTCATTGAATAATTTCAAGGAAACGGTTAAATAAAATATTAATTTCAGAGTTTAGTGATGAAGAGATTCTTATTCCTGATGTTTTTTAAATTTGTAAGTTGTTTTTGGTTTACAAGGTCAGGGATTTTATTAAACTGTGTGTTTTTTCAAGAATTATTTTTTAATACATTATTTTTATTTCTAATTGAAAGCATTTATTATCTACATTGTTAACTTTAGAATATCTAATTTTAATACTTATTTTATTATTTTTGTTTTTAAATATAACTGAATATGGATTATTTTTAGAATAATATTTTGAACTGTCAGAGTTTGTGGACGAACATTATGTTTATCAATTTTAATTTCCACAATTCGCACTCATGGGAATGATGATTTTCAAAGATTTCATATCTGATGATGTTAAAATTTGTTATATTTATTTTTCTTACTTCTATACTATATATTATTTTATTTATTATTGGTTTCTTTATCTATATTGATAAGAATTTTTTATTTATATTATCTAGTAGCGTCGTTCAATTTTTAGTTGTTGAATATAAATATATTAAATATAAATATTACGAGTTTTTATACTTTTCTATAGTGTTAGCTTTTTTAGTAAAACTATCTATATGTTCAGTTCATTTATGATTACCAAAGGCTCATGTTGAAACACCAGTTTCAGGTTTTATAAATTTAGCTGGTATCTTAAAATTAGAAGGGCATAGATTATTACAAGTGACAAATTTTAGTCAATTTATTGGGTTAAAATATATTAATATTTGACTTTCAATTAGTTTAGTAGCGGGTGTATTGGTTAGTTTAATTTATTTACGGCAAATTTATTTAAAAACATTTATTGCTTATCTTTCTATAGCTCATATAGGAATTACCAGGTTTAATTACAATCCCTAATATAGGTATTTGTGGACCTTATACTTTAGTAATTGCTCATGGATTATGTTCTTCAGGATTATTTTGTTTGCCAAATATTTTTTGTGACCGAATAGGAAGACATCGTTTCTCTATTAATAAAGGTATACTCAGCTTTATACCTTCTATAAGTTTAGGACGAGTTCTATTATATTCAACTAATATAGTAGGTCCTCTTTCTTTAAATTTATTAGGGGAAATTTCTTTAAATAATAAGATTTTTTGTTGATCTTGAAATATGTTAATATTATCAGGATTATCTTTTTTTAGAGTTATTTATGATTCATATTTATATTCCTGTAGACAACGTAGGAAGATTTTTTTAGGAGTTTACAAATTCGTAAATGGTAAAATTTGTCGGTTTTATTTATTATTTATGCATTGATTTTCTTTAAATTTATTTTGTGGTATTAAAAATAGGAAATTTATTCTTTTTAATTCATTAAAATTTGATCTATCTAAACAATTAGTCTTATAACATTTATTTTCACAATGTGAAGTCTTCTAATGCTGGAATATTAACTGCAATATTTATACTAGTATTGGGAGCTAATTATGAATGTGATATAAACAATATCATTGCTTTATCTACTTTAAGACAATTCAGTTTAATAATAAAAATTTTGTTCACAATTTATATAAAATTAACTTTTTTTCATTTATTACTTAAGGCTTAATGCCATGCATGCATTGTGCATGCATTATTTAAGGCTTTATTATTTATATGTGCTGAAACTATTATTCATAAAATTGAAAAAATTCTATACCGTTAACAGCTTCTTGTTTTAGCAGGATTCAATTCAAAAGATATTTTAGAAATAATATCTATAACAAGAGTTAATTTTTTTATTTTTTTCTACTGGTTTAACTGTGGCGTATTCTTTTCGATTAGTGTTTTATTCTATAATAGGGGAATTGAAGTTTTTCTCATTAAACTGTTCAAGTGATGAAGGATGGATAATGTTAAAACAATTAATATTTATAAGAATTGTATTATTATTTATAAGAATTAAGTCATCTTTTTTAGGCCTACAACAATTTTGTTGCCTTTTTATTTCAATTTGTTAACATTATTTGTTCGTGCTATTGGAGGATTTTTATTTTTAAAGTAAGCTTATTTTGTCTTTTAATAATTCCTTATTTATATATAAAATTTCTGAATATTTGGGATCTATGGGATTTATACCTATTATTTCTACACATAGAGATTCTTAATTTTTATTTAATAACAGGAAAAATTTCTTTGAAATCTTTCGGCCGAGGTTGACCTGAATTTTTCGAAGGTGAAAATGTATATAGTAATTCAGTTAATTTATTTCAAGTAAATTAATTATTTCAGAATAATAATTTAAAAACGTATGTGTTAAGTTTTATTTTATCAATTATTTTTGTAGATACATTATTGTTATTTATTTAATACAAATAGCTTCTAAAGACTTACAATTTTAAGATATGTAACGACAGCTGTGTGTATTTCCCTCTGTCGATCTGTATTACAAAAACTAAACTATTTTGAGAGGTCTGGGCGACTATTAGAGGATTGGAGGCTGATGAGACCGATTGACGTGAGCTCGCCAGTTCGGGAGATGTGAGGAGGGTTTTAAATTCTGTCTCTCGGGCACTCCACAGACCGTCACAACTAAAAGAGTAGCACGTACTTACTCTTTAACGAACACAGAGACGAACGAAATCTAACTTACCGAACGGGCATAACATAAATCCTCGGCCTTTCATTACCTGCCCTATTTAATGGACTCCTTCAGTCCATGCTGTCTATGGGAGACATTTTTTATATTCCTATTTCATGTCTCTTGTTTTATTTTTTGTTTAAAAAAAGCTTCAATATGGCACTATCAAAAATATATCGCTATGTTTATAAAGAGATATCAATATTTTCACAAGAAAAGTAATTACTCACGTATTTCATTAGTAACAGATTATATCAAAAGAAATGTATGTGTTTACACTTCAGATAATATATATGCAAAAATAGGTATCTTTAATCGTAACTAAACTTGTAAACTTTATAAAACTTTTTTTTGATTGTCGCCGATCGCTAAATGCAAAATTTAAATAAAAACCTGTTGATTCAGCTACCATCGTCTGTATTATTGCTGGTTTAATAGGTTGTCTGTGCCGCAGAATTTTTTTAGGTGTTGAATACAGCTGACCACAATAAAACTTCTTTCGGATGTATTCGGCTGATGAACAGAAAACGTTAAATTTCAAATGGGAAGTCGCTTTTGGACTCCTTCAATTTCATATTTTTTTTACTTTTATTTATGTAGTACTATGAATCACGGGCAATGATGTTGTATAGCGCTATACAATATTTAATTTAATAAAAATAAATAAAGTCATCTAATTAAAGTACAGATACAAGCAATGCCTGCAGCGCATTTAATTAAAATTCAAAATAGAAGAGAATATCGGTGTTGTTTACCTACTAAAATTGTGTACATTTTTAGATCAAAGTGAATGCGTACGGTGTTCATTTTCTTTTTCGTTCATCTAACCTCTAAAATAATCTTTTCAAGATTCAAAATTTTCTTTTCTTCCACGTTTTTCTTCTTTTTTTTATACTTTAACTAGCAACATGTAAACTGTACTTATTTATTTAAATGATTTAACACAGAATTTTTATTCCAAAAACGTTTTCTTAATCCATTCAATTCTTCGTCATTTTCCTCTTTCGTGCTAGAAACTCAAATCGTTTTTTTCTTATGTCAAAGTTTATATCTGTTGATCGTGCGTGAAATAAACAGCCCATCTTACGCAAAGTTGTATTTTGACCACGATATTAACAATTTTTTATATATATCAAGACCTTGCTGTAGGATTATTGAGTGCACATATCTTTTATTATTTTCACTTAAATCAATCAATTCAGCATTTTGAAATATATGTTTTCAATCTTTTATTTATTAATCATTTATAAAAAGTGAAATTTCTACGTCTATTACGAACGTCTACTGAACAAGTCAAATTTTTCTTACATAATAGAAAAATCAGATTAAAGTGCAGGGATTTTATGAAGAATTTTAAATAACGGACATATCAAAAAATTTCTTTGAATTATTTTGGATTTTGGGTACCAATCGTGTGTTTCTCTTAGAATATTTTTTTATTTACTTATTTGAATATAGTTTGTAACAGAAAATAACTTTCTTAATGATCTTATCAAAGTCAACCACTTTTGTAAAACGCAGTAATATATTAAATTATTACAGTCAAAATGTGAAACTGTTGGGGTTCTAACGTATAAAGGCACTTATCATTGTAAAGATAGCAATGGGGAGGACGTGTTCACTATTTGTCCAACAAATACTCCACAGGCGGTCATACTGCGTATTATTTAATCACTCAAAGATTGTAAAAGATAATCATAATCACTTAAAGATTATAAAAGATAATCATAATGGTAGAGCTAAAGCTAAGATTAATGTGAAATTGCTTGTTCTTGTAAAAATATTTCGAAATAGTCCTATAAAATTATTAAATAAAATTATAGAAAATAAAGAAACAAAGATAAATGTTGAACCATTTGGTCTTCAATTTTTTAAATTCTAAATTTTTTATGTAGTGATAATAAAATTATATTTTAAATTATATTATAACGAGATAGAACTAATTAATTAATAAAAAGAGGAAATAATTAAAATTTCTAAATTCTTATTCAATTTAATAAAATATTAAAGACTCTCAGAGAAGGCTCGAATACAGAAAGTAAATTAGTTACCATTTTCAGTTTAATTAATTAAAAGAGTTAATTTTTATAAATTTAGACTTAGATATAGTAGGATTAAAAGAATAATAATTTATTATATTGAAAATTATAAATCTACTTGAAAAGATAATAAATAAACTTAATTATCTATTAGGAGCTATTTGAGTAATTAATAATTTTACTTTGACAAGCTAATGCTATGTTTTACTAATTTTATCATCAGAAATAAGCGCTAAATTACTATAAAGTGGTTTAAGAGACCTACACTTACTTTCAGTCATCTAATGAAATATTAAGGTTACGTAAAATTCAATTAATAAAAATTTTTACTGAAACTCTTTCAGTTACAATAGATATGAAGCTATGATTAGCTCCACAAATTTCTAAACATTGATCGAAAAACAATCCAGGTTGATTAATTATAAAACTTGTCTGATTTAAATGGCCTGGTGTACCATCAAATTTTTTTCTCTTAGTGCAGATATTATTAAAGAATGAATTACAGCGGCAGCAGTCCCTAAAATTTGAATTTGTGAATTGATAGGAATAATAATTCGATCATCAACGTCTAATAGCCGAAATCTATCTAAATTTAATGCATTTGATGGAATTATATAAGAGTTAAATTCAATATCTATAAAATCTGAATATTCGTAAATTCACTAGTACAAGGTTCGCTAATTTCATCCAATAAATATAATAATCGAAGAGATGAAAAATGATAAATAATAAAATAATTGCAGGTAAAACGTGCAAGTGTATTTCTTTTAAAACGAAAATCTACGATCTGGTGATACGAAAAATGTCCCGGAAAGAATTTCGTAACAACTGGTATGAGAAGTGAGATCGTGGAAACCAATAGAAATGGAAAAATTACACAATCTAAGAGTGTAACTCAAACAGGAGCTGAGGAAAAGGAACGTAACAGCAACTGATGCTAAGCGTAATAAAAAAGGAAAGCTACAACGCCGATTTTGGGAACAACTAGAGAAGGAGGGATAGGATCCTTCCATATTTCAATTCTACGGCGATTCTTATGAAGTCTACCCGACGGCCGGTATTATAAAAGAAGAAGATACATGCATAACCGATGAGAAACGGGAGGCACGTACGTACGGTGAAGCTATGGTACACCGAATGCAGCAAAGTTATGCAACTATGCAAGAGATTGCAGAACAAGATCAAAGAGACTAGAAAAACGACAACTTTGGTGGTGTGGAAAATACTACAGCAGGGGAAAAACGCGGCGAAGTAAAAGGCGAAGATGGTACAAGTATATCAAACAAGGTTGTTATGCAGATTATGCAACAAATGCAACGAAAAATGCAGCAAATACAACAAGGGCAGCAGCAAGTGTAACAGTAAGTCCAACAGCAAATACAATCAGGATAACAAGAAATAGAATCAAAAATTGATGGGACGACGGAAAAGATCGAGAAATTCAGGAAAATCAATGCATCCTGAAAACCCGTATGGACGAATTGTATCACCAAATTGATGGCCAAATTAATGCGCTGGAAGGAAAGATTGACGAAGCGCTAAACCAATTTGATGCCAGACTAGATGCTTTGGAAGAAATAGTTACTTAAGTAATAAGTCAATTTGATGCGAAGAAAGAACGAGTGGAACGTTGAGCCGGTTTGAAACCTTACGTAGTGAAGTCGACGTCTTAAAAGAAACAGCGGCTAAACAGCAACTTGATGTGGGATATAGTGCTCCTAAAGATCAAGCCCACATCATTGATGACGCCTACACCGTTCTATGTGAAGAATGTCCGAAGAGGCAGAATAAGAACAAGAGACCAAAAGCCACCGCGCGCACACATTGCTCATGATTGTAAATTTCAGAGGAAGCACTCGTACTTGAGGTTGCCCACGAATAGCAAAACAGGAGTACAACAAAACCGCCACATTAAAGGAGATAAATCGAGAAAATTGCTGGATGACTGTGATAGGCACAAACAAGTGGAAAAGACCATAACGACTCCAGGCAGTAGGAAAGATCGCGAAGGACTCAGATCTAAAGAACAGAATGCTGAAGAAACTATCGTTGTCGAAGGGAGGCGTAGGAAACGCGCAACTGGCCGATGATGACCTTAAGGTAATAATTGTCGTTAAGAAAGGTGAACGTGTTAACAGTGAACAAATCGACAAGGAAAGCCCGTTAGCAAAAGCGTATTGGGCCCAGTGGGAGAGCCTAGTTTTCGAAGACGGATGTCTATGGAGGATATGGTACAGTAAAAGCGGTCCACGCACAAGAAAGTTGTTGGTGATCCCAAGAGCCAAGTGCAAAGAAATCATAGAAATACATCGCAGAGGTCCAAAAGGAGAGCATTTTGGCGCGATGAAAACTGTAAAGGAGATTAAACGGAGATTCTACTGGGTAGGATACCGTAAATCAGTAGCAGGTAAATCAAAAGAGTTGAGAAGTAAGCTGAAAGGCCAACGGCGGCCAAAACGCTTTACAGACAGAAATCAAAACGCAAGTGAGAACTTGAGGGCCGGAAACGATTCGAAAGCGAGGTTTGTTGAAGGAGACTTGATATAACTGTATAAGCCATCGCATAGTCACAGATTATCAGCAAACTTGCAATCTAACTGGGAAGGACCGTACAAAGTCATCACGAGGATAACTGATAGCGTCTATCGCATCCAGAAACATCACAAAGGCGAAGCTGCAAGTAAGGTAGCACACGTAAGCAGACTGATAGCTTCTGGAAATAACCTTGTTCGGAACAAACAGGATTAAATGGAAGACAGCGTTACGGAAATCCGAAACCCAGTTTATTCCAACTAATTGATTTTCCAAAAAAATGAATTCCCTAGAGAGAGAAAACCCAAGTGCACATTCGCGCCGCGTCATGCCGGCTGAGGAAAACGATTAGCGGGAAATAAAGTTAACGGATTAAAAATGAAGCCATGCACTTACGTAATAGTAATATGCTTGTAAAAATATATATAGACTATTTGCGGAAGGCAGAGTCAGTCGGACAAGACCATTTAAGTCGAAAAGAATATTAGAATTGAGAAGTCGAGGGTATTACCAAAGTATAACGTAAATGATCCTACCCTTACAAAAACTGATTGTAAATAAAATAGTCTTGAAATGAAAACGTGCAAGCGATTTCTCTTAAAAAGAATATCCACGATCTAGTGATACGGATCGTAGCAAGAAGCGAATTTCGTAACAATATTTATTAAAAAGCATGATGTTGAAACAACTTGACTTTATTAAAAGATAAGAATTGTCTTCAACGCGTAGCAAAGTTCAAGTAGTTATTTCTAATAATAGTAGAAATAAAATAAGCTCGACTATCAACATCTGTTCCAACAGTAAACATATGATAAGCCCAAACAATTACCCCTAATAACCGAATTGTGTTTGTATTATTAAAATGAATAATAATAACAATTGATTATTTACAATTAATATTTTAATTACTATTAAACATTTGTGACGCAGCCGAAAAGTCTAAATCTACTGATATAGTTATAGCATTGGAGGACTTCAATTTGTCACAAGTCACGTGGTATTAAAGTGATAATCCTGGCTGTATGCTCCCCACTTTAACATCTGATAGAGCTCTTGGGTTTTTCGATGAAATAATTGATCGCAATTTACTTCCAAACAACGGTACTCTGAAGTTTTTCAACTCCAATAGAAAAATCTCCATGCATTCCTCGCATGTTTCTTTCAATGGCTCTGAATGCTCTGTTGATTTTGAAACCTCTAATCTACTGAATAATGCAGACGAAATTTTTCAACTCTTGATTCCGATTTAACTGTCAACTATCCGTATTCGATAACTAATTCGGTGTCGATTTCTAACTTCGTCATTTCATAAGACAACGTTCTACATGGTTTGAGGTCTTTAAAATATAGTTCTGGGCCTGATTGGATTTTATCATGTATATTCAAATCATGCTCTGACGAACTGTGGTGTTGTTTCAATGATCTTTAATGATAAACTCTTTTGTTCCTTCTCCTTGAAATCGCAGTCCTTTCAACTTCAAATTTACTTAAATAATTTGGTTACATGGTGATCGCTATCATGAAATTAACTCTAAAAAAAATGTAAGAAGCTTTTTTCTCAAGAAAGGAGTCAAGGAAAGTTAAAAACAAAATTATTAAAAATACAATTTTTGATCAATTTTTAAAAATTAAAAAGAAAACGATTAAAACGTCCATAAATGAATCCAGTAGCTTACGTGGTTTATCTTTTTACCTTTTAGTGTCATATGCATAAAACTTTTTAATACTTTTAGAAACAGTGTAATTCTTTTAAATATAATAATGAACGGAAATATTACATAAATTATCCTATGAAGGTAATCCTTTTACCAGGCAATTCATTATAAAAATTTGTAAATTTTTCAAATATTTTTTTCTTTATGTTAATAAACTGAGACGCTCCGAATTTAGTATAATATAAAATTTTATTTAAATAAATAATATTAGTACCTGATTTGTTTCAATCAAATTTTTGAATTAATTTAAATATGTGTATATCTATATACATATATATTTACGTATATATCTTTATATATATAATTATTTATATATATATACTCATGTATATATGTTTATATAAATATTTATATACATGCTTGTATATGTATTTATATATATATGTTCGTATGTATATTTATATATGTACATATGTTTATATATATATATGTCTATAAAGTAAACAAATTATAGGTTATGGGTTTTATTAAGTTTATTTATTATTTACCTAACTTTTATGCCTTTAATACCGTATTCAATTTATTTATTAATTATATTAATTAAATTAGCACGTTCTTACAACATCCTGTTGAAGTGCTAAACTAGTGTGTTGAATCGTAAAACTAGCTTTCATTGAAAATAACAACAATCACTATTGCTTCGATTTGGTTATTCAAATATTAATTTTGCACTTTATGCGGGATATTAGTTTAGAGCAAACGGTGGTAATATCTGGATATGACGCAAGCAAAATATTCTGCGTGCATTGAACTTTTGCCACCTTAGGAATGTTGGTTAGAGGTGATCATCTGAACTTATATTATGTTTACATATATATAGCGTGATGTTATGCCCAAGGCTGGCCTGTATACTACCCTACCTTTCGTCTTCTTACGGCTAAATTTCTAAATTGAGGTTACGGTCCTCCGAGCCGTATACTTTCTTTTCTCTGGTAAATAAGGATTCTAACGTATAAATTATATATTTACGGAAACATTTAAAGATAGATACTTATTAACGAAAAAAAGAGAGGACATTTACAAAAAAAAAAGGAAAATTCTAATCTGGATAAGATAAGAACAAAAAAAAGTTTCTTTTAGAACGTTCAAATATAAATATAACAACATTAAGAATTAAGGAAAAGAATATCCGATGTTGATGTAAATGATCTCTGGATCTCTGCCTGATAACTGTAATTACGTTGACCTTGAGGAATTACTGATTCTATTCCCCGACATGCTATTGCTCGTAATGATGATAACGATTATAGCGCTGCCGTTCTTAACTCTTTAAGAAGAGTTCGTGTTTCCGATGCATAGCTTTACAATAGTTGTGATGGCTATCTGCTACTAGAGTTTAAAATTGAATATACATGCTTGTTGTGGTGGCGGACGCTGATGAATAAGTTAGTACCATTTTGCTGCATACTTTTGTTGTTCTTTTTATTTTTTATTTTTATCATACTGTACGCATATATGTGCGCGTTTCAATATCAAGCAGCATGGACGTTAACTTTTGTCGGTAGTAATTTGCGTACAATAACAATTTACTCTTCTTTATTTCCCTTTTAACGGGAAATCAGTAATAACCATTAGGGATAATGAATGACTTAAATTTCTGTAGGCAAATGTTTGCGTCATGAGAATATCTTTCTACTTTTAGCGCCAATACGAATTTATAAAATTATTAGTCAGTGACGGTATTTCTTTTGTAAATTCACAGTAAGGATATTTTTAAGCTATTTTCGCTGCATTTTTTATATTGGTTGTCTGCGAAATATTCCTTCTGTTTCTATATTATTATGTCCACTTTAGAGTTTAGATTATTTCTAGAAAGTTCTGATGGTTTAATTCTTTCACTTAACAGATCCCATTTAGTAATTGTTTTACTTTTAAGTAATTGTTGGAGTAGAATTTAATCATGTCCATAATAAACTGCATGTGATATAAAAGTCAGCTACCTTATTAATTCTCGCGATGATAATAACAGGATTTAAATTCTTTTTGTGGTATAGATCACTTTATTTAAAATTCCACATAAGATTTACATTATTTTTACCGCTATTATAGCTATAATAATTCCCGTTTGCTCTTTAAATGTATGTATTGTATTGTATCACTTAGCGTTTCTTTAACCAGTTTTTATGCCGATAGAAGTACAATTTTAAGCATCTGTAACAAACTGCAAACCACACAAAAAGTTCCGTTTCAACATCTTTTTTTTTTTTTTTTGAATTGTGTTCCAATTGAACTTTTTAGTTCTGAAAACCTTCTTTATTCGCTGCTACACAGTAAATGCCGAAATTCAACATTAAAGTTTGCAACATGGTTTCCGTGCATACAAAAAAGAAATGTTGCCAACTACGTGAAAATATAGATAAGGAAATGATTATAACCTGTGGCGACGGTTGAAACAAAAAAAAGTAACAGGCCGACACAATAAGGCGTTATCCCGGTTTCGGGATATGAATTCAACTTTGCCGTGTTTTTACAGTACTTTATGGGATTTTACAAGTCATAAGATTTTTTGTGTTTATTGCAAATATAGCAAAGGGAAAACAACGCACATGAAGAACCAAAGGCAATTTATTTCCAATTTAGAAACTATTTATTTAATTTATGTTTATCTTACGCTAATTTTGTTAATATTGTGCGATATGCAATTTAGCTTTATGCTATGCATCATTTTAAAGGAAATGAAAATCGAGCAATAACGACTATCTATTTTAAAGTTGAAATATATTCTTGAAACTGTTTTTTAGAGAATGATAAATGGTAGCGTCCAAATTTTGAATGAATTAATACACAAAAATATGCCTCGTATGTATATACCACATATTTCTAATCAATATTTCTTATCACTAATCAATAAATAAGCTTGTTATTTTCGTACTAACTTTCTTATTGTTATTTTTAATAAATTTGTGGTTTACGTTTACGTTGGTTTATTTATTATTATTATTATTGTTATTTTTAATAAATTTGTGGTTTACGTTTACGTTGGTTTATTTGTGGCTTATTGTGCTTACGACTTGGCAAAAACTACCCAAAAACGAAAATGACGCCTCAATGTGTCGGCCCTCTAATTGTTACAGTTTCTTGTGGGTATCCCTTTGATTATAACCTACAAAGCTTGATAAAAACATCGAAATTATCTTTTCATTTATTTTTAATATACATTCTTTCTATTTAATTGTAATTTTTAAAAATTGGTTTTTATGTCACTGCATTAAGTGGCGAAGCAGAAGACGGCAGATTTGTACTTATTCCGACAGTCAAGTTTCCTTAATGTTGCTGAAAGAGTAAATAATACCATCTAGGCTAGTATTGGAGTGCCTTCAGAGCTTGAATGAAATCGGTAAGCACCTGACATGGATACCTTGGCTTCGTATATGGAAGCCCTGCGTTTTTAGGCCCGGAACATGGATCATAATTCCATTAAGTACCACTTTAAAAATACTTATCTCTGACACCGATTCATGCAGATTTTGCCAAGAGACGATTGAAGCCTGCTGTCACATCTTACGTGCATGCGAGACCATCTATAAAATCAGAGACCAGGTGTTCGGCGAACACGTCATAGCAGACACAATATGGTCCTCCGAACTGCAGCTCGTAATACACTACATCTTGCTGATTCCACCATATGCACAGCAAAACTTTGCGGCCATGAACATTCCGTTTCAATGTCGATGGCTCTCCTGGACTAACCCATGGCTTTTTGCGCTTGGTATTATCGTGGTAGACCCACTTTTCGTCACTATTTACAACACGCCAAAGAAAACAATTTTTTTTCTGACAAGCAACGAAACCGTGATATTGAATCAGTTTGAAATCCATTTTCAATCATTTTGTTTGGTAGCAATTTTCCCTCCGAAGGGTCAAAGTCATCGAAAAGAACGGTTCTAAACTTTGATACTTCGCATTTCTTTATTATTTTTACAATAAATATCGCTGGTCAAACTACACAAGCAAGCATCTATTGTTTATGTATTGGGCTAAAACAAGACAGTCATATACAAAGAAGCTTGTAGTTTCTTATCATGTAATTTAAATTTAAATTAATAATATCTACATCATTGAAAAAGCATACATGTTCACCACAATTTGTATATATAGTCTACGGAAAATAGTACACTTTACTATTTGGATTTTACTAATTGAATCAGTAAAAGGAAATAAATGTTGATCATCATTAGTGTTTTTACAAGCAACTTAAAAGAGGTTAAATAATTTATTGCTCGAGCGATTGAAATAAAGTCTCTCGACACACAAAATTAGTTTCGCCAAGTGAACCTGGTGACTAACTTTACCAAATAAATGACACCAAATGGGAGTCTCCGTTTATAATAGTATGGAAAATTAATCAGCAAGCTAACATATGGAAGACGAATGCAATTAAAGCTGTGACCAAGGGTAGGCCGCTTCTTCTCAATTCCAGTAGTGTATGTGTCGCACCGGAAGATTTTATGAACGCTTTTGTTTGTCATTGTCCTGCACATTGCAACAATGGCAATTCGATTTTTGTTGTGGCTATTGCAATGCCATTGCCTATACCTATTAATAGGGCTTCTTGGTACGCCACAGAAGGATTCAAGACATGGTTTGTCGGGCTCACCTGTTAGGTAGACAGTCAGCCCTTTCCTTGCCTTCAGCATCCGAATGGCCAACCACCAATATTAGGTGCACATAATTGTGCCTGTCTAGCTGATTAAGTGTTTGACGGCACTCCAACAAGAGCCCAAATGTTATCATGCGCCTGTTAAGGGATTTTAAGGCGGCTTGACTGTCGGAGTAAATCCAAATCAGCTTTCTTCTGCAGTGCCTTCTTAAGCATTCAGAGGCACATGCGATGATTGAATAAACTTCTGCTTGGAATACGGAGGGACTGTATCCTTTGGTGTGGCTTTCTGAAAACTCGGACCACAAATCCCAGCCCCAGTTTTCCCATTTTTCAATTTCCTATCATTTCCTTGTTTCCATGCCGGGTTCAAAAGCTTGTCTGTCCCAGCCCGATCTCGCCGGTATGGTGGAACAGTATTAGCTTTGCGACTCAATGGCCCGGTATTTTGACAAAGGGCTCGTCCATGAAGTTTTTCAATACATCTGGGTGGCCCCTGATATTTCACAGTTTTAGTTTGTCGACATTCGATTGTCGAAGTGCGCTCAGGCAAGCCTCTTTTCCTAGAGCAATAGAGAGAGATGTTATGTCCAGCAGCGCTTCTAAGGCCTTTAAGGGTCAGGATTTCGTCACCCCGGTCACACCAACGCAAGCGAGACCTTGGGTTTTGTTTAGTGTCGTCGCCGCCGTTTTTTGCTTTACCTTAGGCTACCACACCAAAGCTTCAAAAGTTAGCGTGGGAAGGTGGTATAAGACCAATAGATCATTTTTGGGCTTATATCCCATGATTTAGCATATAGATGTTTACAGGCAAAGAGCGCTCTGGTCACCCTTTCGATTAGCCGTCTTAAATAAAAATTCCAGATTAAATCAAAGTAGATACCCATATATTTCACGTCATTTGAGTAGTGGAGAACATTCTGCAGGTAGACTTTGTGTTTTGTACTTTTCTCTTTCTCGAGAAAGGCACTAGTTTCATTTTTTGTAGATTAAAGTGTAATTAAAGGCTTTGCACTACGTGTGGGTTATGCGTAGGGGTTTTTGCGTCCGTTCAGTAAATATTTATTCATGCCAGCGCAACCACGGAAATTGGCAAATCGTCTGCATAATCCAGTGTTTTGAATCCCAGCGCATTTAGTTTCAGTAACAGCTCATCTACGACTATGGTTCAAACAAAAGGAAATAGCACTCCCGTTTTGGGGCGCCGTTTATTGGCCGTGACAGCTTAAGACGCCCCTTCTAGCTCCAAAGTAACGAGCTTGGAATTTCGCATATTGATTATCCAAACCGTATGAAGTATTATCGGAGGGCCCCTGTATATCAATAGAGGCAACCAGAGCCACTTGGTTTGCTTCTATTGCCCCTTCGATGACACTGGTCAGTCTTACTCCATGGTAGGCTCTCCTGATGAAATTGTTCAAAGTTTTCGCCACGGTTTTAAGGACAAGGGAACTCAGACAAATGAGCCTATATGATTTAAAATTCTCGAGAGATAATTTAGAATATAAAAAGACAAAAAAAAGGGAAATATGTGGAAAGGTTTACACTTTTGATTGACGCCATATATAATTCTTAGTGATGACATGATCTATTGAAAAGAAAACAGACAGTGAAGCAGAGAAATATAACGATGCCTATTATAATTATTACGAACATTTTCGAAGAAATTGTTTAATTAATTAAAAAGAGTGTAGATAAATTAATTAAGAACTAAATAAGAATACAGACAAAGTAAAGAAAGCAGTGAGAACACCAGAAAAATTTCAGATGTTAAAAAAACCATGAAAAGTCTATCTATCGTAATTTTACGATAGAACAATAACTTATTAAACTTTTACATAAGAACTACGAAAAAAAGAATAGCGACAGCAACATGTAAATATGCAAATAAAGATGATGATGCGATATATGCGCTAGTGTCTTATGTCGTAATAAGCAGTAAGTTACTTAAATACAATATTACAAAGTAAAATATATATATGAAATGAATCGAATAATATGAACTGATTTGTCGGTTGTTACTATTAAATGTTAAATTTGCACTGAACTAAAATAGGTGAACTGAGCTGGTGTGAACTACAACTGCTTGCAAGTATGTCTATGAAAGTAAGTGTACATAACAAGTTAGTTCCAGTCTGCGTTACGTAATTAACTTCATTACTAAATTCACCATATCAATGTCATCATCTGCAGCAGCAAACACTGGACCTATAATGTTCTTCATCCTATTTATTTTACGTGTATAACATGTGCATACATCATTTATTTTGCACCTAACATAATTTAAGTAATCGTACATACTTGCTTACAAATTTTAATCCATCCCCTTTTAGTTAAAGTAGAGATATTGATGTTATTTTTGTTATTGAAGGTAATATGAATTAAAAGAAAAAAACATGTATGTAAAAATGCTCTAAAGTTCTTTTTCGTGAGAGGAAGCTGGTTAGAGGGATATCGGAACCAACTTTAGTGTGTTTTGGAACCCGGATCTTGGGGTCTCCCGACAGAAATCATGGGCCGAAGGAGACCATAGGTAGAGTAGAGTGCAGAATTCGCCCATACGTGGATTCCTATAAGGATATAGCGCGTGTATTTCCTCTAGATGTAAACGTCTGTAGAGAGTCCGTGCGACAAAAATTTAAAACCCATCCATTTATACTGAATTAGCTAGTTCAGCAATGACACTTGCGTCGGTCTCTACAACTTTCTTCAAGTGGCAATTAAGAGTAGTTCTAATAATAATAACGTCCGTAGCTCGACAGTTCGATAGACAGTAACGATTTACAGAGCCTAGCGTTACACGCAAATGACGATATACAGACACATACCGGTTACACTAGCTTTTTATTACGAATCATTTGTAAGCGTTTACTGAACCATCGGGGCCATTAGCCATCAGATTTATTAATGACAGACTGCAAATTATTATACATATTGGAGAAGCGTATGTTAATATTCATATAATGGAGAAGCCAATTTCCATCATCAAGTATGCCATTGAGTATATTGCAGTTCGTCTTATTAAAGTCCAGACATTTAGAAAAATCACCACTAGCCTTTACATCCTCATAGAGCAACCCCTTCAGTGATAACAGAATAGTTGGGTGAAATGGATTTTCGTGTAATACAAATGGATCCCCACGAAGCATGGTAATATCCTTACTGTTGTAAAATACAAGTTCCACGATTCTGCCAATAGCATTGACGATATGGTTGAATTGATAGTAAACGAGGTCCAATAAAATATCGGGAAAGCTGTCATATACCGAATCATTAGAGATAGGAAGGAGGTAGATCTGATCGTCAATCACACTCCAATTACCGAAAATTTATCGCTGGGCCCTGTGAGATTAGAAAAAGTTTGAATATGACCCAAGACATATAAGAAATAAAATCCGAATACGGGGGTATTATGCATAGGAAAAGTAAAGATATCTACGGTTAATCTTCACTTTGACACAAATGAATTCGAATTCTCGACTATCAGATATAAAATCAACCTGGGATGGTATGGCAGTAAGAACCGTAATAAGCATACCATTGTCTTTTCTGCGAAGTCTGGTATGCCTGAAGACTAGAAAATCAAGTGAAAAGGTTCATAATTATTGACTCCAGTCTTAAGCTACGTTTCAGTAAAAGCGAAAATATTGTTACGAAAATTCCAAATCAAGTTAATGTTAACTAACTGATTTTTCCCAAGCAATAAATTCTCCAGTGCATATTCGCGGCGCGTCATGCAGCTGCCGGCTGACGGAAAAGATTAGCGGAAAAACAGACAAGGAAAACCCCAGGTACATATTCGCAAACTTTGAAGTGAACTTCTCTTCAAAGTAATATCCACGATCTAGTGATACGGACCGTATCTTAGAAAAGCGGAAATTTGTAACAACTGGTGCCAAAAATGGGATGGTAGAAAGCAAGAGAAATGGTAAAATTAGACGATCTAACAGTGGAACAGCTCAAACAGGAGCTGCGGGAAAGGAACGTGACAGCAACTGCTGGTAAGCGTAATAAAAAAGAAAAGCTGCGGCGCCGAATTTGGGAACAACTAGAGAAGGAGAGAGAGGATCCTTCCATATTTGAATTCTACGGCGACTCTTATGAAATCTCCTCGACGGGCAGTATTGTAGGCGGAGATGATGCATGTGCAACCGATGAGAGACGGGAGGCACGTACGTACGTTGAAGCTAGAGTACGCCGATTGCAGCAAAGCTATGCAACCATACAAGAAGTTGCAGAACAAGAGCAAAGAGAACAGAAAAAGGACAACTTGGGAGGAACAGAAAATACAGCTACAGCAAGGGAAAAACACAGCGAAGAAAAAGCGAAGATGCTGCAAGTATATCAAACGCCGTTGTTATGCAGTTTATGCAACAAATGCAACAACAAATGCAACACAAACGCAACAACAAATGCAACACAAATGCAACATATAGAGTGAAAAATTGGCGAGACGACGGAGAAAACGGGGAAATTCAGGAAAATCAAGACAACCTGAAAACACGTATACACGAGGTGTATCAGCAAATTGATGGCCAAATTAATGCGTTAGAACGGAAGTTAAGCCAATTTGACGCAAGACTAAATGTCCTGCAAGAAAAACTTACCAAAGTAATAAGTCAATTTGATGCGAAGGTAGAAGACTTAGAAGAAAAAATGGGTGGAACGTTGAGCCAGTTTGCAACCTTACGAAGTGAAGTCAACGCCTTAAAAGAAATTGCGTTCAAACAGCAACTTGGTGTTGGAGATAGTGCTTCCAAATTTCAAGCCCCCATCATTGATGACGCCTCCAGCGCGCTATGTGAAGAATGTGCAAAGAGGCAAATTAAGAACAAGAGGCCAAAAGCAACCGTGCGTAAATGCTACAATTGCGACATAGTTGGGCACATCGCTCGTAAATGTAAATTTCGGAGGAAGAACTCGTACTTGATCTTGCCCACGAATAGTAAAGCAGGCGTACAGCATAAATGCCACATTAAAGGCGAAAATTGGCGGATAACTGTGGTAGGCAGAAAGATGTCGAGAAGACGGTAACGAGTCGAAAACATAGAAAAATCACGAAGTACGCATGCGTGAGGAACAGAATGCTAAGGAAAATATCGTTGTCCATCGTGTCAGGGTAGAGACAAATGTGAGGTACTCGAAGGATGATGTACGAAACGCGCAACTGGCCGATGACGATCTTAAGGCAATAATTGCCGGTAAGAAAGGTGAACGTGTTAACAGTGAACAAATCGACAAGGAAAGTCTCATAGCAAAAGCGTACTGGGCCCAGTGGGAGAGCCTAATTTTCGAAGACGATGTCTATGGAGGATATGGTACTGTAAAAACGGTCCACGCACAAGAAAGTTGTTGGTGATCCCAAGAGCCAAGTGCAAAGAAATCATAGAAATGCATCGCAGAGGTCCAAAAGGAGAGCATTTTGGCGCGATGAAAACTGT
Source organism: Glossina pallidipes (assembly GCA_000688715.1). Lineage (NCBI taxonomy): Eukaryota > Metazoa > Arthropoda > Insecta > Diptera > Glossinidae > Glossina > Glossina pallidipes. The sequence goes on along the minus strand of JMRQ01006302.1, from coordinate 35,346 downwards.
AAAGGAGATTAAACGGAGATTCTACTGGGTAGGATGCCGTAAATCAGTAGCAGCATGGATTCATGGGTGTGAGGAAAGTGATAAAGCAAAGGAAGTGGGAAATAAGCTGAAAGGCCAACGGCGGTCAAAACGATTTACAGACAGAAATCAAAACGCAAGTGAGAAGTTAAGGGCCGGAAATGGTTGGGAAGCGAACTTTGTTGACGGAGACTTGGTACAACTGTATAAGCTATCGCATAGTGACAGATTATCAACAAATTTGCAATCTAACTAGGAAGGACCGTACAAAGTCATCACGAGGATAACTGATAGAGTCTATCGCATCCAGAAACATCAGAAAGGCGAAGCTACAAGTAAGGTAGCACATGTAAGCAGACTAATACCTTTTGGAAATGACCTTGTTCGGGACGAACAAGATTAAGTGGAGGACAGTATTACGCGGCGCGTCATACACCTGCCGGCCGAGGAAAACGATTAACAGAAAAGCAGGTTAACGGATTAAAAATGAAGCCATGAAGTTAGATGATCGTAACATGTTTGTGAAAATGTATATAAGTAGAGTATTTGCGGAAGGCAGTTTAGTCGGAAGAGAATATCGGGTTGGACAAGAACATTCGAGAAAAGAATAATAATAGTTGTGTTAAGCAGTCAAAAAGTATCGCTAAAAATAAATTGTAAATAATCCTACATTTAGGAACATAATAAAACTTTGAAGTGCATTTTCTTTTCAATATCCACGATCTAGTGATACGAACCGTATCGAGGAGCGGAAGTTTGTAACAATACATTACATATACCTGGAGTAGCAACTAACCGTTATATTAAGCAAATAGCAAAACCACTGTTTGCACATTTGCTTTTCACTGATTGCACTTCCATTAGATGCAATAGTGAAGATGACGGATAAAAAAAAACCCATACAAACACAGTCAACAACAAAAACTGTACTTAAACAAGAAATTCAAATTTTTTTGGTGTTTTAAAACTAGTGAAATTATTGTTATTCAAACCGATGTAACTGGTAAACAAATAGAGTGCAAAAAGTTTAATAAGCGTCCCTCGAGGGTTGCCACATTTTACATATTATAATTTTTTATTAGAGACAACATATATTATCAGTCCCAGGAATTATTGAGTGATGTATCGTAGCGAAACTGGGCCTTTCTTTAAGAAGATGAAATTAATGTTTAAATTTGCAGAGCCTCAATAGTTAAAACAAACATCATTCGATAAGTGACATATGACTTAGTAGATGAGCAAAGAATTGTAGAGTTCTTTGCTCATATGTTACTTTGTGCTGTTATAGCACCGTCATTATTTAATGTTGAAGATGTTTCTCATGATGATCGAACAATCATAAAAAATGTGTTGATATTTCGGCACATTTTGACCAAACGGTAAATTAGACAACAACAGAAAATCCCAAATACCACCGTAATTGTTAGATAAGCCCCAGCGGATTATCAAATTGAGAGGTGCATTTACACTGATTGAGCATCATAAAACAGGAGTGGGAGAATACACTAGGCGGAATGATTAAGATTATTTACATTTACGACGCTAACGAACGATGCAACTGGCATATGTAACGTAACATACTACAGATTTATATTTATGCCAAATTAATAAGTTCAAGTCGATGTGAAAATTCTACTAAAGAATACGATCGAAAATTAAAAAAGAGTTTTGGAAAGTGCCACTGGGTAGATAATTAGTAATTCAACAACGAATCTAACCTGACTATAAACAATTGCACGAACCAACATTTAGGAAAAAGAATACAATTAAAATGGGAAAAATCGAATTTTTTGATTTCCTGAAGAAGTGTAGCTTGAATAGCACTGACAAGGTGAAAAATTTTGCTGATAATTCACCAAAAATTACTATTCAAATGACTTAGCTCGTATCGACATAAGTAGTAATTTTGTCCCACTCTATACGAAGTTCGTATAAACAATAAAAATGAATAAACGAAATAATCTCTTCAATCTAAACACAATCACTAATAGGCTGCTATTCACATCTTTCTGCCACGTAACGGTAAAACTCGCCTTGTTACCTTTTTATGCTTTTGTGGTATTTTGACATTTAAAAACATGACATCCTTGTAACCTAGTTTTTACTGAGTCCAACGGTATTAAGAGAAAAGTTGTAAGAATAAAAGAAAAATGAACAATTGCAAGGTTTTTTTAAGTTTGTGGAAAATAAGTGGAGGTGAAATTATGAAACACCTTAATTTTTTTAAATTTATTTTATTAACCAATTTCAGTAGCTCGCAACGTAACATTTGCTAAAAGATTAGAATTGTAATAAGAATTAGTTTATTAAAACAATCGATAAATAAGTTGGATTCAATTTGCTTCATTTGTTAACGCTTCGGTTTTTTTTATTTCAGTTTGTAATTTTCTTAAGTTAATCACCTATTTTAGCGCAAAGTTGATTTCACAATTCATACATTTTGCTGTCAGCTTTGTTTCGGAATGAGATATTTTATACAAAGTAACAGAAACAAACACGATGGCGGAATAGGACTATAAGGCACAATAATGCACTATTCCTAATGTTTTATTGTTTGGATACATACAAAACTATATGATTTCCTTGTTCCCGCAGGCCCGCGGAAAGCAACGCAATATATAATAGAGTTATATCAACACTACTATGCAGGAATTGTCGAATATTTTATTCGATATTATGTTAACAATGTCGAATTCTCACAGAATTACTCTTTCTAACTTGGTCTTACCTCCACAAAAAATATGCACGATTATCACGTATCTGAACTCTAATTCTCTGTCACGACGAAACCGATAGTTGATAAATGCTTTTATAACCTTCACTTTAGACTTTATCATATTTTAGCTATCATTCACGTGTAAATGAAAAAGGTAAAAAAAAACAAATCTTTATTTATTTTAGTTGTGATTGTCAAAATCCAAAAACTGGTTCTTCTCTTTGATAAATTCATAAAAAAAGCAACTATTAATGAAGCACTGACGTGCGAATGTACCATACATTTGGCGGAACCGATGCGTGAGTTACGAGCCATTAAAGAGATTCGCAAATTTGCTGAGAAGGGAACTTCTTATGTAAGAATCGCCACCCGGTTGAATAAACACATCTCGATTACGTATACTAGATAAAGCAGTTTTTAGTGCATTTTAGTGTATTATTTATGTATTTATTTTTATTTTGTTTATTTACATATGAAACTCAGCTAAAATAACTTAACAGCCGTATTCAATGGAGTCTTAGAAGTAACTCCTATATTAAAGCATGTACGCATTTAGCACACAGGTACACTAACAGTTGATACAGATCTCAGTTATGAGTAAACCCCTGAGCCAATGCAAAGATGCAAAAACTTGGCAACCGATAACAGTAAACACTAGTTAATTTTCGAATCCTAGTAAGATGTTAAGATTGCAAGTTAGTTTAAATAAGACATAGGCAACTCTCGCGTATTAAGAAAAGTTAATTTGATAGAATTCAAAGAATTCGATATTGAAATGAAATTATAGATATCATTTCCATTTTTCAAAGGACTTTGAGAGGGGTTGAAAAGCTCATAACTATATTTATATTGACTAAGCTTTATGAAGACAAAGTTTCTAGTGATGCGATTCGGCGCATTAAAGTTAATCTCACTAAGCAATGTGGGCAAATCGACAGTACCATTTATTACTTTAATTAAGAAAGAAACATCAAGAATAAATCTACGTTTCTCAAGTGACTGTAAGGCTAAGAGAAGCAAGCAATTTAATAAGGAGGAAGAGAAACATGGGAGTCTCAACCCAAGTTCCTAAGGGAAAACACCAAGAATTGCTTTTGATCGGATTCTGGTTAAGCTGCATAACATCTATAGTGAGGAGACCACACAACAGATTTATACTCAAATGTTGATCTAACTAAGCTAAACGGCTTCTTTTTAATATAAGAATCGTTAAACTCTTTACGCTACGATTTAATGAAACCTAGCGTCGGCCTATCTTTTCTTAAAGAGACCTCAATGTGAAGATTAAGACGCAATCTTCGAATCGAACCCCTATCGAACCCCTAAATCCATGCACGAATCTACTTTTTCCAATTTTTGTGAATCGATGAAATACTCAGTATTGAATGACTTCCTGCTTGACAAAGAAAACTTCTTTCGTTGTGTTAGATTTAATTTCATAAAATTTAACCAGAACCAAGTAACCAAATTAATTAAGTCAATTTGAAGCTGATACGAATGCGATTCCAAGAAGAAGAAAGAAAACAGTTGAAAAATTTCGTCGCAGAGAGATTTGAGGTTTCTATATCACCAGAGGAATCGGCACGATTGGCAGTAATCTGCGAGGGATATATGGAGATTTTTCTTCTGGAGATGACGGATTTATAAAAATATTTGGGATTAACAGGCAGTGAGGATTTTATTAATTGAAGTTATTTGTAATAACATTGGTGGTTTAAGTAATCAGTTCTATGCCTTGCAACAGAGTAGACGAAATAGTCGTAAGCGAACCACTTTTCATAAATTTTTGGGAAAGTTTACTTTTTCATGGTGGGCAGTAGCTTCGAGGGCGAAGTTTCTTGATCGGAACGAATGCAGAAATAGCTAGATTTAATACAGTATAGAACGATGACAGTAAGGATCAATATTCCGAACAAAAAAATCGAAGATAATGTCTGAAAGATGAGATTTAAGCAATGAAATACCCGTTTTATGAATATTATATTGTTTATTGGAGGAAGTTGGATTTGACACATTAGAATAGTGCCTGTAATAAAAGGAAATGTAAACTGCTGGATGATACGGACGCTCAGATAAAGTAAAAAGTGGACAGTGATTTACAACTATCTCCGTAAAATGCGCAAAGCAAAGATCTAACAGTCTACCGTTACAATTAGAAGTACGGTTGTATTCAAGTAAATTACGGTTAATTAATTCATTGGAAAACAAAATCAGATGTTGACGTAAGTTCATATATTCGCAATTATCACTGGAAGACCAAGTGATTTGTGCCAAATTGAAGTCCCCCAACACTATGATTATATTAGTAGGTGTACACTTCTCGGCCACGTCACAAATGAGGGCAGCATGTTTCTTATCGTCCTTCGTTTTTCGATGGAAAGATGTATGAACTATATACCGTTTTGATGCTTGTGTAAAATACAGGTCTAGATTGTTGTTGACTTCGTTTTTTTTTCTGGGTTTATTTTATTTAAGAAAAAGTATATAATTAGCTTAGGGTTTATTTGATTTCCTAAACGAATAAACACACAGCACCACGGCACTTTGATATTAATAAAAATGTAATACGTATAGCATTCCCATATCTTTGCACATTATCTATACAAAGTTCAGTTCATGGTGGCTTAGCGGTTTCGTTTTTGTTATTCCTATTGTGATTATATATTACCAGCAAATGCACTTAAGCATTACTGTGTATCTATAAATATAAATAGGCTACGCAAATTTTTATATGATAAATACTATTAATCAGGCGATTATTGCATATGAAAAAAAATGTACTCAATTAGCAACAAATAAGACTGGGAAAGTACTTTTCATGGCAATGCTTTGTAGTAAGCGCAGAATTTCATTTAGTTTCATATATTATCAAAAAAAATATTTCATTATTTCTCAATATTTGCAAATCGTTTTCATACTTTTTATACACTATCATTATTGAAGATTCTTCGCGCATTTTTAGTTCATAAAGCACATTTAAAATTTTCAATTCAAGTATATGCAGGCAGGCGCTAATTTTTATTTATATATTATATTATTCATGTCTTTTTCATATGAAAATTTATTCGCTGTATTCTTTTTAATTCCCACATGCTTCGTTTTCCCGTTCGGGTTTTTTTCTTCTATCTTTTTTTCTTTTACAGGCATCCAAATATTTCAGTCATACACACTTTCTTCCATGCGATCAATAAAATTCGTCACAACCCGCTACTGGCTCGTATATATAAAAAATGTTGCAAAACGAACATGAAATGTTACATATTTCTGACATATAGCTTCTTTACATGTGCTCATATCCATACAGTTTGTTCTCAATTCAATTTATTGAAGCATTTGACGAACATAAAATTTCAGATTTTGCAATGCGAACCGATATAAACAATGAAGTGAAATCAAGTTACTAGGTGCTTCCATATATTTTGGTCATTTTCCTTTTGAAAAAGGCATTTATTAAGAAAAACTGGTACAATATATATTATCTATAAATATCTAAATATTTTTCGTCAATTTCTACACCTTTTTCCCATCTTTCTTGCGACATCGTTATACGGTGTCGAAAAAACAATATTGGTTTGCGATGCAATCGTCCACCCATTTTTCCGCATTTCGAAACCGCTCAGCCAAGCCATTCTGCATCGATCTCAAAGAGTGCTAATCAGAAGACGCTATGTTCGGTGCATACACTGGGGGTGACAGAACTTCCCATTCGACCTGCGACAGCTTACAACGTCTGGCAAAGCGTCCTCATGCTAGTTTTTTTGCAATAAAAAATCGTTGAATTTGTTCAACTAACATCGGTAGACATCTGCATTACCAGCTTTATTCGATTTTAGCAGCTCGTAGTAGTTTCTTTGCTGATCTCGCCATATGAACAGAAAAATATTGTGCTCATGAGTATCCCGCTTCGGTGTTTATGTGGATGGCTCTCTTGGATTAACCCATGACTTTTTGCGCTTGCTATTATCGTAGTAGACCCACTTTTCATCGCTTCTCACAACTCGCCAAAGAAAGCTCTCCTTTTTTTTGTTTGGAAAGCAATGAAGTCGCGATGTTGAAACGGTTCCAAATAACATTTTCAGTCCATTCCGATGGTAGCCATTTTCCCTCCTTTTGGAGATTTCCCATGACATATAAACGTCTACAGACAGTTGATTCATCAACTGCTAAGCTGTTTGAGATTCAGATGAGTTTTTGTCCAATAACTCTTGCGATTCATTGTCTTCGGTCTGTTTCCGTTCTCCTCTTCTTTGTGATTGACATATAAATCACCACTTCTAAACAGTTGAGACCAGCATAAGCAGTAGATTTCTCCAGTTCAAACAATAAAATGTCGAATGAGTGTCGAATATTCAATTTTAAGTGTACAATGATTCACGCGTGCATACACTGAACAACTCGATCACGCTAAATGGAAAAGTGTTGTATGCAGACAAAGGTCAAAATCCAATAGAAATCGTTGATCAAAGTACACGCAAGCAAGTATTGCATTCGCCACTCCATTTTCGGTTTTTTTTTTAGGGCATATTCAAATAGTGTGTTTTCAAATAAATTTTGAGGGTTTGTCAATGAAGAGGTTTATTTAAAGAAACTGGCACAATGTATTTTATTCAAAGTTTTGCCCATCTGATGAGATAATTTTTTGTTCTTTGATGCGATCCAAGAATTTACCCAATTTTTGGGGTCTTTGTAAGACCGCTCGGCCAAATCAATAGCCATCGACCAAAACAAGTGATAAGCGCAAAAAGTCATGTCTGCTGAATACGGCCTCGAAAGTTGTCGTGATAATTTTTGCAACATGTGGACGAGCGTTGCCGTCCTGAAAGATAAAATTGTCATGTCTTTTAGCATTTTGGGAACATTTGAATTATACGGCTCTGCTCAATTGCATCAATTGTTGTTGGTAACATTCACCGGTGGTGGTTTGATGGTAGATTACTCCGAGTTGATCCCAAAAGATTCACAGTAATCACTTTGTTTCTGTACGTATTCGGTTTGACTGTTGAAGTTAATCCATAGTCGGGCTTACCGCACGATTCTGAATCATTTTTCGACTCCGTTCCAATTCAAAAATCTTCCAATTTTGCCTTTAGAGTAGTTGGTCGTACGTGAAAAAGTGACATTCGACGGGTCTTGGCTTCATTCATACAGAACCCGATTTCCTTCTTTTTACACCATACCCACGGCCTTAAGATGGTCTAAAATGTTGACTCACTTCAAAGTTTTCAGGGAGCTCCTTTTGAGTTTGGCATGAATCGCCGTTCAAAAGTGCCTCCAACTAAGCTTTTTCAAACTTTACTGGCTTCCTTTCGCATTCCTTGTCACTGGTGTCATCATTCAATCGTCATTTTTTACGCACTGAAACCATATGTTTTATTGGTGGAGCTTTCCCCCATACGCTTCACACAGCAATCGGTGTCGATTAACACGTTCGCGGACGCAAAAAATTTCAGGGAGCTGCAAAAATAGATAGGCAATTATTTCTGAAACTAGTTGTAATATCCAAAATCTGATCACACATATATTATAAGAATAGTCAGAACATCGTATTTTAACTGTTATATGAAATGAATGTTATAGCATCAACGACAATATAGATCATATTTTTCAACTAGGATGACGTGAATGCTATAGCATTCATTCATAGAATACATGAGAAAAAAAGGTTTATTATAGTTTCATTTCATTTTTTATTTAACAATAGATCTTTATTCGTCTGCATATAAAAAAATTGATAAATTAAATCCATAATTTCATGGTATGTATATGTGATAACAAACCTAAATATTTCTGTTCATCATTATGATTGAATGTTTTTAGGATTCCATATCCGAATTGGAGCTATTGTGATCTTCAGGAGGTAAGTGCCATTATCGGAAGCACTCTCCAGGACAAAGTGGAGGTTTATTTACACAGTTCTCACATTGATATGATGTAAATTTTATTATTTTTTGCCTGTAACAATACTTGCACTTCAGGAAATATGTTTTACGTTTGTAATTTAAAGGTGCCGGAATTTTTTCCTGATAGTGTGCATCTTGAATATGCCTTGGCGGAGAGTAACGTGCGTTTGTGAGTTGCCATTATCAAGAAAAAAGTCACTAGCATTTAATTCTGTGGTATTTTTAATAGCATATTTATTAGATTGTCTCTAAAATCAAGGAATCCAATATTTCATTTATCTTCAAATCAAATATGTAATAGATGGAATATAACCTTCTTATAGCAACAGATAGATTTTTTAGGTGAGGAATAATACGATATCATTTGATCACATGTGCCTATGCCAGACATATTTGCGTTATAATTAGCAATCTCTATTGGCTTTTTCTTCGAGATACCATATTTATTCTGCACGTCAATTAATTTGGGATGGTTTTCCGTTGTGATACAAAGCACATCTCGCTTGGCTTTCCATTTACTACTATAGACGTTGCCCTGTCTTCTCCATATATGTTCTCCTTTTTCAAATTTTGCGTTACGACTTTTGGATTCATTTTTCGATTGGTACGTAAGGTTCCAGTGGTATGAGTTTTAAAACTAAGTAATCGATTGCTCAGTCCAACACTATTATAGTAGCTGTCCATAAATAATGAATGGCCCCTCAATGAATATGGTTCCATTAGTCTCATAACCACAGAATCCATTACAGATAAGGAAGACACCTCAAGCGTTACTTTGCCTTTATATATGTCTAGATTGAGAGCATAGCCATCATTTGCAAAGTAGAATTTAATTCCGTACTTACTTTTCTTTGATTTTATAAATTGCCGAAAACTTAGTCTCCCTCGATGCAGCATCATAGATTCATCTAACGATAAATCTTTTCCAGTTTTGTATGCCGTTTGAAATGAACTATTTACAAGCTTCAAAAGTTCGGAAATCTTAGATAGCCTGTCATTATTTGGTACGTATTCACAATGTACGCAACGCAATAGCTGTTCAAACCTGCGCCCGGTCATAGATGCCCCGAATATTGGATGATAATATAAGAGATTGTTAGACCAAATTGAACGAATTTTAGGTGTCTTTATTTGAGCCTGCAACAAACAAAGGCCAAAGAATATCTCCATTTCTTGAAAATTTGTCTCTGTGAAACCCTTTAACCGGCAATTTCTCGTACGTTTTACAATTTTTAGATCATCAGCTATACCCATTGAAGGTCCATAAAAACGAAAGTCTTGTATTTCTGCAGTATCTTCATTAAACAAGGTAGTTGTCTCATCTATCCCATTTGAAATATTTACATCATCATCTTCTGATTCAGAATCAGATTGATAAATCCATATTGTTTGTCGAAAATATATTAGGGGTACATTCTCTTGAGTTTTCGCTGAATTTCCCATATTCTATCGCAAACGTCTCCATAAATTTATTTCATTTCCAATTATTTCCGTAATACACTTATCTATATCTTGGTCAGAAGCAGAATCATCTCAAAATTCGCGTAGGCCACTTACGTGAATTCATCTTCCAAAAAAGTTATACGATAATTCAAAAAACTGATGTTTTCACTTTAGACTTTATTTCAAACATAAAACACAGACATCGCGATGGCGCTGTCTGGGATTCTTCGACAGTGTTTTTTCAAAACCGTCTGGGACTCAAACGGTTAATCTCAAATGTCTAACTGAAGCAGATAATGAAATGTCTAAGCATTTACAAGCACATTGTTGAAAGTAAGGGAAATTTTCAGAAAAAATTGTGCAATCATACAGTCAGCTCTGATAATTCTACGAAATATAGATGCTATAGCATTCACGTCAAGTGTTACACTTCTAGTTTACTCAATGGAATTTTTTGTAAATACACGGAGAAAAATAAAAAAAATAAGAAAGTACTTAATGAATTAATTGGTCATTACTTTGAAATGTATATTAATTACAAAAACTTAAGGTTACATGAAATTAAATGAACAAAAATTGGCTTTAAAATTTGAATGCTGTAGCATTCACGTCATTTTGCATCACTATGAAAATGAATGCTATAGCATTCGCGTCCGCGAACTACATTTTTCTTCAAATTAAAAAAAAGCAGCGCTTCCTGCAAATTGTCTTTTGCTGACACAAAGGTTGACATGGTTAGAGCACAAAAAAAAAATGTTGTTTCCTCTTCAAAGAAATAAAACATACAAATTTTTTAAGAAAAATGATGACGCTTTGTTATGAATATAGTGACCAGATGATCCAAAGCGATTTAATGCTAGTCGTTCCATTTTTTGTAAATCCCTCAAAACTTATTTGTACTCGTCTACACCATAGCCTCTGTGTACTAAAAAACGCAGCGTCACATGGTGTGGCCGTCAAATGGTAATGTAACAGCACTACTACAAACTCCCATTCGCTTCGACAACGAAATAAAGACAATTTCTTTTTTTGCACAATGTATCAGTATCTGTTCCTATTATTTATTTTGAAAAAATAAAAAGAAAATAGAGGCCATGCTTGACATTTGTTTGTTTATATATAACCAACGTTATTTAAGCAACGCCAATATCACACAAAAATAAATAAACATAACGTTATATGCGAAGAAGAGAGCAAAGAAGAACATTTTTTATTAAAGGAATTGAAGAATTGATACCTAACTAGATCGTTACGATGCCATTTTTAACGCGTTTTTTTTTATTCGCAAAATTAATTAATTGAAAAGATTTAACCTTGATTTCTACAGATATTTCAACTACAATTTCTTGCCTTGTGATGCCTCTACCTACTCTATGTAATGGAGGTAGAGATGGCATCTATATCCAAACGAAAACAGCAGACCAGAACGATCATGCTGTCACGACGGTGTATCTGCAAAAGATGTGGACTTATCCGGATTAAATTACGATCCCGACGAGTTATGGTTGCGGGTGTAGTGATTGTAGTCGGGATGATGAAAATTAACTGATTAATCTCGCCTAGTCAAAGTCATGGTGTAGCAACTGCAATGTGATTCATAAATATCCCAGCAATAATGGAAATGAAGCAGATATCGACAAACATGATTTTGTTTGGTTTGATTAATGCTAAATGTTTACTTTTCTTCATTTAAACGAAAGTTTATATATAATTCTTAGAAGTAAAATAATAATAATAAAAATAACGAGTAACTATTGTAAAGATACAAGTGTTGCGTATTTTAGTACATAGACAAACGAAAAGAATAAATGCGTAATTAGCATAATAAGTGACAGTTAATTTATAATTTCAATTTTTTTTTTTTTTTTAAATAATGACCCAGATAATGTAACTTGCGAAGTTACGCTGACAAATATGTTTCAAAATAATTCGGATTTTGTATGTATATTATTATTATTATTATTATATAAATTTAGCCAGAGAATAAATTCTAAGACTAAAGTCTTAAAGCACTAGCATCTAAGGCTTTCGGCTTTATTTTTTTTTTTTTCTTATTAATATTATTATTATTATTATTATTATTATTATTATTATTGTTATTATTGTTAAAAACTCCACCGCACTTGAGATTTGAACCCACGACCATTGAATTGCTAGTCGAGACTCTTGCCTACTCGGCCACTCAGGCGGATATGTATATTATAAATTGATAATACTGCACCCAAAACCATTCATCAAAATAGAAATCAGACCCCAATCCTGAAGTAGACCAGCACAGAAAACTGCTAAATTATACTGCCCGCCAATCTTTGTACATAACAGTAATGTAAGAGGCATCGTAGGGCAACTTCACATCAAAACACCAAATGTGACATTTAAACCTAGAAAAGTAAACTCTATTTTACATCCTCTTAATTAAAGTTCAAGCCAATTATGGTCTATAGATCCACAAATTTACTTACTTCCAATATTTGATTTCTTATCGATTCTTCCCGACCAGTAGATCTGGCAAACTCTCTGCATCATACTAATATTGACATCGCTTTTCTTTTCAGGAAAAATTAAAGGTTCAATATAGCACGGTATAGCTTTATTTATGACTACTCTCATATCGAAGTAGCAGTACAGGTAAAACACAAATCTATATAAATGCAGCAGTTTTATATGCATTGATTCTAAATGTGCCAACATTCCCAACAAATATATGCTCGTATTCTTATAGATTCCGAGCAATTTTACTTCAACGGAATTCTACAAAGGCCTTCACAAGCTCCTCCAACTAACTACAGATTTTGACTGATTTATCTTAGGTTAAAACCTAAAAGCGAAGAATTCATTTTGTGGCGACCTGGGTAATAAACCTAACGGAAAAGTGCTATATAATTGGATCATGAATAATCTGATAGAAACTGCTCTAATTTCTAATGCCACATCCTCGTACCCATATGACGCTGAATTTTTTAACCATTTTCTCCCAAATCCTTAGTTGCGGGAAAATAGTCTGCCGAGTTTTTGTATCCAAAGTCTCCCCCCGTTCTCAGGTTATTTTCTGCTGCAACTCCTCAGGAGTCCACCTATCCTCACATCGTATAAAAACATTAATTGGGACGATTTTCGTACCCACATAGAATCAGCCTGCTGGCGCATGATACCTCTTGGGAACAAGAAAAACAAAGGTTCGACAGTAGCTTCAAATTAATTCACGACAATCACTCCGACAATTCAAATCAGAGGCCAGAAGCTTTCTTTATCTGCGAAAATCAAAAAATTTTCAACATTAAACACCATTGGCAAAAGGAATTGAAGGAAGAGAAAAGAATTGAAGAACGTCTCATCATACTGGAAACAGGCGAACCCGTGAGTATATGATATTTCAAATGCAACTCTTAGAGTGCACAATTTGAGCTTTCTTAAACATAGAACAGACGCAAAAATTCAATAACAAGCTAAAAAACCGCAAACCTGGTCCATCAGCATTTAGACCAACTTATCAAGTGGTGGGGAAGAAATATTCTCTATTCTGTCAAGAACTTCACTACAACCAAGCCACCATCTCAGTCTCACTGTAGCTCAGAAATATCTAACATTTTTCGAAACTATTACACCTCAATTTTCCGCAACGTAGACGTGGGAAACTTTTCCAATCGTGTATTTTTATATGTTGAAGCAACTTATAATCATACTTATGTATTCGATGACTTCTTCAATGCCTTAGATAATCCGGAGAACCATCACTTCACATAGATCACTGTAGTGAGACAAACTGTCAACAACGTCAACTCTAAAAAGTGAAGTGGCATTGACGAAATATCGAATTGAAAATGAAAAAATTCCCGAATGGTGCTATAAAACTCTTAACCACAACATTCAATAACTGCTTTAACAGTGGATACTACCCAAGTGCCTGGAAATCTGCTAGGATTATCTCAATTAAGAAGAATTCCGGGCAATTTCCTTGTTGTCAACTAGGGGGAAAGAATTTGAACACGTGCTTAAAGAAACACTCGAAAAGCGTTTTTCCCCATATTTGCATTCCAATTTGGATTCCCTAACTCACCACCCAACGCACCATTCACTTTTAGAATTTGAAAACGATGTAGCATATCATCAAATCACAACAATTAGGAATAAACTTAGACAAATAAATATATCTACGAAACATGACAAATCAGAGCGTTCTATGCATTTTTTGCACAGAAAAACTTGTCACATATGATAATATTTTGATAAATAATATCTTCAATTCATCAGTAGGCATATCATGGTCCATATCCACCTACTTATCACCAGGGTGTATCCTGTGGGAAAACATTGACAGCGAGCTAGATCCTTTCACAACCCCACCATTTTGTGAAATATCACACCATTACCTGGGGTTTGATTATGCATCTTTTAGTTAACTAGTTTTCATTTGGACAGCGTATATTAAAAGCAATTTGGTTACGAGTTATGTATAGTTTTCATCATTCGAAATTTATTTCGAAAAACAATGTGAAAATAAGGGCTTGATGTTTGTTTGATTACCATGATACAACGAAAATTTTAAACTATGAACTTTGAATTTTAATGTATACTTTTTTATTTTTATTTTATGTAATATGTTAATGTATTACGTATGAATTTACCTGTAAAGAATGTATAATTTTTTAAAATTAATTGCAAACCAATTCTTGTTTTGCATTATGTAAGTAAAACCCAAATTTTTAATTTTCCCGAAATATCTGAAAGCGGAATTATTCTTCACAACTTTCATTTCCATATAATTCAATTTGAAAGTGCGGGAGATGTGCCGGTTTACATTTCCTCACTTTTCGTCTCAATTGCGATATATGAACTAACTCACCACCATTCCATTCAGTCCACACTTTCCGTTTATGGAATGTTCTTCATTTTGTGCGGGCTTACGAAAATGTGGTCTCTGTCTACGCATCCAACTACGTCAAAAAATGTTGGGAATATTTTAGTATTGCAATATACGTTGTACAACATCGAGCCACAAGAACATGAAAAGCACAGAACTTACGTGCACCAATCTCTCCTACAAGGCATTCAAAAGTGTCTTTTGGTGCGCAAAACTTTCGCAAAAACCTGCATGCAACAATATGTACATTTTAATCAAAATCATTTAATGACACATCTTCGGGCAACATACGAGAATAGGAAGTGCCCATTCTACGTCTCACAAAAAGTTTGGCAAGTCTTCGCACGCTGTGGTCGTATTTTTTATTTTGTGTGTAGAAATTTTGTATTTGCTTTTTCATTCTGTTGCTTTATTGCTTAATTATTTATAAAGGTGTTTAAATTAATTGAAATATATTGGACTTCTTGTGTTGATATAATTTTGGTTTTTGCGATCAGCATTTGATGCTCTCATCAATATCTATAAATGTCGGCTTGTTTCTAATATTTGCATTACCAACTCCAAGTAAACACTCCATGTCAGAAAATAACAGGCAAAATAGAGTTTGTGAAGAAAGAAAAGCAAAAAAAGTCTGCCACATATTCAAAATTATCTTTTAAATTAGCACGCAAGCTTCACACTATTAACAACAATAGTAAACAAAGAGAAAAACTGCAACGCAAACGCCGCAAACAAAAACAGATCTTTGGAAGCTACAACTCGTGTCGGTTATGCTGAGCTGCCAAGGGTATCTCCTTCCAGTAGGGTCATTCCGGCTGCTCCGTGTACATCTCTTAAAAATATTAATAGAAATGATAAATCCTCCTCTCACTCTCGCCTTGCTGGACAACTCGCACAACCTGCACAAGCGAATTCGGTCACTGCTTCTATTTTTCCCAGAACCTAAGATTCTCTACCTATGAATCCTAATTGGTGACGTGGCCGAAAAGTGCTCCCATTTGTGTCGTGGCCGAAAAGTGTACACCTACTGACATAATCATAGTGTTGGAGGACTTCAATTTAGCACAAATCACTTGGTCTTCCAGTGACAATTGTAAATGCATGACCGCACTTCAACATCTGATAGAGTCATTTTGTTTTTCAATGCATCAATTGATGTAATTTACTTCAATACAACCGTACTTCTAATTGTAACGGTAGACTGTTAGATCTTTGCTTTGCGCATTTCACGCAGATAGTTGTAAATCACTGTCCACTTTTTAGTTTATCTGAGCGTCCGTATCATCCAGCAGTTTGCATTTCCTTTTATTACAGGCACTATTCTAATGTGTCAAATCCAACTTCCTCCAATAAACAATATAATATTCATAAAACCAGTATTTCATTACTTAAATCTCATCTTTCAGACATTATCTTCGATTTTTTTGTTCGGAATATTGATCCTTACTGTCATCGTTCTATAATGTATTAAATCTAGCTATTTCTGCATTCGTTCCGATCAAGCAACTTCGCCCTCGAAGCTACTGCCCGCCATGAAAAAGTAAACTTTCCCAAAAATTTATGAAAAGTGGTTCGCTTACGACTATTTCGTCTACTCTGTTGCAAGGCATAGAACTGATTACTTAAACCACCAATGTTATTACAAATAACTTCAATTAATAAAATCCTCACTGCCTGTTAATCCCAAATATTTTTATAAATCCGTCATCTCCAGAAGAAAAATCTCCATATATTCCTCGCAGATTACTGCCAATCGTGCCGATTCCTCTGGTGATATAGAAACCTCAAATCTCTCTGCGACGAAATTTTTCAACTGTTTTCTTTCTTCTTCTTGGAATCGCATTCGTATCAGCTTCAAATTGACTTAAATAATTTGGTTACTTGGTTCTGGTTAAATTTTATGGAATTAAATCTAACACAATGAAAGAAGTTTTGTTTGCAAAGGAGGAAGTTATTCAATACTGAATATTTCATTGATTCACAAAAATTTAAAAAAATAGATTCGTGCATGGATTTAAGGGTTCTATTCGACCAAAGATTGCGTCTTAATCTTCACATTGAGGTTTCTTTAAGCTAGGTTCGCGCTAGTTTTCATTGAGAGGTAGTCCAAAAGGCTCAAGTATCCTTACATTGCAAAACGGCTTATAGACTTAGTTAGACCAATACTCTCTTGTATGGTCTCCTTTCTATAGAAGTTATGCACGTTAAACAGAATCCGTTCGAAAGCAATTTTTGCTATTTTCGCTTAGGAATTTGGGTTGGGACTCGCTTGTCTCTCTGCCTCCTTATGAAGATAGGTTGCTTCTGTTATTCTTACGATCATTTGAAAAACATAGATTTACTCTTGTTGTTTCCTTCTTAATTAAGTTAATACACGGTACTAACGTTTCGCTCACATTACTTGGTGACATAGACTTTAATGTCCCTAATCGCTTCTCCTAGCACTTTACCTTCATTAAACATAGTCAATGTAAATATTATTATGAGCTGTTTAATCCGTTCACAGTTGTTTGCAGACAAGTTAATGATATCTGTTACTTACTTAATCTCAACGTCGAACTCTTTAAAGTCTATTACAATAACTATTTTAAGTAATTTAAACTAACTTAAATCCTTAATATCTCACTATGATTCGAAAATGAATTAGTGTTGTTTACTGTTATCAGTTGCCAAAGTTTTGCATTCAATGGCTTAGGCGTTCACCTGCAACTTGAATCTGTACCAATTGTGGGTGTGCCTCTGTGTTAGCTGTGTACATGCTTTTTATTTTGCATTTATTTACACATGCATTTTTTTTCTTTATATGTATTAATTAATGTAAGATTTACTTCTAAGAGTCAATTGAATTCGACTGTTCATTCATTTTAGCTGAGTTTCATTTGTAAGTAAATAAATAAATAAATTTCTTTGCAGCCAATCTCGATGTTCCCCTACTGCCAAATAACGTAATAAGTGTAAACAAACTATTCCACTTGATGTATATATTTTCCTCATCATTACTTGATTATTTAAAAACAATACTTCCCTTACTTTGTTTATTGGTTTGTTTAGTAGAATGAATTAAATCCAGTCGAAACTCGGAAATGAAAGCCAGTTAACGCCATACATAATCAGTGCCCTACTTTATATACAGACATCTAAAAAGAGTTTAATATTTGTAGTGATTGATGTGGTGCAATATATTTTGATTATTTAATCTATTCATTTAAACACGTTTTTGGGATGATTTTTTCTTGGACATTTATTTAATTTAACGCAATTGTTTCTGACAATATTGATGGAAATTTTTTGATAGAGTAATAACTTTCAAATAACAAATCTTAAAATTAAAAACTATATATACTTAGTTCTTATATAAAAAATAATTTCTATGGAAAGGTACCCACTAGAATATTGTTATGTGCATCCGTAATAAGTGGCACCACCTTCGATTGCGATACTCTACAGTAGCTTTCACACATATGTGTATAGGTTGTGCCAAAATATAACAAGGTTTGAATTAAATAGAAAATAAAGTCCTTTTGTAAATACAATATTTTTATTAAATCATTATGTATAAAGGATAGGGTTATGTGTGGAAAGAGCACGTCGGTCAAATAGCCTCCATGGCCTTGATGGCGCATAAACACCCTTTCATCATGGCCAGTTTGCATAATTTTTTCATGGCCATTTTACATAAACGGGGCAGGTTTTCGTTCCAGCGTTGAATTTATATATGTAAACATGACTGCACCTTTTGTGATTAAACACATCCCCACGTTGTCCACTCGGACTATGTTTTCGCTATTGATTAAGTAAACCAATGTGATTTTCTCTGCTGTCTTCGTGAGCGAAAGATTTGTTCAACGCTAATGGGTTTCATCAGCTGAAGAAAAGAAGTGTTACCGCGCACTCATACGTTTAACAACAGATAAAAAGACTATACGTAGGTATGCTTATGCATTTGTATAAATTCATTTCATTAATCGGCAATGGAAATTACAAGTCAACTACAAAAGAACAAATGAAGGCTTTATTGAATTTCATGACAAACAACCCACAAATGACCCAGAATCACAAGCAAATTTATTGTTATGGCCGCAGAAATTACCATATCCACTTCAAATTTAGCAAAACCTTAAAGAATACGTCAACAGTGCAATGTAAGAAAATGTCTATTTTTAAGAACAAAAGAAATTGGCTCTTGCTCATTACCTATAACAGATATAACGATGACAATTTCCACGTACAGTGAATCTCATTAATATTGGGTTTTTTCGTTCAAAAAAAGGAAACGCTTGTTAAAGCTAGTCCATTGCCCAAACATAAAAATTTTTTTTACTGTTTTGTGTAATAGTGAAAACTTTTTTACTATTTTGTAGACTAGAAAACTAAATAACTTTAACAACTTTACAAACGTAGCGTCATTAATACTGGGTTTTTTTCATATAAGGAAGAATACAAAAATAAAAAACAGCATATTATCAAAAATTAATATTTTGAGGGGAATCGTTTTTGTTTAATAACGTCATTTAAACGTTTTGATATATTTTGTATAATTTTTCTTGTGTAGTAAACAGGGATTTTAGTTCATTCTTCTTGTAGTACATTTTTCACATCTTGGACGGAAGAGATTGAGTGTTTTTGCACACGTCGATCTAATTCATCCTACATATTTTTGATAGGGTGCAGGCCTGGTGATTGAGGAAGAAAGTGAAGTATGTTGGGGCAGTTATATAAGAGTCGTTTCTCAATTAAACGAAACTTATGTTTGAGGAGAATTTGAATGTTTCCAAAATACCAAATTTGCCCTTAAATAACACTCCTTGTTCAGAATGCCACCCACAAACATCAATTTTCCAACTCCATTGGCCCAATGCATACCAAACTATAACAGAATCATTGCCATGCTCACCGCAAGCCGTTGGTACAAGAATAACTTACAACAACAAGTTTGCAAAGCAATTTTGATTAAACGAGTTTTGACAACTTTGAGAGAGCGTTTTTCGCATCTTTTGCGCATACATATACCTAAAAAACTCGAAAAGGAAACCTAGTTAACCCCACTCATAATCAGTGCGCTGAATTGCGTAAAGCACAAAACACAATGATTGCGGTATACATTGTGCTTGCCGCACGATGCAACTGTCCAAATAAAATTAATTGGGTGTATTTAAATGTAGACGAACATATAGCTGGCGTGTCAAATTTTCGGCAAAGTTGTAAAATTTCTGGGGGGTAATCACGAGTCTGAAGGTCAGTTTAGGTTTCCGTCTTTCGGCTGGTTTAGGAACGCATAAGTGATAGCATTAACCGTATGTTGATGACTATCGTTGGCACAACAACTGTTAGAAGCACTCTTTAAAACTTGTCAAACTATACTACAGCAAAAGAGCAGACGTTTGTGTTACTGTTAGTTGTTTAGATCCAAAAAAAATAATTAACAGAAAAAGAAAAGAAATTTATTAACTAAAAAATTTTAAATTAGCCGAAAAACCAAAATTCCAAAAAGGAAAATCTTTTCCTTAAAAGTTTTTGCAGAAATTTTTTGAGTGAGTATATAAGCCATATGCTTTATTGGCGTAGTCCGTTTATTCCTAACAAACCAATAATAACAAAATGGAATTTGTAAAAGGAAAGTAATATACTGTTAAATGTTAATACATTATCGTTTTGCGTTAATCGAGATATAAACATTGGGCAGAGTGCTTCGAAGAAGACCAAACTTCATGACAGAGAATTGTTATGAGACGGAGTAAAGTTTCTGCGGGATGCGTCCAATCCTCTATCACTACCTGAAAATGTATAAAACTCACTATGAATTTTTTATTATTTCTATTTCATTAATATTCTTCCTAATATACATATGTATACATTAAATGTATTTTATATATACAAAAACAAAATTAATATAATGTATAAAGTTCAAAGTTTGTTACCATAAAGAATTATGAAATTAAAAAGAAAAATGATTGTCTTTTAGATCAAATTGGAGTAGATCCCTAAAAGATGTATGTAAGTTCCTTGACATCATATTCTAAATCGCTTGGGATCTGGCGAAAGAGGAAATCGAACATTTTTTTCAGCTTTAGTAGCTCGGTGCGGAGCGATGGATGGTTTATTGAACGCACCTTTCATTATCGATCACGTGAATCAAATGAGGTCTTTCTTCTTGAGCTTCATTTTGTCAACTGCACCTAACAAAACGCAAAAAGTGTGCGGCAAACGTTTCCAAGGCTATCGGAATAAAGTGGCAAAAGAAAAATCCTCGAAAGACATATCTAAGGAAATGGTCACGTCCAGTAATTTTTAAATAAAAAAATTCCAACGCGTTCAATTCAACTTTTATATGTTTTGAACCGTTGCTGAAATTAATTGATTGTCCAGCATTTAATACGGACGAGTTTTCGACAACTAGCGCAGCTAGTTCTTTCTCTTCCAAACAAGAAGCTGAAGATAGCAAATTATTGGAAGTAGTATTCAAATTCGTCGATGTAGTCGACAAAAAATTTAGAAGGAAAGACAGAGAAATTTTTTTAAATAATATATAATAATAATTTTTATTGTTTTTCTAATTCTAATAATTCTTCAAAATATCATAGAGCTGAAAGCAATTTTGCTAGCATATTTTGCCAATAACCGCGTTCCTTCCCGTAATGATGTTAAATTCTGCCTCCATAGCCTATTTTTTAGCCAGTCGCTTACTCCAAATTATATTTAGGGGTATCATGTCTCGCTCATTCTACATAAAGCCTTATTAGATTACCGAAACACTCCTCATTTATGTACTGGCGTGACGCCAGCGGATATTATGTTTCATAGAAGACACTTAAAAACAGGCTAATCGACTCAAAAGATTTACTGAAATCAGTGTATAGGACCTCCGTGCACAGATCTCTGGGGGAAGCCTTGAAAACAAATAAACTCTAAGCAGAAGCAGCAGTTGATCTTCCTTTTACAAAGTCACGCTGAAATGAAAAATGAATAGAGATTTGACATTGAAAACTAATTGATGGGTAACAGATCGTTCAAATAATTTAAGCAAGGCACTCAACTCGAGAGATGTCTGCGTCTAGATTTGTGAAGTTGAATAAGAAAACTACTCCTCCAACACAAAGGGAAACTGCCTATTTTAAAAGAATGATTAAGAATTTTTGAGATAACACCACGAAGCTCGTAAGAGTATGATTTCAGTATACATAATGGAATTCCATCAATCTGAGAGGCACAACTGCCTTTTAGGGACCTTAAATCTTATAATATGTTGTTTGCTGAAATGACCAAATTCGAAAACGAAATCGAGTGTGAGGTATGAGTAATTATCGGTTAAATCGGAATCAGCGAAAAAGAAATTTGAGGTTTTGAATATTACCAGAGAAGTCGTCCATCACAAGGGGTGGAGAAGTGGTATATAGACAATCTTCTTTTGGAGTTAACAAATTTATGAAAGTATTTAGGGTTAAGAAGAATCGAGAGCTTAATCGTTTGAAGATATTTGTGAGAACTTTGGTGGTTGAGGTAATTTAACCTATGCCTTGCATTGGAGGAAAAAAAATTGTCATACATAATTTTTAAAAAACAATACGCTCAACGCCGGCAGTAATAGGAAATTTAAGTGAATAAGCCGAAAAGACAACCGATCTGGCCGCTTTTGTTTGGCTTTGGTCGTAGGTATACAGTCGTAACACTTACCGAATGGGAACACAGACACACAAGGCAGTGGGCAACTTCCTATATTTTTTCGTTTCTTCACTTCTTTTTTCTTATGTCCGCCACCGTGTTACACGAACAGGTAACATCCTCTGAGTGATCAGTCGTTTAAAAAACACAAATAAATAAATAAAAACAGCACCACTAGTGCGATCAAATCAGTCTTTTCTGAACATGGAAAAAGTTAGCGAAAAATTCCAACGGTGTAGATTAGGTTTTAGAGACATTTCCGTAAGAGCAATGTTAGGGTTTCGGCCCGTCAAAGTTTGGTAAATGACAGTAACTGGACCTGTGAGAAGGCCTTCAGGTTTCTCTGGATAGACCAACCGCAAAGATAGTATTTCCGGGCCTTTCCCAAGGAGTAAGTTCGTTTGTTAAGGATCCTAGTGGCAATAATTATTTATTTAACAAAATTTCCGTGGTTTCAGTCGGAACTAAAATCTTAAAAAACGGGATAACTCTAGTTTGATATAGAGTCAATTTGAAAATGCTAATACGTTTTATATTAACAGATGAGACGTTTGCAACAAGGTACGTTTTATGTTACCACATGAGGTGTCTGGCACCAATTTTGACACACATATTGTTTTCAGAGGCGGTACTGTTGTCAAGCAGGCATCACTCGCAGTAAGAAGATTAGGAATTGAGGGTAAAAACTTTTGAATTGGAGAAAAAAGTGGGAGAAAGTGAGAATATACTTACGTGTGCAACGTGTGCAATAAGTCCCTTCCAGCTAGCAAAAAAAGGGGATTTACTGTTTTTGTTTATATTTATTTATTTATTTTTTTCGAGATTTCGAGTGAATGTGACCACTAAGAGCAGATTATTGCTGAATATGTTCTTCTT
Organism: Glossina pallidipes; assembly: GCA_000688715.1. Classification (NCBI taxonomy): domain Eukaryota; kingdom Metazoa; phylum Arthropoda; class Insecta; order Diptera; family Glossinidae; genus Glossina; species Glossina pallidipes. The sequence continues at coordinate 11,873 of JMRQ01006302.1, read as the reverse complement.
CCTCATACATGCCGTAAACAGCTGAAAAAAAATTTTTTGTAAAATCTAAGCCTCTCTCCTCACATATTCATAAATTTTCTCTTCTTTTATCTTTCTTTCACGATAACTTATGTTTTTTGTTTACCATTGGCATGATTGTTTTTGTCAACTTAGCATCATTCTCACCGCTGTACATAACTGTATACAATCCAAAGAAATAATATCACAAGCCATCTAGAATGTATATAGGAGTAGCATATTTAGCTTGGTTGGGTTGAGTTTTTTCGTATCTTCAATGAATTTCCATCTTTTCTTCGTTCTACCTTTCATGCTAACGCATTTTTTTTCTTTACCATTGGCAAGTTGTTCTCAACCGTGAAGCAAAGACTTGGCATAATTTACACAGCTACACAGAATTGAGGCGGTTCTGTATAGAATTGCATTTGGACTTTTGAACTTTATATAGTGCGTGGCAAAAGCACTACTAAAATAAATTAGGTTTTCACAAACTTTGTAGTTACGAAATAAATAAATAAATAGAAATTTATTGAAAATAACAGTTGGCTCTCCTCTATTAATGAAGTAGTGAACGAATAAATAAAGAAAAATAAATTTAAAAATTTGATTATACGCTTACTCTGCTCATGGTTTTCAAAATGGAAAAATGATAAAATTTATATGAAATGGCACAAAACTGCATCAAGAAGAAATTTATTAATTAGTTACAAGAAAAAAGTGTGTATGTAAAATAGTTTTTATTGCATCTTGTTTTTTTCCATTATGTATGTAACCCTGAAAGGGATGCTTCGGAGACCCAATAACGTGTATATATTCTTGATAAGCGTGAAATTCTCAATTGATTCAGTCATGTCTGTCCGTCTTTGTTTTTGTGTGGTGTTTGTTGTTGGCACTCTCCTGGTCGCAAAAATGAATATATCGACTTCATATTTGGTAGAAATACTGGAAGTTTTTGCACGCAGGTTAATATTGAAAATGGGTAAATTGGTCAGAACAGTAGTACGCAGTAGAAAATAAACTGAACGTAAATCCCTTTTTCCTTTACAAAAATTTGTGGGTTTTCGCTCGTTACTAAGAAATTATAAAAGTTAGAATGCTGGAATATTCCACATTTACTTTGCGAAACACTCTACTCCTGACGAGGAAAAATGGAAAACATCCGTTATGCCCACACAAAGCTATAAGTGATTAAATTTAATTTTGAGGTTTTATGCTTATTTGTGATAAAAAAACAGAATGTTTAAAATTATTTTGTGCAATCCTTAAAGGAATATATATTATCTGTTTAAAAGTGGGTCAATTTTGAAATGAATATGGTAGGCACCCTGATTACTTTTTTCTTAATAAAACTAGCGATATGGGTATCAAATAAAAGAACTTGGAGAGCAGAATATGAAAAACATAGTAGTAGGTATGCGAGATTTGGTACCCGCCGAGTATAACTTTTTTACTTGTTCAAATTGAGAAATTGTATTATTTCTTAAACCAATAGATATACGATTTTACGCGTTCGCGTCCGTTTGACTCGGCTTCGCTGTGATGATAAGAATTCTTCTAGCGAATTATATACATTGATTACTCATGTTCTGGTGGCCATTGCAAATTGAAAGCCTAGTGATGATTAAGATTAAAAGGAGTACTTATCATTGTCATTATTAATTTATGGTATATAACACTATAAAATGGAATAAATAACAAATAACACCATAAAATAGAAGCATATAGTCATTATACTTTATGATTCAAATCTCTTAGTTGGTGATGCGTTTCCCTCCATCAGTAGAATTGCGCGGTGAGTAAACTTTTAATTGCACTTTTTGTTTGTTTTCAATTGTTTTTTAAGACACGTAAGTAAGTACGCGTATATGCTTTTTTGCTTTAAAAGTTTAATGTGCTAGCTAGTTCGTGAGATGTAAAAGGGGTTCTATAACTTTCCCACGGGCAGTTCTAGGACGGTTACAGCGAAGAATTTGCACGTACTTGCCCCTTACCGAATACCAGACGGACGAAACCATAGCTAACCGATTGGGGGCTTCTCCCCGGGCCCATTATTCAGCCACCCTGCCTATTGGTCTCTCTTCGGCTCATAGAAATATTTGTAGTGTATTCCAAAGTTGAGTACGAAGATCTCTCTAACCTGCTTCCCTCTCGTAATTAAAATGAGCTTTATTTTAATTCATTTTTTTTTTCTTCACGTTACAATAATATTTATTTAAATAGTATGTTTGACACTTATCGTTAACGTTAATTTACTATTTGTATTTCTGTAAATTTGATGACGTAAAAAAAATTGTTATATAAAAAAAAAAAAAAAATTAAATCAACTATAATACGGGTATGAGTATTTTACAAAGCTTTAAAATTATTAGTTATACATCAATTTTTCTTTATAAGCATGTCGCAACAACTTACATATTCATATTATACTTATTTAGAATCAACTTAGATATCAAATAGCCTCAAACCATGATCCACGTACTAGAAAGGGCACATCCCAATAGATAAGCATATATTTAGCAGCACAACTCATAGAGTGCAAATCTTCTTCGATTATATGGTAATATTTCTAGTTTATAAGATTTCAAATAAACCCAAAGGATGAAAATTTAATGGGGAAATGAGTTCACCCGAAATGCTTACCACTGAATGTTCATTTATTAGGTGATGCGCAGTTGCTTTAAGTGGATGCGCTGTTTAGAATGATGCGACGAGATTATATTAACGAAGTCTCCTCAATTAGGCTGCACTCCACTCAAAGGCTTTTGTACAGAGAACAAAGAAAAACACTGAGACACCGGCTTTTGGATGAAGACTGCAGAAAGATTTAATGAATTTAAAAACGTTTAATGAATTTAGAATAGTTAATGGTAAAAAAATCTTTGGTTTCGTATTTTATAATTGAGCTTGGTCTCAGGGTTTGCAACAAAATGTATATGAGAAAATTTTCGGCAACCTGTCACCACTTTTTGTTTGTTCTGTCTTTTCCTCGTAAAATCAGTTTCCCATGATTTTTGTTTTATTCTTATCTGTAGGGAAATTTTCATGCGTTTCGTTAATGTGCAACACGGTGAAATACACTCTTTTCTCTTGTTTTAGACTTCATTTTTATATTTTTTAAATTCAATAATTTCGAGATTATCTGCATTGAATTATTAAAAATTTTTCTTTTCTTTTTAACTGTCCACGGAATACCGATAATATAGAAACACAATGACATCTATGTTTTTGTTGTCGTGCTATAGTAAGTTGAACGTTTTTTTCGGCAGATGGTTCTTTTAGTCGTTATATGCATAACATAAAAGAGAAATTTTTAAAATTGATAAATTTTCTTTTAAAGTTTTTTTTTAAAAGGTTACGAAACATAAAAAACACAAGTGTTCTTTCCACGTACTACTCAATCTTTTTCTTTTCATAAATGCTTGAAATATCTGTTTGTTTTGCAATTGTTCGAATATATGTGTTCGTTTATAATAATCCATGCTTGTAAATGTGAACTTTGCCAAATTTTTTACTAATTTCTACTTTTATTTTCGTTTCAACAAAAGTTTTACACATCACTCTAGAAAATTAAAATCCGACCACATTAAACACCACCATCTATTTTCCTTCATCTTCTTTTTGTTTTCTTCTCACTCATTCCAGTCCGTCATCTTCCGTCACAAAATTTTTGACATTCGCGTGCGCGCACTACACAATCCCTTTTTCAGTGCATAGTTGCATTCCTGTTTTAGCACCAAAGACATGACAAGGAATTGTGAAAAAAATCATATTACAGATATCATAAAAAAATATACCACACCAATAAACATAGAGGACGTCAAAAGAATTTTAGCACTTCGCAACTATTGCAAAAGATTTATAAAGGATTTCACCAAAGTAATCAAAGACTTAAACAACTTATTAAACAAAGAAAAAGAATTTAAATAGGCAGAAGAAAAAAACAAACCCCTCGAAACTTTAAAAAAACAATTAATATTCCCACCAACATTACAATGACTCCGTTTTGAAAAAACATTCGTATTAGTTACAAACGCATCCGACTTCGCACTAGAAGCAATTTTCTCACAACCTTTGAATAGCATGCGCCAGTAAGTCACTAAATAAACACGAAAAAAACAAACCACTAATAGAAACGGAACTATATGTAATACACTTTGGTATTGACAATTTTAAAAGCAATCTATTCGGTCAAAGATTTACAATGGTTACAGATCATAGACTACTAAAAACCCCCCATTTATGTTTTTGACATAGTATATAAAAAAGGTGCGAACAATACGACTACCGACCCCCTCCAGAAAAGTGATAGACTACAAGATATTCAAGGAAATGATACCCACAACTAGCAAGGAAGATAAAGAAACAATAAGGAACATAGTAGCAATGACACGAAGCATGACTCCAAAAACAAAGTAGAAGGATGTTAACATATTAGAAAGCATATTCAATAATATAAAAAAAAACTAAAAGACTAGAATTCAGAAACAAAAGCGATAATAAAAAATTATGAAAAATTTAACCAGACGCGTGTACGACGCGATACGATAATATACAATACGATAGCATATTGTTGAGTTTTGCTTTATGCAATTGATAAAGCTATGCATATTTCATACTCACATATACACTAAGAGACTCAGGTATAAATTACAAAAGCAGAGTGAAAAAGGACGACTTGATAGAGCGGAAAGAAGTGAAGAAAATAAGAAAGATTTCAAGTTTTTATTTAATGCAAGAGATTGATAAGTGGGCAATTAGCTCTTGGATAGTAAAGATTTCTTTTTATACCCACCACTGTAAGATCGGGATATAATCATTTTGTTTTTTTTTTGTATGTAATGTATTTAACGCCCAAAAGGAAGTTTCAAAGGCTCTATAAAATATATATATTCTTGATCAGCGTAAAATTCTGAATTGAGTTAGTCATGTCTGGCTGGAGAAGGCTAAAATTTTCAACATTTACTTACGAAGCACTTTATCCTTTACGTGCAAATACGGAAAAAATCGGCCACGCCCACACAAATTTACAAGTGATTAGGTTTTCCTTTTTTCATTTTTTCGAGGTTTTGTGCTTATTTATCATAAACAAGACAGAATGTTTAAAACTATTTTGTACATACTTCAAATGAAGATATGTCACCTGCTTAAACATGGGTTAATTCTAAAACGAATACGTGGACCTGGTGCAATAATTTTTTCTTAATAGTACCAGCGATATGGGTAAAAAATAAAAAAACTTAGAAAATAGAATGCAAAGAGCATAGTGTTGGGTATGCGAAATTTGGTCTTCCGCCGAATATAACTTTCTTACTTTTTTTTTTAAATTCGTGTATAAAGAAAAAAACTAGCTCCGAAAACTTATATTTTGTAGAAATAATACAATTATAATTAATAATAATAGAAAAGAAAATTAGCTAGAACTTCATAAAGGCCAAATACATATCAATGGACACCAAGTAATGGATAAGCGTTCGTAAAGTTTACTTGTATATATATATATATATAAGTAGTTGAAATATTTACGATAAATAGAATTGGAGCTAAATAAAAGTAAAACAACAAAATCTTGAAATGTATAATAAATACTGAAAGGAATAGCCTACAATTTATAAATTAAATCCCATGTATGTAACAGTGTTCCAAATACCTACCAATACGTATACAAACAATTGTTCTGGAAATACTTACCAACTAAAACTACAAATAAAATATTCATTTGGAAACACTTACCAAATGAAACAAAATGAAGCAAGATGCATAAATCATTTATCAGTTAAATTATAAATGAAGTTATATTCGAAAATACTTACTTGTGTTAACTGTAAGTCCTGTTATATGAACGACATAGCCACGTGACGGAAATATAAATGTAATGATGGAAAGAAAAAGAGAAGCCGTTGACATTACGATGAAAGTGGATGGCTAAGAAGTGGTCAGTAATGTTGGACGTGTGGGAGAGGAGCTGTTATGCAAGCAAAAAGTTGACAAATGTTTTCTTTTATTTATGCTCGATCCCTCCTTCCTTAGTTGCTTCCAAAGTCGGCGCTGGAGCTTTTCTTTTTTATTACTCTGACCATCAGTTGTTGTTACGTTCCTTTCCCCCAACTCCTTTTTGAGCTGTTCCATTGTTAGATCTTTTAATTTCACCACTTCTCTTGGTTTCCTCAATCTCACCTCTGACACCAGTTGTTACGAAATTCTTTTCTTGATGTGATTCATATAACTAGATTGTGTATTTTTTTAATTCAGAGTCAATTTGGTTTAATAGGACTACTTACAATTTATTTCGGCAGTACTCCCGACTTCTCGACATAAATTTTCTTTTTCGACTAATTCTGCCTTTCGCAAATATTCTGTTTATAGGCATTTTTACAAACATATTACTATTACCTAAATTCATTGGACCATTCTTAATCCGTTAAATCGCTTCTCCGCTTATCTTTTTCGTGGACAGGCAGCTGCATAACGCGTCATGAATGTGCCTGGGTTTTTCCAACCCCCGGAAATTTTTTTGCTGGGAAAATCAATAAGATGGCTTGAAACTAGATTTGGGATTTCTGTACTAATATAATAAAATTTTTCAAATGAGTATTTTACCTGAATTAATGGTTGAAATTACTATGTCATTGTTAAATTTTCCAATATTTGTTCAAGTAATATTGTTACGTAAAGCTGCGTTTTTGTGAGTTAACTTTTTTTTTCAACTCTCTTTAAGATTAAATTCGTACCACTGAATTGCGATTTTTAAGATAGCATAGGTTATATTTCTTTATTCTTAGGGGTTCTATTTGCAAATTATGTACAGGAGCTTATACTTACCACGATTCGTCTGGTCTTGGCGTTTGCATATTACGATTCAACTCTCCTGATTCAACTAACTTTGCAGAAATTGTTCTTAGAGACCATACCATATTTTTACATATTTTTATATATACGGAAAACTGGCTTAAGCCAAGGATTCATAATCCGGAGATTTTTTGTGCACAATATTCTTGCGGAAAGAGGAATTAACAGACAGGATCGACTGATTCTGTAGTCGAAACTACTACCATCAGCAATCCAACCGAAATTCAAAGAGAAGGAAAAAGATTTAGAACAAATTATAAAAACATGTAGCAAAGCATAATGGACGATTAAGTCATATTGAAAGTTCTCCGCGGTTTTTTCCGCGGGATGGTGTTGGTGCTTATATGTCGGACAACACTCATCTGACTGTTTCAATCCAACATCTGCTTAAAGGTGGCATTTCAATTTACATTTTTTGTGAAGATAGTTTCCTAATCTTTTCCTCGTGTAAAAAGTTATATTGATTTGAAAATGAATCAAATGTCTGAAAAAATACACTATGTGATGTTTTTTTTACTATAAAAAGGTAAAAACGCTGAAAAAAAATTTTAAGTATACGGTAAGAATGCTGTGAGTGAACGAAGGATCCAGGAGTGGTTTGTTCGATTCAATTCCGGAAATTTCGATGTCAACGATGTATCTCGGAGTCATTGAAAAATTCGATTAAATTTGTCAACTGGTGACGCAAGACCGGCACACAAGCTGTCAGGAAATATGGGAGCCACTAAACATCTACCATATAACAGATTGGAATGTTTTGAAAAGAACAGGCTACAGAAAAAAGCGCCAAACCGCCGAGATTTTCAATACAATGCGCTTTTTATTTCATGATAAATACGTTTTAAAAACTTGACTTAAAAACATTAAAATATTTTGACAAATTCATTAAAAAAAAAAAAATATATATTTCAAACGCAAAAATATAATTATGAAAAAATTTCAATGGAAACTTTGTATGGTTTCGGTAAAATCCTTGATAAAGTCTACCAACGCTTTTTGCTCTTTTAAATGTTCATCCCAAATTTTTGATCTCTTTTTAAGCTTTCTTCCTAATATTTTTGCGCACGGTCGTCTCCCTGGCTAATGCTTAATAAAAGGCTATCGAATATTATTTTTCTGCTGATTCTAATATGTGTGCTCGTCTCCGACATATTGTTAAGCTCTTCTCGCACATTTCCACTTGTGCCATTCAACGCCACTTCATTCTTGGTATCCGTGCACTTCAGATGATTTTTCGCATGATTTAACGACTGAAAATAAAATTAACATTGTTTTAAATAAATATTTTTCCATATATCCACTTTCACGTACCTCCTTCCGTTTCCGCCACCTTCTAGTTGATATAGCCATACCATTTAACTTTGCAGTCAATTTCTCCCATAAATTTTTCATTTGCTGTTAATTTCTCGGACTTATTTTATTTCTCTTAACACGTTTTCGATAAACGAATAATAATTTAATTGCTCCTAGATGTATCTTTAGTAAGCTCTTTGATGATCTCCACACACTTAAAATGATATATTAATTGTTATATTAATATCATCCATAAATAATTTAGCTTCAATGCTTTCCATTCTTTTTTCCAATTCCACTTTTCGTTTAGAATACGAAATGTGGTACAAGTATGATAGGCAAACACAAGCATACATTTTATGATAGTTGAACGATAACAATATCTGAGGGCATTGATCATGTATGGCGTTAGCTAGGTTTCATTTCCGATTTTCGACCTTTTTAGCTATATGTTGTAGCAAAACACTTCCTTACTAATAACAAATCTATCGGTATAATTGTCCGCTCTTAGTATCCCTCATTCGCAACCAAGTAAGTTCTAAAAGCAGTTGGCCTATCTGTCCGGTTCGTCCGTCAAATTACACTTGAAAGTATAGGTACTTCTCTGCGATCATCTCCTTAGCGTAAGCGTAATATAAACATGTGTAAAAATATCTTTCTTTATAAACATGTTTCAAATTTTTACACAGCATGCCTACTATTGGGTAAGACATCATAGACATATACATAAGGATCTTGTATTCTCCATATTTATTTTTATTATTATTCTCATACTTCGTATATGCGAAATCACATACCTAAATACTCACTTGTTTATTAACTGATGCGTCAATATGATAAGGCTAGCTTATTGAATTGTCCTTGTTATTTAGGGATTAACGGCTACATATGGTAATATATTTATTTTTGTTACCTAGATTTTAATAATGAGCGATAAACACATACTAATATATGTATGGGATAGTAATAATATATATTCCAATACATACATAAGATAGCATAATATATTGTAACATCTTATAAAACGTGCCAGTCTGTTGCAGGCACAAACAGAGCAACTGCGTAATGGGACAGCGGTGGTGATCACGTCTATAAAAGAGGGTGACACAACGCGCTCGACTTTTCATTTTCGTTACAGTAGCCAAGGAGGTAAGAGATATCTGACAAAACAATTTTTTGGTTTTGGTTTTACTGATAGGGATAATGTTTTTTTGACTTACGAATAGGGGATGGCAGGCTCAGCTTAGTCGTTGTTCCTGAACAAGAGAGAGATACTTGACTTACGGATAGAAGATGACTGGCTCAGCTTAGTCGTTGTCCCTGAACAACGGGTGGGACTTGTCTCTCTGACGACGGTTAGGGGCAATAAAAGCAATTAGGGAACAGATAGGAACGGACGTGTGGCCCTATTGACCCATAAGGTTAGCTGCTGTAACATTTCCCCTGTATTTTCCAGAATTTCCGTACGTATGGAACGCGGAAAGTAATATCTGACAAGGTAACTACGAGTAACGATCAGGTCGCGAGTCAACACGCGTTTTTTTTGTAGCACGAAATCATAATTATCTGGCAAAAATAATTTTTTTTTTCTTCGCTCATACGAATATCCTAACTATAATACCTTTACCACTATTAACACGTTTTTCACAACTGTATATAAAAATCGTTTTCATCCTAAAATACGCGAAATCGAAATTATCTATCGAATTTCCTGTAAACAATAAAGAAATAACATAAAAGAAAATTCGAAGATCCAAAACGTACTATAAATTTCTTTGAAAACGATTTCCTGTAAAATTTTTTCTTTTGGTGTAGCTGTTTCTAACTAAAAAATTTTTTTTGGAAATTTTCTTTTTTCTTTCCATTTACAGCTGTTTTCTACGACAATTCATACAAAATCTTCAAAACGCAAAACCTGAGGTATTGAGCTTTCAGGGAGTTTAGCGTTGAGAGAATGTCTCTCGTACCTTTTGTGCATAAGCAAAAAAAGTCGAACCTCGAAAAACTAACCTAACTATAGTACCCTGCTACGGTGGGTGTGCAGGAAAAGTACAAAATATATGTAAAAAAAAGAATGCACTATTTTTACTTTAATTTTTATATGTATTTGAACGCAAAATTCTTAACCTAATCAAAAAAGTGGTATTCTTCGGAAGGAAAGAAGTATTTTCCCATCTTTCGCAAATAGGTCGGTACACATGCTGGCGAACAATGTAACTGCGAGTAAAAACGTAACGTATATAATTAATATATAAAAATACTTTTATTCAGAACTTTGGCACGAGTGAAGATTTTTTAAAATTGAACATAACCCCTCTTGAAGATGTACGAAACAATCAAAGACGAAATAATGTTGGCTAGCTGCCTCAAGCAAAGCGGTATGGGAGCTATGGAGAAAATATATAGTGTTCATATATATAATTATCATATAATTAGTAGTCAATGGATCCAAGTGCATAAGTAATAGAAAGTGAGAAAAACACAAAAGGATATTGCAAATCATTTCTGTTCTAAAGCAACCCTGTGCATTTGTGGAAAAGTTAAAAATATCAAGCCATAGCACATTCTTACTCGTGTTTTCCAACGACGTTAAATAGATAAGCTGCACTGGTCAATCTTCTGTCGATCAACTATGAAGTAGGACATTTTGACAAATCCCGCAATGTTTGTGAACATATTCAACGCATGTTTGAGAGAAAAAATTTTCCCGGATAAGTGAAAGCAACAAACCCTTGTGCTACTGCCAAATAATCTGCCGCGTAAAGCAATCGCGTACTGACCTATTTACGCGTTAGACAAGATAGCCAAAAATTTGAGAAGCTAATTCGAAACCGCGTAGAAGAATCGCTGGAGAACTCTAACGACTTGCCAATTTTCCAAATAAGCTTCAGAAAAACGAAGAGCCGTGTAGGTGCTGTAAAAGCTATGAAAGGGAAACTTTAAATGGAAGACAACATCAAAATTGCTTATAGCTCAGCAGACTGGTACTGTGTCAAAGCTGCCCTATGGGAAAGAAGAGTCTCTTACCTTATTAACATAGTGGCCAACTACTTCACTGGCAAGAAACTTCGTTACGAAACAGAAGAAGGGTGCATGAAATGACTGTGGAATGTGATATACGACGATATTCTGAGACAACATCTCCCAGAGGGAGCTTCCATAGTGGGTTTGACTGACTGTACAGCAATATCGATCAAAGCAAAGATTTAGAGGAAATTACTGCTACAGCGAGAAGGCTATCAACATGACCAACATCAAGAGGTGACTGCAGTCAGTGGATTTAAATCTGACAGAAAACAAGACAGAAACGGTATTAACAACCTCAAGGAAGAAGCTTGAGAAAGTTATAATTAAAGTGAGAAATAGATGGATCCAAATACAAGACCCCATAAAATACCTAGAAGTGATCATCGACTGCAGACTATCATTTAAACGGCACGTGCAGTTCAAGGGTGAGAAAGCAGCGGAGGTAGCAAAGTCGCTGGTGCGCTTACTACTAAATTTGCGGGGTCTTAAGTAAGGTCGTATTTATTTATTTATTTATTCCACTTATACAGAAACTCAACTAAAACAAGCAACAGTCGAGTTCAAATGACACTTAAAGTAAATCTTAAATTAATTATTATTCAAAAAACTTAGTATAAGTACAATAAGACAAATAAAAGGAAAAAAGAAAAAGAAAAAAAGCATGTACACAATTAGCACAGAGCCACACCCACAACCGGTACAGAACCTAG
>JMRQ01006301.1:0-63313 GCA_000688715.1 Glossina pallidipes | reverse complement strand
AAAATGTTTATGGTTTATGCAAATTCACAATTTACAATATTTCACTTTATTTATTAATTATTGTGTTTATTCACTTATGAAAACGAGTCAACCACTGAAATGTCACTTCAAATAAACCACCACTATTTGGTTTACCACCTTTAGGTCGCTTAATCACTGATAATTTTACACAAAAATTTTAGCTCGCTTACTCAACGTGTTGACGTGTCAAAGAGCAAACATCAACTCATTTGTACAAAGAGTTTATAGAATTCAATATCATGTTTTCTACAATCAGGGCAAGACCATCTCAACCCTTTCGTGTTCTCCACTACAGCATCCGCCGTGCTCCCACACGGACCAGCACATTTGGGGTGACCACGACGCTGACACAGCCAACAAGTCATAAATCGATCGGAATCTGAACCCGCCTTGTTTTAACGAAAGTTATATAAACATGCTATCAACTGCATGTTTAATGTTGTTGAAAAGAAGCTGTTATCTTCACTGACTTATTAGTCAACAAGGTAACGCTGTTTACTTGCCGAAAACACAGATGTTATTGATGTTTATTGTTCTTTGTATATTGATGATTGTAAATAAAAAAAGCCTTTCAGTTAAAATGAATTATTCCACCGAGCCCAACAGAGAGCAACGAAATCAGTTTATATATTGGAATGGGACACCAACCACGATCACTTTGTGCGCCTTCGAATTATTTTCATAAATTTTTCTGCCGATTATTTTGCACAATCGTCCTATTTACCCAGAGATTCCACAACATAAACGAAAATTGTAGGATGAGTTGATGAGTAGAGTATTCGCCAAGAACCACTTCGAAAGAATTGTAAAACTATAATTAATGTCTAACTCAAGGACATCAGAATTGCTATTCCCATTGCTGAAGAGAAAATTAGATATTGTCCGAATATACGAATGGACTGCAAATATTTTTTCAATATATCTAGGAAGACCACTAGCATACAGGATGAAAAAAAGGGGGCCTAAGACAAAGCTCCGGGGCACCCCAGAGAACAAAGGAAGAATTTCAGCATGAATTCCATTTATATCAAAGAATTGATATCTATGAGATAAGTATGAAAGAATAAGGTTACCAGCAGATCTAGAAAATCTAAAGAATCTCCCAATTTTTTATTAATACAGTGGTGTGTTAAAGGCTGTTGTTAAATTCAGGGACATTAAGCATAACAAGTAGTCCGTAATAACATCACACCTAATGGTATCAATCAAGTTAAGCAATAAACTAGTACTATACTCACGACGAAAAGCACATTGAGAAAGCGTATTGCGTTCAACAACCTTAGGGAGACAACAACAACGACAGCAAGGAGAATAGAGATAGGCCTCAACTCATCCAGAGCATTAACAGTTTTAACTTCAGCAATAGGGACAACACCTGCAGTTTTCCAAGCTGAAGGAAATACGGATTGAGTCAAAATAGAATTTATATGAAAAGTTCAATGACGAAATCGGAAAAGAAAATTGGAATTCCACCATTCCCAACATATTTAGACTTTGTTCTGAACAATGCTGCGATTAGTTCAACGTCAGAAACGCACCTCAATGAAAATGGCTCAGAAGAAATCAAGATTAATTAAGAGCCAGTGTAATTAAGCCCATCAGGGTAAGCTACATTAACAAAATGGTCATTCACAACATCAACATTAAAGTTACAAAGGGGATCATTAACTTCATGATAACCGTAATATCTCGACAGTTTCCACAGCCGATGAGTCAAGTCGTGAGAAATAATGAGCGAAGTAACTTTTTCTTCGCTTACGAATGATTTTTTTTTTTTTGCTTAATTACGATAATGGGAAAATATATTCCAAGCTATCCTCATAACCAGAACGTCAAAAGGACGAACAGGCTAAACCAAAAATAAATCAAGGTGTCTGCTTTTAAGGGAGGCAAGATCCGTTCTAGGTAAATAGACTAAGGCAAAGAGAATTTTAGTGCCACCGTTAGAGATTGCAATGAAAATCGCTTCCAGTAAGCAGCATTAAGCTTCCCGGCACCAGGAGCAAGATAATTATTTAAGACACATGTCACAGGGGATGCTTGAATCTACAATGCAGTCAGAAACTCCCTTTTTATGAAAAAAGCACTGATGGATCTACCACGAAGTCTAACTGATTTAAATTTCACCAAATCAGATAAAAAGCAAACCCCCTTAGCAAAAAATAAAGGAAGAATAATATAAAGCCGGCGGAAAAACCAATAAACTTATTACTGGAACATAGGCTAGCATCCCATTAAATAATCGGATTACTTTGTCTCTCAACCCTATTCATTGAAAGGAAAACAAACAGAAAGACAGCAAAAACACAACAAACAAAAAGCAGACGCACAGCTCTGTGCCGGAGAACACCAGAACAAAAGTTTGGTAGGCACTCCCGAACGATCAATAGCAAAGAGTGAGGAAGGCCACAGAAGTGGTGCATCTCCAGTGAACACTAGTTAAAGATCAGAGCAACAAGGTAAGCACTCTAAGGAAGCAAAACGGAGACTACACAGTTAGCCGCACGAAATCGGTCGTCTCTTACTGTAGATCCACTTACCTGATTCCATGTGCGATGCGAGAGTAACAGATCAAGGGACCTCAAAGGAAACCGCCTTGAAATATGTGAAGAACTACAGCCTAATAACATCTTCGGCAAAGACGACGGATGGAATAAGGTCGTGTCTACTCCAACAGGGTGCGGGAAGATTGATTCCAGGATTAGAGAGGCTTTGCCAAACCAGCCCTCTGACAGGGTCCACTTGTGCTGACAGACTTGTCAGCTTTAGTTCTTTTGTTCTCAAATTTATGGAGAGAACATTAAACAATTTACTTAAAGGAAAAGCAAATCCAGTAGTTCGACGATTCATGAGCTCACAAGTATGATAGAGGGAGCAATAGAGGCCAGACAAGTGACCCTCGTTACCTCCACTGCCATACAGGGAGCTTTCGAAAACACGTCACGCAGGGCTATCGAAAAACCTCTGGAAATGAAATGATCGTGATTACCGAACCCGTTTGCAGGCGACTTGGCAATAGCCGTCGTGAGCGTTTGGTGCCAAGACGAAGGGTAAATTGTCGACTCCCAAAAACGGTCCCTTTCTCTAAAAAGAGGAAACCTTCGCTAAGTAACGTGTTCTTAAGAAAGGTTGAGCTCATCTACTTAAATGAGGCTCCAAAATAATATATTAGTCCTACAATTTCACAACAAGGTTTCCCACACCTGTAGGTCCGCAAAAGACAATGGCTGCTACTAAAACGAACGAGTTCTCTCTTTCACGTTTACCCACAAATACACGTTTACCCACAAATACCCACAAACGTGTCACACACATTTTTTTTTGCGTTTTTTAGTGTGCATTCAACTTTATTGTTCTCGAAGAACAATTTGTATACAGTTTAAATAAGTCTATGTGCAGTATTGAAGAAATTTATTTTCAGAAGAAAGCGAAAAAAATAACCAACCCAGCCCTTCACTTTCACTGAGATGATTGGTTACCTGTAAAAAAGGACATATCTGTTCCCTTCTTGATTAATTATCAAAATGTTATGGGGATGATAACAAATCTTCATAACGCATCTTCTAGGGTGTGCATTGTCAACTCTAAGCCATACCGTTCACAGGAATCTGGTCAGAATTTTATATTTCCGATAATGAGATTGTGGATGCGTTCTTTTAACAATGGAAATGTGTCAGATTACACAAAAACGGCATGGGTGTGTACGTACATACCTCATTCACTTCTGGTGTTGTTGGCTTGACAGTGACTCTGATATAAAAAGAAATGTAGAACAAAATAAAGTAACAAAAAGTAAGAAGACAGTTTCCAAGGAACTAAAAAATAACATTAGTGGACATTAGTTATATAATAAATAATATTGGCTACCTTAACATCACATGAGCCTTTCTTAAACCGTTTAAAAGTACACTTTTTGTCTAAAAAGTAATAAACTTAGTCTTTTAGAAGTTGAGGAAATTGACTTAAAATTACGGATTGTTAAGCAATTTTAAAGCGGAACAGACAACAATTAGCTCAGCAGCCCGAAAACACGAAGTCCCGGATTGTGCACATACACGTCTCGTTGACTCATCTCCCAGTCTTCGTCATTACGTTTATAATCGCTTTTCCGCATAGTGTCTGTTTGCTCTTGTTCGAAAATTTTATATTACGGCAGCAAGTCCCATAAGCCGGCGGAGTGTGAGCACCCGAATGTATATCAAAAACATATAAGCTACTATTAACTGGTAAAGTAGTAATTCAAAAGTCTACAAGAGCAGCCGAGTAGGTAAGAACGACGACTAACAATTCACTATTCGCGGTCATTTGGTTGATTGGTAATTTAAATAAAAAACAAAAAGGAAAGAGGCTAAGCTAAGCCAACCAATCTCCATGTCCCAGTGGTCCTAACACATTCCTTATGTATTTTTACCTCAATACACTACCATGAAAATAAAGAATAGGGGTTAGCCATTTTCTTGTTTACTCGTCTGCATCGAGCCCTGTGGAAGAACCTCTTAGTTAGTCCCCACGAAACTTCGGGGTAACCACAACCACCACGATACTCCTCGAGGGGCCGGACCCAGCAGTCAACTAAGAAGGCATTTATTCGGACAGTCAGATGAACAGTGCATTTTCGTACCAGGGGCAATCCTACTTTTGGGCAACCTAAACCACGTGGACACCTATTATCTTCAAGATTTATCGCTCTAATTACGAATTTACACCATGCTACACAGCTTTAGGTGGTCTCTTACTGTACGAAGCCGGAACGACTCTTGCCTTTGAGCTTGGCATACGTCCCAGAAGACCATCCATTTTACTATCCTTCCGTGAGGAAATAAAGCTTCCAAAGGCGTCATCACACAGTACACATCCAACTGTGCCACAGTTTGTTTTTACTTATACATTAAAATACGCAACATTGGTAGCTTTCCGATGGTTATTTGTTACTTTTATTTGTTATTTTTTTAGTTTTAAGAAATATGTACAAGCTTTGTTCTTTGTTTCTTCAGAAAGCGTCGTAAGTGGCCGCATTGGGGGACACTTGACATCACTTGGGACGATTTGTTATGATGAAAGGAAAAACGTAAAAGCAAAACGTTTTTAATCGTTGATCATCGTTTTAGAGAAATGTAGGAATAAAAGATTTGATAGCGAAGGCTAATTTTTGAGTAACTATTCGTTCAAAAAATATACGTTAAATACTCAACTTGGCAATACTTGTAAAGTTCTCGACGACATGCCTGTTTTCATAGTTATGAAGTGGAAAAATAAAGCCACTCTTCCAAAATAAAGGGAAAACCCGTTCCCAGAGAGAGATTATAAATTTTGGAAACAACACTCAATAACTCATCAGAGCATGATTTGTCATAACGAAATGCAATCAATTTCTGGCTCCCAGCTATATTTTAGTGAACTTAAACCTTGTAGTACGTAATTTTTCAAAATGATTAAATTCGAAATTATAATAAAGTTTAAAAGTCAATATTTGTCGAATCAAAGACTTTTACCCTTTGATACATGTATGTCGATCATTTAAAGATATGGTGAAAACGAAGGGACAAGGTGACTACCTTGGGTCACACTCGATGTAAGCGTCGTCGTGATATTATTTGTGGTGGAAGATTGGCAGGCTCTTGATCAATAGCTTGAAAAGAGTAAATTGTTCTTACACTTCCACCAAGACATTCACTTCATGGATGATAAGATAAAGTCGGCTTGAAGGTCTCGTACTAAATAATAACATGAATTCATATGGTCGGGCCATAGTGCCGAAATTACGGATATTACTTCATATGTTTAACTCCTCATTTACGGAAGCTGAAAAAAAATGACACGCATAAGTGGTTGAGCCGATATTTCAAACCCTATTATTGGTATTGGAGAACAGCTACCAGCTCAGCGCTAATCTTTGATCCACTCTTATGAGAATTGTCGTTTGTGGTGACAAGCGCGTTCAAGGAGATCAACGCCGCTTCTGAATTAAATCAGATCGAAGACTTTTTTCACTAATCACATTAATTGTTGAAATCAGTTTGTTTCTATATATGCCTCATTAATTTGACACACTTTAAATTACTTTTTTTACATTTATTCTATTTAATTATTTCTATATTAAACGTTAACGTAAGCATTGCTTTACAATTTAGTATTTAACGAATTTAAAATATAAAGCAGTGTAAATTTGAACAAGAAAAATAAAACACTAGGTGGGCTGACACAATGAAGTGTTATTTTCTATTTTCGGGTTGGCATTTAGAAAACTTAATGGGAATTGACAAATCATATGGTTTTGCATGTATACATACAAATAAAACAAAAAAAAGACCAAAGCACACGGCGAGATAATGATCGTTTCTTTTATATTTCAAGCTTATTTAGTTAATTTATGTTAATCTTACACTAATGTAAACCACTAATAAAGACCATTTATTTTAAATTTGAAATTCTTCTGTTCGAGAGTTATAAATGGTAATTTCTAAGTTATGGATCAGTTAATACACAAAAAGGCTCTCGATGGTGTTCTAGAATGTAAGCAGATTATGAAGATAAACATAATTGTTATTTTTTATGAATTTGTTATTTACGTTGATTTAAGTTGATTTCTTTATTTTTGGTTCTAAAACCATATGTTTTTGTTCACATTTTCTGTAAAATAATATGGTAGGGCGGCTGCCTATTGCACTTGGCAGTTTGGGAGTTTTTAACACGACAGCAAAAATGACGTCTCATTGTGGCAGCTTCCATAGTGCTTTTCGTATAGCCAAAAGTTCTTGAATTTGGTAATAAAAACTTTTCAGCATTTTTTTTTTTTTTAATTTGTTCTTCACTTCATAGAAAAGGGATTCGTAAAATTTTCTACTTGCCTTCGATAAAAGGGTATATACGTAAACGATTCTCCCAATGGATAGTTTATATATAGCACCCTATAAGTCTGTGGCACATATGATTTTATTTCAATTCAGCTAGTTGTTACTGTTGAATAAAAAAAAAAAAACCATAACAATTGATGCTTGATATGCTACGTTACTTATGATTAACTTTTCTAGAAAAACTTGATTTTGAAAAATTTAGTATTTTATAAAACTCTATTACATGTCAACAGGAATTATTAAAGTAATTGTAGGGTTTCCCGTCTAGGGTTATTTCGTCTTCTTTTCGGGAATCAAATCACATACCCATAGCAAAGCAACCGCGGCGCTTACAATATATTTTACTATGTCCTTCAAGTATTACTCTTCGAGCACATCAATTGTTTTTCAATGGCAACATATATGTGAAGAAGCATTTTTTATAGAATAAACATTATACCGAAAAATTTTGTTACAGGCCGTACTAATCGCATTCTACCTATTTACTAATATTATGCTAAGTTTACACTTTTGTATTTTCCCACACATCTACTCATATCATTTACTAATATTACGCTAAGTATACTCTTTTTTATTTTCTTACATATTACGCTAAGTATACACTTTTGTATTTTCTCACACCTCAATTATGTTAAGTATCTATTTTCTCACACTTTCACACGATATGATTGTGGATACAGTTTCACATATCGTCAAACACCGTAATGTATATTACTTACTATATAAGACGCTGCCCACAGTAGTTAAGTTAGAGTTAAGCCAAAGTTACGACTGTATAAATGTTAGTTAAATAAAAAGTATTTTTCATTTTAAAAAAAGGTGTTTCACTACAACGATGCATACATACGCATCGTGCATCATGCAAAATAATTTCTCCATGTAATTTTTACTTCACCAACACAATATAAGCTACATGTATACTCAGGTACTCAGTTATTTATACGTGAAGTAACTCGAGCAATTTAACATACTTACGCATATCTGCACGCTCTATATTTTTTTATATCCAACACCGGAGCACGAGGGTATACTTCGTTTACCGTCCAAAAGGGAGCTTCAGAGTCACAATAATATGTATATCTTCTTGGTCAGCGTCAAATTTTGATCCTATCCAGACATGTTTGTTCATCTATGTTCCTGCGGGGATGCGCTGTTGTTGCTTCCTTGTCGCAACCGTTAAGATATGGAGTTCAAATTTGAGGGACGTATTTGAAGTTTAGAGTGTGCAGATAATTAGGATCTGTTAGTGTTTTTGTCTATATTTCTAATTTTTTATTGCTCAGTGTAAAAATCGCAATCACTGATAGGGCAAGGGATACAAACAAGTTGCCATGACATTTGCTGGGCACAGCGGACTGTCCACAGATTGTACCACCATTCTTTGCGTTCTTTTGCAAAAGGAAAAGTGTGAAAGCCACAAATGCAAAAAATAGAAAGTCGGTTATGAAAGATTAGCGATAAAAGCAATGACAAGGATAATTTTAACTAAGCAATTAGCTTTTCTTTGTTGAAGTATGCTGAGCAGTTTGTTATAAATATTCAATTTATTATTGCACTTGGAAGAAATAAAGAAAAATGAAATGAAACAAAGTTATGTTGAACTGTGTAATAAAGCATTATAAACAAGAAGCAAAAGTAACATTTTGTTTATATGGAGTGACAAAATAATATTTAGTTTGATGACTATAGATTTTAAGAATTTTATTAAGGATTGATCGCTTGCAAAAATATTAGAAAAAAATGATATAATTAATTAATAGGTAAAAATGGTTAAGCAACGTAACAATTAGATGTAATACACTTAAGGAAACATTTATGATCTATTTGATTGCCTTGAGAGAATAAAATTGAAAAAAACAATTTTTTTTCATGGTTATCAGTTAAATATTACTCCCTTTTTTGCAAAGTTTGGAATATTGAAACATTTATTACTGCAAAGTAACATGGTCGCCATTCGGAATACATGGCTTCAACTACGTTATCATTTGTTTTGGGTACACATCTAGCGTCATGATGACTTTGAGATCGCTACTAACGTATATAGGCAGTCGTGGCTCACCAATTACGATAGCAGCATTCCCAGAAAACATCGTAACCTTGGTATTCCTATCATTGGCGGCGTTGTATACAGAGTATGTCGAATCTCTATATTTGGGCAGGGTATTGACGTTTTAGAAATAGCTGTCTTTGTTCTATTTGACGCTAACACCACTGTTGTCCAAGTTTGCTGATAAACATTACTACAAACATAATGAATTAATGCATGTAACTTAATGCCGATTTTCTTCTTTGTCTTCATAAATTCTAAAATAGTTTCTTTTATTAAAATGGGTGGGAGTGAGGGTCGAGTTAAATGTAAGCACCATGGGAAGACGAATTGTGGCTAAGCAGACATTTAGCAGATATAACTTTTTTATTAAATTTTTTTTTACGTAAATTGTCGTAAGGCCAGGTGAGTTACATGGTGAAAAATAAAAATAACCTCCATCATCTAACGTTACAATTTCTTGCTCGCTGGTTAGTGTTGAAAACGTGCAAAATTATCCCCTGCATCCGGCAAACGTCAAAGTCTTTGAGGATGTAATATTTTGAATTTCGCTATTATTTCGAAACACTGTATTTATAGCCACAACTAAATTTCCCCTAAATTCTCTTTTAGCGTAGTTGGAACTGTAGTATAGTATAACTAAAGACTAGAACAATAAATTTATGTGTGAATCCGCAGAGTGCGATTCCCATTATTGAAGTCAGTTTTGAATAAAATCTGTGGTGAATACAAAATGTTCCCTTCGACCATAATCCCTGCTTTATTTTGCAGACGACCGAAAATTTTCTCGCATTTGTTGATTGTATCTAGTTAAAAAGACCCTTTACTATTCTAGATTCCTATAAAAAAAGGAAATCGGCCTTTAATAATAAGTTCCCTTTTTTGATAACGTCTAAATGCCTCTTACTGCCTTAGTCTACCAATGCACTAAGTCGCGTCTCCCCAAAATCACTAACGTTAGAAACAGGGTAACCAAAGGATCCCTACCTATGTTGTATATTAATGTGAACCTTAAAACAAAGAACAAGGAGCGTTTTTATGTAAGACATATCACTCACGCTATAACATCGGCTGAAGTTCGCAAAACGCTACTAAAATGATAAAATGTTATGGCTGCCAACTTTTTGGCCACACCAAGACCTATTACAAGGAGCCACATAACTTTGTCAGGTGTGGTCTCAACCACCCTAATTCAAGATGCAAAAAAGATAGCTTGCTGTGTTAATTGTCTAAAACATCGTACTGCCAAATATACAGGAAATTACTGCAAGCATACACAAAACAAAACTATGTTTCGAGCAGCCGTCGTGAAATTAATATTCATCCTGAAGATTATAATTATCCACAAATTAGTTATAAAAACGACCCTTTTTCCAATTTTAACCAATTATCCAAAAAACAAATATATTCTGAAGCCGTGAAAAATAGTAACTGCTACATCAACACTATGGATAGAATTGAAGCTATGTTAGCTAATCTTCTTAATATGATAACAATGCTAATTTCAAAGATATACAAATAAATTTAAGAATACGTATTCGAAACAGTAACGGACTTTCCAATTAAACGAGTGAAACAAAAATTTATTTACATTAACATCATATTGATATATTTCTAATTTCGCAAACTCACCCCAATGATCGAGCTTATTTCCAAATTGGAAGATATAATATTATTTCAGACAGTCACCCTGGCAATAGGGCTCATGGTGGGTCAATTTGGTTAAATCTTCATTCAATTTTATGATTCTATGTAGCTACACTAAACCCGATCTTCAGGGTGCTGGAATTCAGTTTAAATGTGACATTTCTGACCTTTCAATGTATTGTATTGACTTTCGTCCAAGACATAATATCAAGAGTAATGATTATGATAATTTCTTTTTTAAGGAAGGAAATAAAGCCATCGTCAGACGTGAATGTAATGCTAAACATTCTTGGTGGAATACATGGCTCCAATATGCTAAGGGCAAGGAAATCTACAAGTGCCTACAAAAACAGTTTTTTCGTTCTTTCGTCTACAAGACTCATCTACTAGCCAAGCGATCCAAGAAAAACCTCGGACCTTCTGGAATTTGTTGGTAATTCGGGTATTTTGCCATATCGTTTAGACCTATAGAGTCTGATGATTAAATTATGTTTCTCATCGTAAAACGCGAGACGATCTCTTCTGAAACTGATATAAATTATTTTAAAGGTTGTCTAGACTGGAATCTACGTTCCGACTGTTTTCTTTCAATCACCGCGAAAACAAAAGAGATTGCAATGTTCCTTGATATTGTTTGCCAAATAGATTTAGCCGCATTAAACATATATTCCTTAAGGAAGTAAAGCATTAAACATTGCGTTGAAACGATAAAAAGTCTTCGGGCTATGACAAAATATGTGCTAAAGGAATAAAGGCTCTGCCTAACAAGGTTGTGATGTTATTGACTAATTTATAATTCAATTTTGAGATTGAATCGTCACATAGGAAATGCTAAAATAATTATAGTGCCTAAACGTGGTAAAGAAGGGAGTAACTTTTGCAAACCAACAAATCTTTTATCTAGCTTTTCCAAAATTTTTGAAAAACAGCTGCTACGAATGTTGCAGCTAGCATTAGGTGATAACAATGAATAATAATAATATAGTTCCACAAGGTAATGTGTGCTCTATGATATTTTCTCATCGAATAAGCCGCTGGCTGAGGACGTCGCTGGCGCTACATATGCGGAGAATACGGCTTTAATTACACGCAGTGAAAGTAGAACCGAAGCTTCAACTCTTGCACGGAGGAAATGGAACATGTGCGTAAATGATAAGAAATCTACGCACGTTACTTTTACTTTAAAAACGTCCATTACGCTGTCGCACTTTTTAACGGTGATCAAATTCCTGAATCGAACAGAACTTAGGCATGTATCTAGATAGAAGTCTGACGTGGAAAAATCACATAAAGGCAAAAAAAAAAAAAACGCATTTGCAAATAAAACAAAACCTATTGGTTTTGGCTAATTTCTGTTATACAAAGTAATTGTGAAACCCATTTGAACATATGGCGTACATCTTCGAAAAACTGCGAGCACCTCCAACATGGAAATTTATCTGCGCTACCAATCTAAAACGTTACGACTAATCACAAGTACTTTATGGTTTATAATGAACAAAGATATTCATAAGGATTTAGCCATTTCTACAATAAAAGAAAAATTGTCATCTTCAGTTCTCCATATCTTGATCGACTGAGCCATTATACGAACAGGGGTGCCAAGTTATATCTAAGCGTAACTAACAAAGTCACAAATCAAAAACTTTAACAGAGCTCTGTTAAACTATTAACACAGTTTGGTTAAATGAAACCACAGAAATCAAAACATAAAAATATTTTTTATGGGACCGTAAAACTTTATCGGGGCAATTTTTGGAAGGTCGCTGTGGCAAAAAAAAACCAAGTATTACAAAAAAATTAAAGTACCCTGGCATGAATCCTTGATCAACAACTTTTCCAATGACGTACAATTTATATTCAATTTCGCTTGGAAAAAGTTTTTATGAGACTTCGAAAATTTCTTTTGCGCTACAGTAGCGCAATGCGTAAAATTGTCCATAATAATATGTTTGCTCAAAATCGTAACATTTAACCACACCATTAATAGATACTTTTTTTCTGTTTCAATTTAATGTCGCACAGAAACCGCACGTATCCGGTACTCAGCAAAAAATCCATAATAAAATAAAAATCACTCTCCAAAATCCCCAATGAAAGCTATCGAAATTAGCCCACTTTTACAGGATTGCAAATTCATGAAATGTTACAATATGTTAATGTTTTTTAAGTCCGCAAGATTATTGTTTTCGCTCAAATTTATTTAAACCTACTATTGTTTGTATCGTAACTTATTTCCGCAAGCGAACTTACAAGTTGCTTGCAATTTGGAATAAAAAATCCAAATCGAATTTTAAAAATATCTGAGTTCTTAGCGCACTTGTGTGTAACACGAATTGTGTTCGCTAGCAACGAGATTGCCGTTTTTATAGGTATCAATGGGCATGCTTATAGAATGCAAAAACTAAAGAATGCGTAAGTCCAAATATACGCGAGAAAGAGACAACTTATATTTACGTTAAACTAACTTAAAAGTATGCGAAAATTGTCAATAAATGTGTTTCGCAACTTAAAGTTTCATCATTTCATCCTTTTTGGTAATATTTTTAAAAAAAAGTTTTTTTATTTCATATATATGTAATGTATTCAGTTAATTATAACTGAAATCATTTAAATAATTTAACATACATCTCTTTCGTATAAATGTCTGTAAAACGAATCCTTGGTGTAGACGAACTTCACACGGATAATATAAGGTATTAAGTTATCATGTTACAATTTTGAATTACGTCAAGTAAACGAAGTTGAGCTAGAAAAAGTCATAAGTCAAATTATAACGCAAGTCAGCTAAGAAATTAGTAATAACTTAAGCACTAATATAGTAATAGAATTTCATTAAATATTGATCAAATACCCAAGCCCACTTTCTTCAAGCCTAGATCATTGCCACTCTTTTGGAAAGCAAAAAGCTAAATCAAATTAAGTGTGCTAAAGCGAGTAGGTAACTCACATTGGGGTACACCCTTGGTACCGCTTTTGAAAGAAAATGGAGACATTCACATATGCGGCGACTGTAAAGTCACCATCAGCAAACTTTGGTGAACTTCAAATGTTTATTTCTACGCATTGATGAAATATTCCCATCCTTCGGAGGCGGTACAATTTCTACTAAACTTAATCTATCCATCTCATACAGTCATTTTAAATTGGATGATCAAACTCAATTTTTTTATGTTTGAAGCACGCATATACAGGCACACTAAAAGTAATGCGGATACCACTTGGTGTTAAAACGGCGACAGCTATAATTTAAAAAACAATGGAAAACTTGATATGTGATATTCCCAATGTTTTTGTTTATCAGGATGATATAACAGTTGCCTACAGAAATTTGAACTAACACTCTATATCATTAAAAGCGGTTTTACAAAAATTGCAGATCAGACGTCTTAAACAATAGGAAAAAGAAATGCTCGTTCTTTCAATCTAAAGTGTCATATCTAGAATTTACCATTGACGGTAATGGAATAAACAACTTAATGATCATAATTCAAGCATAATAAATGTTCCGCTTTCAAAAACTATTTTAGTATTAAAACCTTTCATCAGATTAGTCAATTATTATTTCAGTGTTTGCATAAAATTTTGCTCAGAAAATAAATCCACTTTACAAATTATGACAAAATAACGTACAATTTCCTTCGAATAAACAATACCTAGTCAGTTTTGGTAATCAGTTTATATTGAGAAGTGACCATAAACCTTGTCGCGCGACTTAGCTCAGATTTCGGTGGAGCGTTTGCCGATTTGTACCGGCACGCTGCGCCGCATAACAGTAAAAGAGGAAATTGAAAAAAGGAAAATGCAAATAAAAAAAAATGATTTGAACCTGAAATCGGGTAAACCTGTGTAAGTCCGTTTGCTAGGTCTGTTGTCCGTATTGTGCGCTGTCTGTTGGTCTCTTCTTAGTTCGTCAGTAAGTATTCCCATTCCCCCTGCCCCCACTCGCGCGTACACTCATTTATGCCCCCGCTACAGCGATGGAGTATTTCTACTTAGCCAAACATTTTTTCTAGACGATCAATTTTAATTCTTCTTTTTACCCGTCTTACCTAGTTAATTTACTCAGTTACTACTTTTTCAAACAAACAAACTGCAGTGGAGATCCAAAGCTAAGTTCTTGAGCGTAGGTTACCATTTACAAAAATTTATGACAGGAATGAACTGCTGCTTTCCTTACCCACGGCTGATTGTTATTACGCTGTGTTGCTGCTAAAGTTGAACTGTCGATAGGTGTCCACGGATCTGGCTTCTGCTCACAGCAAAGGGGTTGCCGTCTTCGTTAATTAATGGATGGTTCGAAAAGTTGTAGTTGGTGTCGTTTATATATATATATATATTTATATATAAACGTTGTGTTAACGCTCCAAATGGCCGCACTTATACATGTGCGCAAACGGGCAATCATGTATGTACACACAAACGCATTAAATATTGATCGATTTCTTTGACTTCGATATCTCCTCGTGCTATAGCAGTTATATATGGCTTGATTGTTGTTGCTCTTATATTTCAATTAGTTTTTTTTTTTTTTGGATAATGTGTAAAAATTTTTAACGTCTTATAAAAATTATTAACAAAATTCTCGTTTACCAAGTTTAAGTGTACACATAAACATACATACCCATGTATACATATGTCTACAAGGGGTCTAGTAGGGGTCACACCGGCGCTTTGAGCGAAGAGAACAACTTCAAAGTGAGTGGAAGAGTAGTGAGGTCGCCAGTAGGCGTGCAAACGCACCCTCATCTCGAACAAACGCTCCACGAGAAGTCAAACCACACACCAGTAGATGGGGAGAACGTGGCAGCCTTCATACAACTGGGCGTCTATATAAAAGATTTGGTGGTGATGCTACAAGAAAATGACGGAAAGAGGCGGCACATAAACCAACAATTGCGCGACACAATAGACGGCATCAAAACGATGTATGAAAGATGCCGGATTGAAAAGGATGCCGCAAGCACAAGTCGCAAGGAGACTAGTGATAAGAGTCTCGTCTTCGCCGCGCACATACGCGCAAAAGGTGATGGAGTGAAGCGACAGCAGCTCGCAAAGCTCGCCGCTACAGAAGCCAAGCGGCGTGAAGCGAACACACCCTGGGGCGCGTAAACGTAAGCAGCCCAGGGATGTGGACACGTTGACCGCCAAACGTCGTAACGTAGCCACCATATCGGGGGCTGCTGAACAGCACGCGGCAGACGTACCTGACGGCATACACCCATCGAAGGACGTGAAGTGAAAGTGAAAGTCGGAGCGAAAACGAAGAAGAAAAAAAAGGCAGACCGACCAAAAAGACCTCTTAAGGGTAGACCCGATTCTATTACCATAGCAGCTAAAGGAGGGCTCTCCTATGCGGATATGCTCCGTAAGGTTAAAGGTGAACCGTAATTCAGTCAGTTTGGTGAGGCGGTGCAGAAAATAAGAAGAACGCAGAAAGGCGAGGTTCTACTGTAATTAAACCAAAGCGGAGGTACGGCAGAAGAACTGAGAATGGCTGTGGGCTCCTTTTTAGGTGTAGAGGCAGAAGTCAAGTGTCTGAAGCAACGCAAAATGGTCGAGTGCAAAGACATCGACGAAGTCACCACCAAGAAGAACATAAGCAACGCGCTTAAATCCCAATATGGAACCAACGCAGAAGTGGTTAACTTAAGGAAGGCATATAGCGGAACGCAGACGGCGCTCATTAGCCTACAGCACGGGGAAGGTTCCGCACTCAAGCAACAATAAACACATAGCTTCACAGATATAGATATCATTTCAAATTAAAATTTTAAACATTGTACAATTTCACATTAATTGGAAACGCAGGACTTCAAGTAAATTATATTTCTTATTTGTAGCCGCACTTGTAGTTTAAATTAATAAAAACCTTTCTTTTTATAAACTTGTCGCTTGCAGTTCTTTTCTCCTGTTTTTTCATTTAATAAACCAAATAAACGCGAATACACTGATCTTCGTATTCGAGAATGTTCTATGTTGGATTATCGTAGTTCAACTTTCTTTTCAAGTTTTGCTTGGTAATTGATATGCTTCTTTAACAATATTGTCGCTTATTTATTCGTTTCTTTTCTTAATGTCCTTCTGTGTTTGCCGTTTGAAATTTGTTTGTTAAACAGAATTTCACTTTTGTGCGTAATTTGTCAGGAGAAAAAAAATTTTGCAAATAACATTTTTGTTCTATTTCGTAAACGGATTTTTTTTCTTATTTACTTCGCGTTTTTTTCCATACGTATAATAATAAACTTTGAATAGCATATATATATGAATAGCATTCTGCTCACTAATATACTTATTTTTATTGATTAATATTTCTATCCAACGTTAAAAAGCAACTCCTAGTTTCGTTTTGTACAAAAACATTTGCCATATACATATTTTACGAAAGACATGGGAATTTTTTTTGCTTTTTCTTCTTTGCACTGTTCCTGCATTAAAACTAAATTTTCAACTTTGCGCTTTTGGAGCGATTTTTAAAGACTTCTATATAAATTTGATATTTTATATATTGTTGAACAATTGAAATCTTTTGTACTTCGCACAATTTTCAATAAATTTACTTTTTTCTCTGCCTTTTTTTTTTCTTCACTTCTGCACCAAATGCTGGCTCTTTTTTGACCTCGCGCTTTTTATCTCACAAAAACCCAAAAACCCTTTTCTCTTTTCATGCATAGTGGCAAGCCGCTATTCTTACGATCACGCGATATCGAATAACGGCATGCCGTTATTGCGATATCTCTGGTCAAGGCAGAGCGACAAAACCCCTACCTTAAATTTGTACGCGGATGTTACAGCCTTCAATCAGTATCCTTGGTAAAAAGAGGGGATTACAAATAATGGCTCCAGCACGCTTACAAAGGTGGGCATTAATACTACACGGATTTAACTTTATTAAAGGAATCAGTAGTGGAAACTCACACTGGACAGTTTATCTCGCATGCCGCAAATAAATTTTATTGACGATTATCAAGAGAGAACATATCTTAATAAAAAAGAAACTGAAGATAAATTATAATGAAATTTGAAAGATATTGCACATAAAACTACGTCTAATTTGTTCTAAACAACAAACTAGCAAATGGAGCTGTCACTAGAATGTGATTGCATACGGCATTGTAAAGGCGAAGGCTGTAGCAACATCATAAATATGGTGGCCAGGAATGGATAAAAAAGTGAAAGCAACGAAACAAGGACGTAAGCTCTCCCAAGAGTTATAAAACAGTCCGAAAAGAGTTCACTAGTCCTTTTGATGCCTTGTGAAAAAGTATGGAGCAGAATACGCATTGATTATGCGGGTCCAATTAATAACAATTAATTTTTATTGATTGTTGTCTGCTTTTCGAAATAGATTGAAGTATTCAAAAGCAAAACATATTGCTCCAAGCGTCACAATTGTTAAATTACGTAAAGATTTTCGCATTACGGTCTATCAGAAACTGTTGTTAGTGATAACTGACTGAATTTCAGGAATTTTTTATTGATGAATTAAATTAGACACATATTTACCGCTCCTCGACAAGCTAAAAATTTTGTGAAAATTTACAGGAAGTCTGCTCTTGTTAATATTGAGGTAAACGCTCGTTATAATATGAGGGGACGATTCGCCACTCCTTGATTAATAACCGAAACGCTACGCATTGTACAATAACAGTGAAGTGATTATTAAGGAACAGACTGGACGTATTGCTGCTTATTAAGCCAAAATAACAGATATGCAAAACGTCATCGAAACTAAACATTAAACAAGAGGAATCAACAAGTTAGACGTAGTCTCAAAGATATGTAAAGCGACGTATCACACACGACTGCTCTGATAACGACTACTACAACAACCACTTCTACAACTGCGAGAATAACTCAAGATTATCTAGAAATAAGTACAGAGAGAATTTTAATGCCCAGAACACATAATAAAGTTAATAAAATTTGAATTAATTTTTCTTAATTGAAATATTGTGTTAATTATCAACCTAAGCAGAGGCGTGTCAGAAATGTTTATCTGGCAATGCCCTCACACTGAATTACTAAACTCTGCATTTAACGATTCTTACATATGTACAGACAATAATAGAACGAAAACCAGTGAATTAACCTGACAAACGTGTTTTCTTCCAATCGCATTGAACGTATATCAAATTCTTTTTTTCTATCTTTAGAACAGTTTTTCAAAACACTATATGCTCCGCGATTTCCGCGGATACTTAATTGGTGCTTTGTGAGAATTGGTTTTGGATTTTCAAAAGCGAAAAAAAATTTGAATAACAATTTACCATAGCTATCAACAAATTTTTCACAAAACTTCCTTCAGATTTGAATAAGCTGATTCATGCATCCATGCTCGAGTTTTTTCAGTCCACTTATTTACTTAAAACAACTTACAGTACGACCCTGTTCTATTGCCTGTTTGCCTTGAACTTATGTTATGGTGGCCATAATCTTTTCGCTCTTTGTCTTCCTTAAACGTTTCTCCCTTACTCCAGCTCTTCCAACCCAGTTCAAGTCGGTTTCAACAACTGTTCGTGGAGTTTTCCATATTGAGTAATGATATAGTCGTATTGGCTTTTCATGTATCATCACATCGTAGAAAAAAATAAAACGTTTTGTTTAATAAAATATATTATTAGTTTTACTGCTGACAGCATTAGGAAAAGTAAGGAAAGGGCAATTTAGATACTGTTATAAATAAGAGACGAAAACAAATATGGATGCATCATATATATATCTCTATACATATTTAATATTGCTATACTTATACCCAAAGTACATGCTAGTTTAATACAATGTTATAAACTAATATAATGTATATAATGCATAAATATATTTTTAATATGATGTAATATTACACGACTAATACAATATTATGAGCGTTAATGTAATGAAAATCATCTTCTGTGAGTTTTACGTTATTTATTCGACTCCTTTTAAAGTTCAGTTCGTACCACTGAATTTTGATTTTTAGGATAGTGTAAGGTCTTATTTACAAAATTGCGAGATATATTTATGAATTATGTATGGGAACTTATATGTAGAACACTTTAGTTCTTGATCTAGTGTCGTGCGTTTGAATATTGAAATTCAAGTCTCTTCGTCGACTCTCGCGACTCACTTTCGACTAATTCGACTCACTTTCCGACTCCCTTTGCCTTCCGCAAGTGTGCTGCTTATATACGCGTTCACAAACAGTTGTTATTCTTTTCATCAGTCCCTATCTGCATGAGACAGGTAACGTGTCATGAATGTGCACTTTGATTTACCTTTCTTTAGCATTTAGTTTCTTAGTATATCGACTAATTTTCATAAAAGCTCAAATAATCAAAAATGGCGTTTTCATGACAATATACATATAAATTATTATAAGAATTAACGTAATATTATGAAGAAAGTAATCATATTTACTAATAATATTAGTATTATCTTTTAATAATAAATTATGCCATTCTGATAGAAATAATTAGCTTTTCAAAAATGTATAATTTTTCTTTCTTGATAAACATAATTCCTTATACGTTTTGCTAATTAGGGATTGAGGACAGCCCAGGCATTGTGGAAAGCAGCGCTTTAAATACATTTAAGTAGTTTTGTTTGTTTGAAAAATAAATGTCTAGTGTAAATGTACTCACGAGGACAATAAATAATTATACTGAACTATCTAAATAAAATAAAGCAGGCATATGCACGAAAAATAACACTTAGCACTTAACTCATTAACAACCCAACACTTTAGGGTAATAATTTTATATTTTGTACATGACTCAAAATCATTTGACACACTGTACTCCAAAAGAACGAAATTGCATTTCTGCGAAATGTAATCTTATCTTTTTATTTAAGATTAGGCGAAAAACATTACGTATTTTTTTACCTAGATACTTAGTAGGAAGTAGGTTTTTTTGTGTTAACAGGGCTCATGATTATCCGATCACGTAGAGTAGTCATCGATCTGTGGCATTAGTTTTTCGTTAAATTCGAATATATAAAAATCAAGTTATAAATAGCTGTTTATTTAGGCACTCTCGGTCCAATGGCGATAATTTCAATGTCAGGAGTAAGGAAAGAATTGTGGAAAAGTTCCGACGAATGTAGATCAGGTTTTAACCAACTTTCAGAGAAGACCAAACAGGAAAACTCCGTGCTCACTGAATTTAGGAAAGTAGAACGAATTTTTGAATTTAGGCCCCTAACATTTTGGTAAATGAGAGATAACGAGCCTGAAGAAACATTTACGTTTTTGAGGGCGACAGGGCTACTGCATTAGTATGAAGGGGTCGATCACGAGGGATAAATTTCTTAATTAAGGATCTAACTGGCCACAATGGTTTATTTAACAACGTATTAATGACGAGATTGCTCTAGATTGAGAAGGAGCCAATTTGAAAATTCGAACAAGCTTTAAATTGACATCCACAGATGTTTCAGGTGCCAATCTTGACACGAATATTGCCTTTCTGGGAGGAACTGCCGTCAAGCAAATATCATCTCTATTAGGAACACGCATCAGCAGCATGGCCGATAATACCGGCGCACTTTGTATGGCAAAAACAATCACAAAGCCAACACGAGATGAATTGTTCAGATTCTGGACCTGTTTTCGCACGAAATGGTGTATATAAACAATCCACGTCGACATGGTGTATATAAACAATCCACGTCGAATCAAAAACGACTGAAGTGGTTATGAAGAAAAAAAAGAACAAAATGCAAAAAGATCCACAACAAAAAACTGTCAACAAATTTAACCAAACTTCTCCCTTACGTTGACACTATAACAAGAGAGCAAAAGCAAAAGAAAACTACAAACGCTAAAAAAAAAACAGAGAAAAAACAAAAAAAAAGGAGAGACTTATACTAGAGCTCAATTTCGATCGCAAAAACCAAATGAATTAACGCTTAAAGACAATATTTTCCCTTACTTTAAATTTACACACTTTATTCTTAAGGTTTTTTATAAATTTATATATATATATGTAGACTTGTAGAAAATTGTTTGAAGCTCAGGAGAATTTTGCAAAATCATACCATTTTGTGCTTTAATCATAACATCACCTTTACCAATAGCCAAGTTGATTGATTGCTCTATTCTTGAAGTACTATAACTTTTTGTTTAACGCTTCTGTGGCTGCGACCAATGTATACGTCCTATGTTTGTTTCCTCGTTCATCCGTTTTCCAGCAATTGTATCGGTCACATAGGGGCCCCTTTTTCTAAAATAAAACGTACAACAAAAAACTTTTTGGTTGCTGTTTTTAAACGTTTGTTCTCTTCTTGTTTACTCTTATCAGCTAATTTGTCAATTGCATTAAAAGATAGATTGCGCCGGATCACTTGATTTATGTACTTCAGCCAGTGTCGTCCAATGTTCATGTGAAAAATAATTAATTTTTTATGTAATTTAATAGTGAATTTTTCATTATCAAAATAATACTTGTCACTTTTTCATCATCACTAATCCACTTTTCTTTTTCTTTCGCATTTAGCCTTGATTCATTTTCACGTTTACCATTTTCATACTTTTGTAATCCACTTTGTGTCAAAATGCTTCTCAGTTGAATATGCCACGAATCGTAGTTCTTTTCATAGAATGATTACAACGCCACAATTATGTGTTAAACTCAAATTAAACTTTTAATGCATTATGCCGTCTTGTCAAGGAAAAAACGCACGCGCTGACTTATTCAAGTTTATTTCGACTGTGATTAAGCACAGTTACTTAACTTAAGGTAGAAGGAAGAAAAGGCAGAAAACAATATGTTCAATGTAAACGAAATGAAGTCGAAACAATAGAAAAATGAACTATACATATTTTGAAAAAAATCTCATAGAAGCAATAAAATTTAAATTATGGTAGCGCAAGCAATACTCATAGAAGCTACTACAATATTTTTAGTATATAAGTAATACATATTGTAAAATAAATCGCACACTCGAGCTTCAGACACTACGTCTTTTCCATATACAAACTCCACCGCCAAATTCGGTAATATAAATTTGCGCGAATAGGTATACTCAAAAGTGAACAAATGTTAAATATGTAAGCATATATCATGGGGGTCGTAAAATTCCAAAGTAAATTATTATATTGCATAGTAATTCTGCCATTCTGAATGCGAGATTAGAACATTACAATGTTCATTAATTTGCGAAAGAACTCAGTTTATCACTCATGCAGCAAACATATTGATACTAATTATCATTATATAGATGACGTGAATAACCAAACAAAATTATCTCATCTCAACTATAAACTACTGTCACTTGTAAGCACCGTTTGGCCGCAGGTGTGACCGTTTGTACATTTTTTCTAGATATTTAGTAGATAATCCTTTGCCGGTTAACTGCTGTAATACCACTACAGGGTAATTACAAAGAAAAAAAAATCAGTGCAATTATTCAATCCGTATAAATTGTAATATATTTATTTTAAATGTTGGAAAGATTCCTTATGCATCTTTCCATTATATGACTTAAGTGTTGTGTAATATTTTCCTACTCTGCTCGGCTTAAGACCGCCAAGTCTATCTGCTTCTTATAATGCCAATCAGATCGGCATGAAGCAGTCCCTATACAATGTTAATTTAGGCGGATTGAACGTCTTATAAAATTAGCGAATTAAACGCTATTTTGAATTGTTTAATAACAATTGTCTTTATTGAATTTTGTGAGCTGTATTTATACTTAAATTTACAGGTGATTTTATGCTAACGTAATCATAATTATTTTAATTGGTGTCCCTAGCCAGTTGAAGTGCGACATAATTTTTTTTTTTTTTTCGCACAAGAATTATGCTGAATTTGCATAATTCTTGTCGCACTTCAAAGTGAATGCATATAACGATATACGATCACACTACAAAATAAGCAAATGTAAATCTTTTGAAATTATAACGAACTAAAGCAAGGTTGATGATTTTTATTTGTGCTTTTTCTTTCCATCAATGAAACTGTGTATAATTGGAATGAACAAGGAAATGATGCTTGAATAAAATTTATTTTGTGTATTTTAATTCACTTACATAAAAGCTTATGTTTTAAACGTTTTATAGAATGTCTTAAAAAATTTTGTTTGTAGTTTTTACGTTATTAATATACGCTTTCTAGTGCCGCAGGCCTTTTTTGTAACATCCGTTTCGATGGGATTGTTAAGAAAAAATTACTCTAGGTCGTCGTGATGCACCCCCATGCGTAATTTCGAATGAAACAATTTTGCTTCTAGAATTCTGTTTTCTAAACTCTATTATTTAAAACTTAGATTAAGGGGACTGCTAAGAAAAAGATAATATATCAGCTTATAGCGATCATCATTCTGAATATGCAGAGTGTGTGTCTGTAGGAAATTGCACTGTAGTCGCAATTAAAGGCATGTGAAAACTTTCAGCAAGATCACACATTTGAAGTTCCTGAATTATTAGCGTGATCCAATAATCGCAAGTGCCTAAAATATCACCCCAACAGTTTCCCATTTTAATATTCTAATCTATTCTAACCTTTCTTTGTGGCGGCCACCATTTCGAATACAAGAAAAATTTTCTTTTTTCATATGGCGTTATCATTGTAAATAAAGGTGTGTGCTAAGTTTCAGCTTGATGGAACATTCGTTCGTGGCCAAAATATGGACTGACAATTTCCCATTTGATTTTACCTTGTGACAACCGCCATTTTGATTCTCGACAAAATTTTCTTCTTCATATTGCTATGCCAGCTTAAAGCAGGTTAAACAATGATCCGTCAATTGCAAGTACCGATTAAGCAATTGAAAGTTTATGTGTCAGAAAAGCTAGTTACATAAAAGCTTATAATATTATTATTATTAAATTAGCTACAAAAATAAATTCTCCGACTAAAGTCTTAAAGCACTTGCAAAAAGTTTATCATATAAAGTACTTAAAGCTATATTTTTGTCGTGTATTTTTCTTTTTATTACAATTTTCATTTTCAACTATTACCAAAAAAAAGAAAAATAGTATCCCTCCAAATCATTCTATATAAACCAAAATATTAAAAGGTCTTTTTTGTTATTAAAAAATTGTTGGTAAATTAAACCGACAATTAAAGGCAGCCCTTATACTACGCGATAAAAGGACTGTCAATAGAACTATCATTAGTTCTTTTAGCTCTGCGATCAATATTCAGAGAGAGCCTAGGAGCTACATCTAGTGAGTTAGTGTATAAACGCAATATTATGTTGTTTTAACCTTTTTATAAATGATATTTTAACAAAAAATTAAGCAATTACACCAATATGTAAATTCAAATTTGAACCATCATCAGAATGCCGACCACAGGATTTACGTTCCCCAAAATCTAAAAAATTAAAAATATATATTGGTTAAAGTTGTCAATAAACGAAAAATATATCAACTTTGGCACGAAAATTTTTAAAATCAGCATTAAAGAATCTTACAGAATCAAACCTGGAATTGTACCACTTAATACTGATTCTGAACACCGAAACTAAAAACAATGTTGCCTCTAACTTATTATAAAATAATTACTTCTGGAAGGTGGAGTGCTGTAGTGATATATCGTGTCACATTATTATACAAATGCAAACTATTTATAACTATGTCTTTATTTTATTATTTTTATTTACTTTGTTCTCAATTTCAGATATTAATAAAAAAAAAACAATTATTGTTCCTTCAAATAGATCTAATTAAACAAGAATATTGAATTAAAAGTTTTGAAAGTTAGTTTTTGGTTTATTCGTAACACATACACGCAATAAGCCAAATTTTCTTTATACCCTCTGCTCACTTCTGTCATAACGCTTGCAACATGCAAAACTACGCCGCAAAGACACTAGAAAGTATATTTATTCTTGATCAGCGTCAAATTTTGAACCAATCTAGTTATGTCTCTCCCTCTGTGTGCATGCGTTTTATTGGTACTCTCCTGGACGCAGATAATAAGATGTCGACCTAAAACTTGGTAGAAGTATTAACAATAGTTTCTCGCAAGGTGTGTGTTATGTATATATATATATATATACATATATAAATATATATATAGATATACACATATATCTTCAACTAAAACTTCTCAACATTGCTCCCTTAATAAAAATTTGCAATACCAATTTTACTCTAGCGTAGCGTGATACGGTATTTTATACTATCTAACTTTTATAGTAAAAGAATATTGGTATTAATGTGATCGAATGCGTAGTGGTGCCAGCCAAATGTATCTTTCGTATTAGTTTATTTGCATTAAAAATCTGAATTGTTTACATTCGTAAAAAGTGTGTAAAATATTGCAATGTCAATAAACAATCGAGTATTGGATGAGTCAGAAATCATTGCAATACCAGTTTGAGTCGTTGGATCGAGAGGGATGAATGATATCACAATGTAAAATTTCAGCAGATTCAAATAAAATAAATTTGAATGATATTCATTTCAAAGCTAGACGCACAGGTTTATATATGAGTGAGTGTCACATTCATTTTTTAGAAATATAAATCACATCTGGTTCCATTTTTAAGCTCTTGATGCATTTTTATAAAAAAAATCTTTGTGTGCACTATAAAGTAGCCAACTGGGAGGGCTAAATAAAAGTCTAGGACACTTAAGATTTTAATAGGTGAGCCATCCGTTTTTTCGAACGGAAGTTTTTTAAATTATTGTATTGTATGTACTACTCACATTAATTAACGGCAACAAATTTTAAAGTACAACATATATTTTCAGTATTTTCAGCTTAACTTTTTATATCCCAAAAGACTAGTGATTTCTATTTTAGTAATACATTTCATAATACGTGTATGTATACATTTGTTTAAATATATTTATTTCATTAATTGATTTTCTCATCATGATTTTCGTAGCATTACGACATATGTTGAAAAAAAAAATCGTTCTTCCTTCCCTTCAATTCTAACATACCAGCGTGAAATAATTTATAATTAATTGGTTTGACCCTTTCAACGTTTTTAAGATTCCTCTTGGAAGGGTTTTCCATTATCAATTCACTTCTGAACCAAATCATGTTCGCCCTTCTCCTTTTGTGGGGTTTATTTTGTCAGCTGTACCTAAAAAAAAAGAAAACCAATTTTAAACGTTTTAAATAAATAACGTATGTGTATTTGTGTTTCTTATCTATGGTTAGCACATCGTCTTTAAACGTCAAATCTTTTAAACGAATAAAAAACAATTGAAAACAAACAGAAAATTACATATTATAAATTTACGCAGCGAAACCAACAAATTCGTACAGTTTTATTATGCATATTATGTTTACAATTTTTCCCATAATTAATCAACTAAACTAAAAATTTTAAAAAAAGGTTTTAAAAACGATAATAACTTAAGTAAAGTTGAAGAATAATTCGTTGTAAACGAAGATAAAATGTGCAGGGACGATGTCCCACATCAGCTGGCCTGCATTTTGAAATTTTCTTTAGGAAGATAAATTTATCGTCTGAGAATTAACCTTAATACATAATTTTTCGTATTGCCTATTACTACTTCTTATAGCACGCCTAAAGGTTCAAATCAGAACAGCTGCCGGTGATGAATTGATATTAATAAAAACCTTTACTATTTCGCACAAATTCTTAAAGTGTTTTACAGTAGTACGAGCCTAAATAAAAAAAGAGAATTAAGTTTTCAGCATATCATTTTTGTCATCTGGCAGCTTATGTGTATTTGCCACTACAGGGTAATCAAGTATATCAAAGTTATTTTCCGTTCGGGATGAAGCCGATAGTTAATAAGCGCTTTTATTGTGATTACGTAAGACTTTCGTGTCATATTCGTTGCTATCATTCATGTGCAAATAAAAAAGTAGAAAAAAGGAAACTATTGCTTTTATTATTTGTGGATCTAAAAAAAATATATGTATAAATAAATAACAACCGATTCTTCTCTTTCATAAATTAACACAAAAACCAGCTATTGGTCAAGTAGCTTCTCGCTTTTAACTAAATGGGCGCACGAACAACAAGTCATTATAGGGGTTCGCAAATTTGCTGAGAAGAAAATAGGCATTTGTGGACACTAATTATGTATAACGTTGACTACGCTTCATTTTCAAGTTTCGACTATTTTAGCTATATATGTGTATAAGAGATCTGAGAAACACTATGTCAGAATTGTCAAAACCTGTGCAAGGAGGAGTGTGGTTTGCGTTAATATTGGTTATTCTGAATTAATAATGGTTGTTTAGAAAAAGCAGTTATAAATTGAAAATAAAATAAATTGCGAACAAAATTGTTCACTTACAAACAGCGGAACCATAGCAAAAATTGTAAACTTCTGAAAGGTATGTAAATTAGTTTTTTTTTGCTTTTTAGTTCAAATGTCTAATTAATACTCTTAATTGCCCAAAGATTATAATCAATTGTGTATTATCAACCTTTCTACACATCATCGTCTACCGTCGCTATCATTGATAAAGCACAACAAATCAACAAATAATGAAAATTCATCCGTCTGCTGGATATATTGGTCTTATCGACATCTAGTGTAATTCTTTTTACCAAAAAAACAAAAAAAAGGTAAGTAAAGTGTTATTAAATCATGAAATAATGTTAATTTTATTTTGCCTACTTACACAACAAACTCAACTAAAACAAACTAACAGTCGAATTCAATTGACTCTAAGAAGTAAACCGTATACTAATTAATATTAAAAAGTAGTATAAAGTATACAAGGAGAAAGAACGGGGAGTAAATAATATAATAATTATTAAATAATAATTCATGTATAAATAAATAAGAGAAAAAAAACGCATGCACAAAAGTAGCACAGAGCCACAACCAAAACCAATACGAAACCAAATTGCAAGTGAAACCCTAAGCCAGTGCAAACATGCAATTTTCCAATCGTAATTAGATATTAAGGTTAAAAATTAGTTTAAATACGACATCGGCAATTCGCGCGAATTAAGCACAATTGTTTTGAGAGACTTTATAGAATACAATATTGAGATTAAGTGATAGACATCATTTAGGTGTCTGCAAATAACTCTAAAAGGGTTAAACAGCTCATAATTATATTTACATTGACTTAGCTTAATGAACATGAAGTGCCAAACAAAACTAAAAAAAGGTTAGTAGAATGTTGTTATTAAATAATCAAGTAATGCTGAGAATATATACACATCAGGCGGAATGCTTCCTTTCCTTATATTATGTCATTTGGTAGTAGATGAATATAGAGATAGGCAGAAAAGGAACCTTAGAAGACGTAGAAAGGCTCATCGAGGCGCTTCAGATCCTCTTACGTAGTCCGAAAAGCGTAAGCGTTTTACGCATTTGTCAACAATATAAATTAATATATACGTACACATATTTATATACACATGTAAATTTCTGCACAACTCTCGCGTGTGCAAAGAGGCTTTTGATTACGTTGTCGAAAAATTGGTGTCAGCGATTGCATAATAATAACCTACATGCCTCCAGTGATTGGTTAAGCCCTTACTTTGGAGTTGTCGCAGTTTACATACGTATGCAGGTAACCCTCCTATAATGCGGTGCTTCTATAACGCAGTTTCGCTACAACGCGGTTCGCAAAACTCGGAAAACTTCCTACAACGCGGTACTCCTGCAACGCGATTTTGAAAAATTTTTAAAATAATATTATAAAAAAAATTAATTTTGCATTATACGTTTATTTAAGTAATTGTGAGATCTAGCCTCTACCTACATATTTTAATTTTACAACGAAGATCGCCTATCTGCATGTGTATTGTCTCTTTATAGAATGGCTAGAATTTAATTGACGGGAAAACTACAACGCATTTTTTTTTCAAACATTTACACACATGTTGTTTTTTTAAAAAAAGGAAAGGAAGGAAGAGAAAAATGTATGCAACTGATTTATGTCATGCTAATATTCAAGTTGAATTTTTACTACCTAACACTACATCATTATTACAACCTTTAGATCAAGGAATAATAGCAACTTTTAAAGCATACTGCATACGCAAATCGTTCGGGCTAATATCAGAGAAGATGGAATCATCAAATATAACGGTCAAGGAAGTCTGGAAACGGTTCTCAATTTTAAATTGTGTTGAAATCGTTGGGACGTCACTTAAAGAAATTTGTCAATCAACACTGAGAGCTTGCTGAAAAGCAGTAGTGCCGGAGGCAGTAGTTCAGGAAACTGTTGCTAATCCAGTAGAGGATGAATATAGAAACGTAGTGAGACTGGCGAACGTAATAAGAGGCGATGGATTTGACGAAATTATTGTGGATGATATACGGGAATTAGTTGCAGGCGACGACATAAATGAAGCAGATTTAGTGGCAATGACAAATGAAGTATTATCGATTGAAGATAGCTGTGACGATCTTTTCAATGCCAAAATTGAAAACTTTTCGCTAAAAAGTGTGGAGAAAATTTTAAATCTGGCGAAGGAGTTGAAAGAGTATCTTTTCGAAAACAATCCTCTAAGAGATAGAGCAGAAATGTTCAAAAGAAATCTTAAAAATAATTTATCCGCCCACCAGGAAATCTATCAAGATTTACGAAATAAGGGAAAACAGACTTCAATAAAAGACTTTTTTAAAACCAGTAATCGTTGAAAAGGATCATTCTGATAGTGGATCAAGCTCGGAATTTGAATTGGGACAGATATGAGCAAAACGTTTGAAACACATTCAAATTATAATAAGTGATGTCGAGAAGAGAGATTTGTAGGGGGTTGTGATTTGAATTTTGGTTTAATTTAATGTTAAGTAAATTTGAAATTCCGTTTTTATTTGTTTTTCCAGATTTTATTTTATTTTGCGCTGTTTAAATAAATGAATTGGTATTAATTTATGTTTTTATGATAAATTGAGTAAATAGAAAAATATCTCAAATAAAAACTATTTTTTTCGATTAGGAACGTATCCCCCCTTTGTGCACTGGATCTAAGTCTCCTACAACGCGATTTCCTATAACGCGGAATTTTTCAGGTAGCTATTGACCGCGTTGTAGGAGGGTTACTTGTACATATTTACATCCATAATATTTACATACATACTTGTATACATAATTAGAAAGAAATGAATTAAACTGCAACTCTTATATATATTATATATTATATTCTGCGTAACATATAAAGAAAAAACAAAGAAAATTAAATATAAATACTTTTTGTTACATGTGCGAGAAACTTAGTTTAGTTCGAAGTCCCCTATACACATCATTCGGCGGAGAAGACCATTAGGTAGGGCAGGGTGAAAAATGGTCAAGGGCTGAATATATATCCGTTCGATAAGGCAGATTTTGTCCGTCAATTCGTGTAAGGGTAAAGTACGTGCATTTGTTTTAGGTATAATCGTCCGCGGAGTGCCCGTGGGACAAAAATTTAAAACCGCTCTATATAGCCCGAACTAGCTAGCTCACCTAAGGCACGTGCGCTCAGTCTCTACTGTTCCCAATCCTCCTTAAGTGGCGCTGAAGAATTACTCTAATAATTCGGTATTCAGACAGTCATTGAGGACATATAGACGTAATTGTTACCCAGCATATGAGTTTCTTAACCTGATGGTGAGTGCCGCGGCCACACGTTTGTTTCGATGTGTTGCTAGAGTAGATTGGTTCTTCCGTATGCTATTTTTACGTACACATTCCATATCCCCAGCGATATCGATGGGTCTGAGCTGTAACGTTCGTGTATATAGGTGTAGGGGGCTTCTGCCAGTGTGTTTTTGCCACTGTTCTTTACGAAGAAGCAATAATTATGAAAATAGCAAAACACCGCTAAAATTTTTTTCTTTTTTTAATGTAATTCCTGAGTGTAATAATTAGTATAAAAGAGAGCAACTAAAAAAAAAAAGATAAAAATTCAAAGTCTGTTTGTATAATATAAAGGTAGGTTTTGCTTAATGCAACTTGTTTGCTCCACGAGAATCAATACTTGCAATTCGTTAGCAAACAAAGACACATAATGCTATGGCAAAACAAGCAAAAAAAAAAGAAAACTTATGCAATGATCGAAGT
Organism: Glossina pallidipes; assembly: GCA_000688715.1. Classification (NCBI taxonomy): domain Eukaryota; kingdom Metazoa; phylum Arthropoda; class Insecta; order Diptera; family Glossinidae; genus Glossina; species Glossina pallidipes. Next base: position 31,811 of record JMRQ01006301.1, on the reverse strand, counting down.
CAGTCTGAGTCTGAAGCTAAAAGTGAAGTTAACGATAAATATCTTAGCGCAAAAGCGTGCGTGAATTTTCTTGTTGCGAGAGTTGTGTGATATGCATAGATATATGTAGCACACGTAAATATTTTTTACAAATGGCTGATTAATAAATAAGTTATTGAATACTAAGGATAAAAAAAGAAAAGGCTTAGTGGTTTAAACTTTACTTTTATGAAAACATATATGTTTTAAATTTAAACAAATAAACAACTAAGGATTTTGTATAGAAAAGGAGCAACATTTTTTTTTAAATGGTATATATCTTTACAAAGAAAAAGGAGAAAAAATGATTTATCTTTACTCTACATGATATTCACAAAGAAAACAAAACAAAATAAATACTTGGACAAATTAAACAACCACCATACTACAACTGCGGGCACTACTACACCACAATTGCAGCGAATTTCGACCAACGTCCCAACGACAGGTATCAATCAAAATTAAATGTAAACATTTTTTTATGTATATATTTTTTTATATTTATATTTTTTATATTTAATAAGCTGCTGTATTATTTACAAGAACCCAACTAATAATAGATAAAACAGTATTTTATTTTTATGTTGAAATCAGTATGTAATGTGACAAACTAAGAATTTGTAAGTGCAAAAAAAATTTCAAAATGAAATAAAATAGAATTTTTTTTTATTCATGAGAGGAAAGCAACTTAGGCATCCTCGGACCTAACTTCAGGGTCTCTCATTGCAAATAATGTGGCCAAAGGAGATCAAAGGTAGGGTACGGTAAATTTCGGTAAGTAGATTTCGTCCGCCAATTTATTCTTGTAAAGATAAGATACGTGCATGTCTTTCACGTGTAACCGTCTGTGGACACAAAATTTAAAACGCAACTCATATCTCCCGGACTAGCTAGCTCAGCAATGGCAAGCGCGACAATGAAGCTGCCGAGTGTCTATGCACATGAACATATTAGTCTCACTGGACGGAGTGAGACCTATCCTTAACGTTTTCGTTTCAAAACGAAACCGATATCCTCAAACTAAATATGTAGGAAAATTTTAAACAGACTTTGCACAATAGCTATACACAAAATTATGGAACCAGATTTCTGCCGTATTAGTATAGCAGAAAAAGGAGAAGCTCCTGACAAGGTTTGAAGAGGCCTGTATAGCTCACGCCCCAATCAGTCGGTATCTGCCAGTATGTAATGAATAGAGTTGCCCATAGCTCGTCTCATAGTTCGCTCGTAGAGGAGGATTTCCAGCATATTTCTTTACTAGAGAGAGGAGAATCCCGTGAGAAGGTTTGAGAAGCCCTGTGTGAGTTCATATCTTGTCTCATGCCGCCTGCAGAACTCAAAAATAGCAAATGGCCAATGCAACCACTATCTAAGAAATAGGGACGGTCATACGAAAATTGATATCACCGTCCGTCTGCCTTACTCTTATAAACTTTAAAGGACCAAGCCAAGAGTATAAGAGAAATTCCAATAGCACATGTTTTCAATCCTCGGACAGATTGCCATTAGCTTGCATACTGCATACTGCACGGTATAACAAATTTATCTACGACATTTGGAAGTTTATCGCAACGGTTTTTAAGGTGTAGAGTACACTTACCCTTTTCATTCATACTAATTCTTAAGTATTTTATTACTTTCTTAAGCCTTTGAAACCTTAAACTTTGAAAATAGTCATTTACAGCTGTTAACGAAGCACTCGAGAGTTATTATTGTTAATGATTTTGATTGCAACCTCTTCGATATAATGTTATTAGATTTGTTTGCTCGAAATGTAAACACACTATATCGTACAATATGAGACCTACTCACTGGGACTAAGCACATCAAACAACGTCACTTTTTGACTTTTGTCTGCTTAGTGAAGATGCTTTGCTTAACTATTCTAATCAGATACAATCCCCGTTCATGTCTTATCACGCATTGATCTTTACCAGTTTTAGGATCAAGTATAGATATGGCTCGATCTTGACTGAATACAGGCACTTTAGGCATATTGATTGGGGGGCTCCCTGCTTGCGTAGCTAAGTTTGATTCAACCACTTTTCTAAATCTTGTGAGCTTTGATGTGCAATCGGAGCTTTTGTTTTCGTTTTTGAAATGGTTATTCTCTTTTGTTTCTGTTGTCAGAAAAATAAGTCCTATTAAGACTGATAAGTGGATGACGTGTAGTAATGTCAAGAAGGTAATTTTCCTTAGGAGTCATGCATACTCGAATGATCATTTTGTAGATGTATTGAATTGTGACTTGCCTAGGACGAATCTGAATTTTCATGGATCTTTCTTATCCTCTTGTGTATCATGTCATGAGTAGGGAGAGTGGTGATTGGAAGGTGCTGCAGAGGATTATCAATGAGAGTCTGCGACTACTTTTGCAGTGGTCTCTGGATAATTCCTTACTGATTAACCCGACGAAATCTAAGGCTTTTTTTTTGCTTTCCGGGAATGGGAATCGGTTCGGTTCCCACATAAGGATCTTTCTTGGTGTGTCCTATATTGAAATTGTTGACCTACATAAGTGCTTACGTGTATATGTTGCTAATAACTTAACGTTTGACAAACATATTGAAATCATTCATGACGAACTTGTGAGATCTATTTATTCCAATAGTACCTATTAACCGCAATGAAATAAATTTCGACTTGCTCATGCTTACTTGATGCTCCAAGACCTTTATGGAGTGGTTGCTGGTACTACTGCTCCTAACTTTATGAGGCTTAGTTGAATTGTGAATTCTTTGGTACGCTATGTGTATCGTTTACGTAGTAGTGAACATGTGTCTGAATACGATAAGCCGTTCTTGGAGTGCACTTTTACAACATTCTCATTATGGCGTAGCCTTGTGAATTTTTATTCAGAAGTGAAATGTGGCCTGTCTCTGAATCTGTGCTCTGAATTTGTTTTTAAGAACTCTACTGGGAATCCACAGGTCTCGCTTCATACCTTTGATTAAATGTAGCTGTTTTGAGAGATCTTTTTTGGTACGTGTAGTGCGATGCTGGAACCTGTTATCACTGGACTTACGCATGTTTTCGCATTTTAATAACGCCTTCCGGGTTAGCTTGTTTCAGAACCTTACCATAATTGTATAGTGGATATTATTATTATTCGCTTATATTACTGGGGGCTGTATTTCTCTAATATATTGCACTTTGAGAGTAAGTGACAAGCTGTTAACTGGAATCTGTTAGCGATTCTCAAAAAAAATAAGAAAGAACGAATGCTACCACAATGGGACCTAGTGCTGAATAATTTTAATTCTTTTGGTGAGCAAACTTTCTATGACTGGGAAGACAAATCGCATACGGCAAAATGTAAAGTGTCCATGGTAGTTCGTAATTTTTTATAGAGTTACTTTACGTTATTGGATAAATGGATTTATTGGTTAATGCAGGAGATATTCAGTTTATATACTGCCTTTATGCTTATTGAAGTTTTATTCTCTTATGATAAAGTTTAGAATACTATTATTTTTATATACCTAGTGTTTAGTTTAAACTTTAACGATTCAGTGCGAATTATTCTGCGAGCTAACTGTAGTTGGTTCAATACCTTAAATTGGCCCTTGATGGGCTTTGTATTGTTTTCTGAATTCATATAAATAAATAAATAAATAAACGTAAGGTGAATAGATGATGGGTTACCCTTTACCAGTGTTCACAGTGTTCTTTAGCGATACACTTACACGAACATTACGTCTCCGCTTCTGAGCTCCTTCTTTAACTCGAATTTTGACAACGAGTCATCTGTGTAGGCAAGGGAATTTAGTATTCCCTTTTCCTCTCCCCATAGATAATCTCGTTCGTATCGGCAGCGAGCTCTCGCTTATAAAGGAGACAGCTTGCCCAGAGTTTGCTTTTCACGCAATTTACATCGCTCAGCTTGACAAGCACGCCTTGCCATCTATGATGTTCAAACACTCTATGAAAGTTAATAGTTACTACGCATTTTTGCACATGTATCAGGGCATCATCAGCACAAAGGCAGTTATGAAATCCGATCTGCTTATAATACCGGCTCAGTTCAGAAATCTTATGAAGCCGATTTATCCTTAAGATCTCCAACATTGTCGAAACATAGGGAGGCAACTGACGCCCCGACAATTCGGCAATTCTCTTTTCATTTTATCAGGCAGCTGCAAGAGAACAAAACCCCCAAATGTAACTTTCCAGAAGGTATTGCTAATAGATTGTACGCAAGAATTGTGGTACAAGCTTCAAGACGGATTTTACTCGATTCCTGTCGATCTTTTGGACCTAACCATCGAGATCGCGTACCCCAATTCATGTTCTTCCAAAGGAGATGGAGGAGGCACCAATATAATATGGGGAGGCAATGCGTCTAAATTATTTTTTCTATATTACTGATTTTCAAAGGCTTTTTGCTTCTGCAGACGCAATACACCTGACCCCAAGTGTCATCCTGGTTACGAGAGGCACAATCTCCCCAGTCATTTTCCTTGGTCTTTCGAGGCATGCACTGATCGTCAATAAGGATGATAGTGTTGGCGGCTTTGCTCTTTCTCACCGGTTTATACTGTTTGCTAAGGCTCTTCTCGGTATCAACCATTTAGCTCCTATTCGATTTACGTTACGCTATGTCTGTGGGAGAGAGTTATTAAGACGGTAGACACACGCAGGTATGTGAGGACACGATCATCTTTACCACCACTTTAATGACACGATCATTATGAACACCTGTCTGTAACATAATAAATGATTTGCAAAGCGACAAAACTTTCTCACCGAAAGATGCGATGGGTTTATAAACTGAGGCTATAAATTATTATTAAGGTATGCATATGCGTATGTGTCTTAAGTAATCACATCAGTCAGAATCTAAAACAAAATGTGTTTTATTCGCGAGAACATTCTCTTTCTTATACTCGCTAAATGAAATGAAAATATATAAGGGTGAACAATTAATTGAATTCGGTAGCAAGTATTAAATCTAAGTTATTAAAATCAATTATTCCAATTAGGGAAAACGAAATCTTCCTATTACAAATTAATATCTTTAACTATTTTAGGATGATAGATAATATATTAATAAGTAGGAAATTAAATTATCATTAATGTTAATTTAATATAAAATTTGACAATGTAAGAAAAATTGTTTTAATTAAATCAAACATTCCATTTTGACAGTAAAAAAAAAAAAAAAAAAATTAATACAATCGCCAACGAATGCGCATTCTTGATCCGCGTATAACAATAAAAAGAATTTAAATAAGAGAAAATATAGGAAAATAATGGTAATAATAAACCATATTTCAGTAACAATAGTGTCTATATGTGCTCATTTTCTGCATGAGTATTGTCTACGGAGTTTACTGGTTTGTTAAGGCTTCTTTATATTTTTTTACTGACACATGAAATTCAGTATGCCTCCCTTTTTATATTTACTTACACATGAAACTCAACTAAAATTAATCAACGGCCGAATTCAATTGACTCTTAGTAAATCTTATACTAATTATTATTAAAAACTAGTATGAACTATATAAGGAGATATAAAGAAAAAACAAAAAAAGACAGAAACAATTAAATAATAACTTACGTATAAATAAATAAGAAAGGAAGGAGGAGAAAAGAAAAAAGCATATACACATCTAGCAAAGAGGTACACCCATAACCGATATAGACACAAACTGTCAGTGAACTGCTAAGTCATTGCAAACATTCAAAAGCTTGGCAACCTTTAATAGTAAACAACACCAGTCAATTTTCGAATCATAATGAAATGTTAAGATTACGAATTAATTTAAATACGACATAGGTAAATCGCTCGTACTAAGGAGAGTTGATTTGATAGACTTTAAAGCGTTCGATATTGAGATTAAGTGATAGACATCACCAATTATGAACGGATTAAACTGCTCATAATTAAATTTACATTAAATAAGCGTAATGAAAATAAAGTGTCTAGAGAAGCGATTAGAGATGTTAAAGCTTATCTCACAAAGTAAAGTGAGCGAATCGATTGTATCAACTTAATTAAGAAGGAAACACCAAGAATAAATCTACGTTTCTTAAATGACGGCAAGGATAGCAGAAGCAACCTATTTTCATAAGGAGTAAGAAAGGGTTCCAACGCAAATACTTAAAGGCAAATAGCAGGGAGTGCTTTTGGACGGATACAATAGCGTCTACATAACACCTATAAAAAGAAGATCGCACAACAGAGGCATACGCAAGTATTGCTGTAACTAAGTACATGTTGTAATAGGCACTGTAGAATAATAAAAAAAAAAAAAAAAAGGAATGAAAAAAAAAAAGAAATGTCGGATTTGTCAAAAAAAAAAGAAAAAATTGGGACGTTTTAAAATGGCTTCGGTGACTTGGCTGGGTAGTAATTGGCCTTCGTACCGCAGCGTACCTATCTGGTAGTATTACGCGTTGTAGGCATGGTGCATTTGCTAGATGGGTGGACATTACTGTTCGCGAGGCGGGTACGTCTCGCTGTTGGCAGCAGTTGGTGTTTCGTACGCCTCGTCGGCCGCAGATCCAGCAGTATAAGACCTGTGGGTTCGGACAATTATACTGGTGGTGTCCACTCTGGGCACATCGTCGGCATGCCGTGGTCGCATTTATTTGCTTCTTTTGCGGCATTGGGTCCGGTGCCCACGTCCTTTTGTTTGGCAGATCACGCCGTCGGGCGACTGGCTGATATTCTCTGTGTATTTCGCAGGGTGCTTCATGCGCCATGCTGCCCGTTGGAATCGCCTCAAAATCGCTGGCTAGTTCCATGAGTTCGTCTAAATTGGTGAAATCTCGGCGCCGTATATACCACATGTAACCGGGTTGCGCATTCGTATAGATGAGTTGCAATTTTTGTTCTTCTGTCATTGTGGCGCATCAGGTCCTAAATGAAAAAAAAAAAGAAATGTCAGATTTGTCAAAAAAAAAAAAGAAAAAATTGAGTTTTCTTGGGAGGAAGAAAAAAAAATAGGGGAGTTGAAAAAATGTTTTTTTTTGAAACAGACAGCTAAGAACACGTGGGACGTGATATCTATCTAAGTTGTGATTAACCAGTTTTTTTGGTATTGGAGATTTTTGATTTTTGGGTTCCTTTGAACCTTCATAAAGAGAAAACATTCTTGCAATTTTTTTTTGTGAAAAGAAAATACTTTTGAAAACTGGTGAAAAGTACGAAACGTTTGGTGCAAATATTAAACATCCCCGCAGTAAAATAAACTTTCCTTAAATAATAATTTTATAACATCGTTTTCCGGAAGATTGTGCTAAACGTTGGATCACATTGTGTGAATGAAACTGCTTGCAGCATTATCCGAAATTTCTTGCGGAAAAATTGTTGTGTGCGGTATAAATCAAAAGAGGAAAAATAATCAGAATAATTCCAATTCGGTCCAGCGGGTCCACGCGGTTTCGTGTTTAATTTTTTTTTTATTATATTATTTTTTGCATTATTCCTTTTTTCTTTTTTTTCCATTGTATTAAACATAAAATTTCAAATTTATCATCTGTTGTTGTCTGTAAAAGATAAATCATTTAGCAGCGGCGATGCGCATCGACGTTGGAGAATGATTTTGGTAAGTTATCTTTTATCTCAACCTTAATCAAAAATAATTTTCACATTCAAAATTTGTAAATGATTTACTGTTAAAAAAAAAGAAAGCGAAAAATTAATGTGGTTGCTTGGTGACACTTTTCTTTTAAATTTAAAAAAAAAAAAAAAATGTAATATAATTATATTTATCATAGCTAATTACATTTTGTAATTTTTCGTGTATGTTTTTATTGAAAAAATTGTGACTAAGGGGTGGGGGAAAAGCAATTTTGGAAGGGCTTGAGATTGTTTTTTTTTGAAAAATGAAAAAATTCAAAATTAAAGTAAGCATGTTAAATTAAAATAATGAAGGAGTAGTAGCGAAACAAATAAATTTTCATGAAGCTAATTATATTAATTACTCAACCCATCCGACGAGCCAGGCCGGAAAACATGCGTTAGATTCGTGATTCAACAACTTACATCCTAGCATAGCTTAGATAAATAATACGTTACAATGTATACCCTTTTTGTAAGGTAATGATCCTTAAAAGCCACCTCTTAATGAAACCTAGCACGGACCTAGAATTATTTAAATTTTTTTTATTTAATTTCATAACATTTCACGAGCACCATATAAAGAAACTATTTAAGTTAATTTGAAACTGCTGCGATTTCGATTTCAAGGAGAGGGGTTTAACACGGTCAGCTTACATTAAGATTTGGCTAATGTATAAATCAAATAAGAGGGTTCCTAAGTGTTTGCCTTGAGGAGCACCGGACGTCACGAGTTAGTTAACTAGAACTCTAAATGACCTGTTATGCAAATAAGACCGTATCCATTACGGGAAAGGGAATCCAGAGACTTGGAGTTTGAAGATTGATAAGTTATGGTTAACTAAGTTAGTCGTTTTACTAAAATCGATATATACGAGCGCCACTAGAAAAAGCTCTGAAAACATGGTTCTAAGAGATTCATAACAGTAGATATTCCTTTCCAAAAGAATTAAGAAATTTAAAATTTGATAGCAAAATCTAAATTCTGAATAACAATTCGTTCAAACTATTTCGGTAAGACACTCAACTTGGCAATGCCTCTATAGTTCTCAACCTGATGTCTGTTTCCATATTCGTGAATTTGAATAAGGGAACTACTTTTCGAACATAAAAACAACTGGTTTCAAGGACTGATTATGAATCATTGAAATAGCACCACATAGCTCGTCAGATCATAAGTTGCGTATGAGTATACATGATGGAATGACATCAGACCCAGGCACACAACTATATTTTAGAGACCTCAAACCATGTAAATCGCCATTTTCTGCAATGGTCAAATTAGGAATCAAAATCAAGTTAGTTTTCGGATACGGGTAGTTGACAGTTGAATTGGAATTATCAGTTGAAAAATATCGCCGGAAGTATTCAGAAAAGATATTCGAGGTTTGAATATCATCAGACGACTCAGAGCCGTTGAAAGAAATATGAGAGCAAATTTTTCTTTAGAGTTGACAAACTTAAAGAAATATTTAAGATTAACAAGCAGTGAAGATTTTATAAACTAAAGGTATCTCGTTGGTGGTTGTTAATTCTAAGCCTTGCGGCGAAAGGACGGAATAGTCGTAAGCAGAACCACAAAATCATAAATATTTTGAAACGATTGTTTTCCTATTTTAGTAATATTTAATTCCCTTGTTAAACAACAGCGGGTACTTACTTCGTTGGCGAGGTTGCTTGTTCGGAAAGGATGCAGAACGATCACAGTAGCGTTTCAATATTCTTGCCCTGAAAATCGAGTATAATGTGTGAAAGATGAGATTTACGCAGTCTTTTGAAATTTCTAATATTTATTTGAGGCAGTTGTATTTCACAGGTTAGAGTTCAATGGACCATTATGCCTCTAATAAAAGGAAATACTGATTGGTGGATGATATGCATGCACAGGTAAGCTTAAAGATGGACAGCGAATTAAAACTACCTCCTGGAAATTGGCAAAGCAAAGATCTACCAGTCTGCTATTACAATTAGGAGTACAATTTGAGTACAATATTGAAGTAAATTACGATCAAATAAATAATAGAAAAACACAATAATTTTATCAGAACTTAAAATGGGGTTCGTACAGCCAAAATTATCAATATAACGCCGAACGACTTGTGACAAATTCAACTGCCTCAACGTTATGATTATATCAGTACATTTTGACTTTTTGGCCACGTCACAAATGAGGGCAGCATGTTTCTTATAAATAGAGATATTTGCATTTGGGGGAATATAGGAGCAAGTTACATGTAACTCCTTACTGGCAATTTTGGCGCGAATGGCAATAAATTCAACGTAAGGAGGAGCCGGAAATTAAATTAAATAAGACGGGGCTGCAGTAAATATGGTAATTAAAACACCACCACTAATGCAATTCTTTCAATCCAGGTTTTCCCCAGTTTTCAGTGAAATCCAAAGAGGGAACTAAATTTAGGAAACTGGAGCAAATTTTTAAGTTTTCTGAGGGTGTAAGAATAAACGAATTAGTATTGCGTGGACGATCTCGAAGAATGGCTTCTTTTGTTAAGTATCCAACTGTCCGCCATGATTTACTTCCATATTTTTATTCGGAACTAACATATTAAAAGACGAGGTGGTTCTCTGTTGAGAGAGAGCTAATTGGCTATATAAAAATATATCAAAATGCTAACATACCTCAACTTGGCGGATGGGATGGCAAGATAACTTTCTATGTTATCGTCAGAGAAGTCAGGCGCCAGTCTTGACACGAACATTGGATTTTTGGGCATACTGCCATAAAACACACGTCATACGTACCAGGAACGATAAGATTCACAGGTAGAGAATTTTGAGTTGGTGTGAAAATAGAAGTAGTGATCACACTTCCGTATGCAGCTTGAGGTGACCAGCACACACACTCGAACAACTAGGAATAGAAGCGGATTCGTTATTTTTATTAATATTCTTTGGCGATGTAGACAGAGTAGCCTGAATGGGACCACTAGGAGGAGATACCCTTGCCACTTCAGCATAATTGAAACGAGGAGGGAGGAAACAGTACAACGACAGTACGCGCGGAGAGTTACCAAACTTGAGCAAAGACTCACTGACAAAATAAAAAGAGTGGGCTGTGTTCTATATATGGGAGATGTGTGCACATTGTTACAAAGTCGAGGTATTGGAAGGAATTTGCGAAACATTAATATAATTAATTTCGAAATAATAAAACGCTGTAATTGCAATCTTATCTTAAATCCGAAGGGAGTAGAATATATTGTTACGAATTTCCGCTCCTCAATGCGGTTCGTATCACTAGACCGTGGATATTGAAAAGAAAAAGGCGCTTCAAAGTTTTATGGTGTTGCTAAATGTAGGATTATTTACAATTTATTCTTTAAGGCTACTTTTTGCTGCTCAACGCGACTATTGTTATTCTTTACACGAACGTTCTCGTACGACTCGATGTTCTCTTCCGACTAATGTACGTTTTCGACTCGATGTACGTTTCCGACTAAACTGCCTTCCGCAAATAGTCTACTTATATACATTTTTACCAGCATGTTACGATCACCTAACTTCATGGCTTCATTTTTAATCCGTTAACCTGCTTTCTGGTAATCGTTTTCCTTGGCCTGCAGCTGTATGGCGCGTCGCGTATTTGCGCCTGGGTTTTTGCCTGACTGTTTTCCTGTTAATCTCGACTATGCACTAGGGAATTTATTACTTGGGAAAATCCACTAGTAAGTATTAACTGGATTTGGGATTTTCGTAACAATATATTGACTCCTTGAAATTTTTATTTAAAATTATACACATCAAAGTGAATCAGAGAAGGCATTAAAACTGAAAGGATTAAGGGAAACGAAAGGTTTGAAGAAGTTTCTTTTTATAATTGTTGGAAAATAGTACATGACTACAATACAACTAATCAATTAACTGTATATGTTAAACGGTCGGGAAACCTTTTCAAGAACGAAATAAAGTTCTTCCTTGTATACATACACAGATAAACCAGATGATAGCTTATAATGCTTTCATCAATAAAAATCGTCAAACTATCTGCTATAAACTCGACGAATTCGTTAAAGGTTACCAGCAGCAAACTCAGTTAAATATCTTTTATCAAATAAATGAACACTAAGTAGTAGACATTTCACGCACATATTTACTAACATATATAGTTACTTCGATACATACATATTGAAAATTAACTGAATTAAGAGGTATCTCATCCACATTTTATAAAATAAATTCTGTATAAAATGTAAAAGAAAAAAGTTGTATTTTAATACATAAGAGAGGAAAGTAGATTAAGGAAGTCTTCGAATCCAACTTCGGGTTCTCCGATAGACATTATTAGCCGAATGAGACCATAGACAGAGCGGGTATAGAAAGACCCAAGGGCACACGAATTGCCAGTTCGGCAGGTTACGTTACGTCAGTGCGTGCTTAAAGGGTAAGTACTGTGAGGCCCATTGCAGCCCATTTGTCTGGTGCTAGGGTAGCTCAGCGGCCCAGAAAAATCACAAGAAATTTATATTTGTGCGACATTATTTTTCATTCTTTTCTTTCGATTATACATTTCACGCTCGCAACCGATTCGTCCGAGAGCCTAAACTCGATCTTCTGAACTCCTAAACAAGACTAACTAAAAATAATTTTCCCTACTCTATTGTTAACTTATTCTTAATCTATTCTTATTCTATTCCTACTCTTAATCTACTCCTATTCTAACCCCCTTCTTAATCTATTTTTATCTCTATCTTATTCTCTATTTTAACTAGCACTCTCTCTCCCCCACCAGAGACGGGAAAACCGTGAGCCCAAAACGAGGGACGACTCGTACTGTTCTTTTAGTTGTAACAGTCTGAACAGTGTCAGTGACCCAAAAATATAGAACTCCTCCTACATCTCACGAACTGGCTAGTTTAGCAAAGGTACGTTTGTCGGTTCCGTACGTGACATTTTCAAGCTACCCTAAAATTGAATGCAGTTAATAGTATTCTATAGAAAGACAGAAAGGATATTGCCATTATCGTTATAAAGTTTTAAAATATGATAAATTAAAGCATGATAAATTAGTGCAAGACTAAGATGTATGTGCAAACTCTAAAAGTAAAAAAATAGAAAGGTAAACTAAGTTTAAAATACAACTAAAAGAAAAGAAATATACAAGAGTTTTTTCTGCTATTGCCGAAACTAAAAAAAAAAAAACATGGTAGAAGAAATGAACATCCTATAGAGCTGAGGGGGAACAAAGAACCCAAGAGGAATCTTATGATGCATGGCTGGGAACATCCTGGGAAGGCAATGTAAAAGTGGAATAGCAAATGAGTTTAGTATTTCATCTGTTCATGTATTCTAGTGTTGATATAATGAATTTGATCGTATTAAACAAACAGGTTGGTTTCGAATATGTAACATGTGGAAAGTAGATGCGCTTTTATGCGTTGATGAACGGTTAAGTGTTGACTATTGACTGACCAAAAGGCGATAGGTAGGGGTACACCATCATTAATATATGACTGCATAGTAAATAGTATAGCGTAATTGTTTTATTATTTTTATATTCTGGTAATGGCCAGTGAGCTAGCTAGAAATCAATGTTAAACCCCATTACATGCACGGACAATAATAGACGAGGTAAAGTGTTACAGACCTCTACAAACCGTTTCATCATTTTTCCATTCTATTGACGTTAACAGCCAATTATTGTTTTTCTAGGAACCAGGAGAACTTCCTAAAACAACCGTTAAATCGGAAGTGGATGCCTATTGTGAAACGTTCTATCCCGAAGCCGCCCACAAAGATACCAAAGCGGTGCAACTCCGATTTCGAAAAAAATATCCCAATCAGCTCGTCATAGGGTTGTCTCGATTTATTGCTCTGTCGCAATTGCTCCGACAAGAAGGCCGTGTTTTAGATAATCCTGAACACACGGACGCCGATGACAAAGCTATGCACAGTTTCAAATATATATGATTAAGGTAAATCCCAATCAGCATTTCATAGTAGATCCCCACTATTATCTATCCTCACATTTAGTATTTAAACCTCCAGCTACTTCTGCCAAAACGCATCTAGTTTTCAACGCCTCTAGTGCCACATCAAATGGCTATAGTGTCAATGACATATACCCAGTCCCAGCTTCACAAGCCGCTATAACCGCCTTTATTTATAGATGGCGCCTCGTTTGTTACGTTTTCAATGTTGACATTGAGAAAATGTACCAGAAATAACGAATATATCCTCCACATATACGACTCCAAGCACTAGCAAAAGAAAAATAATACCCTAAAGCAGTTAATGTTTTAACGTTTCACATGTATGGTGTTTATATTCCCGCTGGTGATTACGATCTTACTAGTGCTACTAAGACCCTACATGATGCTGATTTTGTCTTATTATCTGCTGGTTTTTCGTTACGAAAATGGACTGTTACCAGCCTGTTCCAAAATATACTTCATGATTACCTACTCAGGGTCACGTTTATCATATATCAGTAAGACGAAAACATTAGATCTCAATTGGAATGTCGCTCATGACTATGTATATATCACACCCGCTAGTATTCCGAGTAAAAGTGCTATCCTGAAGAGACTAGCTGTCTTGGAAATAGCCAACATCCTGATTCAGCAGGATGGCTGGCTCCTAAAACAAAAATTGTAAAAATTATAATGCAGATAATCTGGTAAGATAATACTAATTGGGTTGAAGCAATAAACCTATCAGCAGTTTCCCATTAGCATTCGTTTGTTGATGATTACCCTTTTATAAAAAATATAAGGATCCCTAGGTATGTTGATTACCACCTGATCTTTAAAGTGGAGTTACATGGTTTTTGTAATGCCTCGAAAGAGGCCTTCGCTGCTCTTTATCTACGTACGAAAGATGAGTCCCGAAATGTGTATAGTCATTTACTAACGGCTAAAACTAAAATAGCCCGCATTAAATTTATGTCGTTACAAGGAAATTATATCGTTACGCTATGCGACGCGGAACTTCTAGTCAAATTGATCGATTCTTTGAAGCCAGAATTAAATCTTTCTGGGTACCCTCTACGATTGCGAACAGATACAACTATCGTAGTTCCTTGCCTGCAGAAGCCCTCTTGTCATTGGGCGGTATTTAAAAAGATAATATATAGGGTAAAAGAAACTGGTCTAATGTTAGTTTGAGAAGCGGCCATGCTGACATTCCTACATCAGGACTCACACTTAACGAGCTATGTCATTCACAAACATGGCGGCATCGGCCATTATGACTAATTTTACCACCCTCGGAATGACTTTTACGTCCATATATTACTCCGGCTCAAGAAAAATGTAAACAATATATTTAGCTATGATGTCATATATCTATAGATTTGTTGTTGCCATATACCCAGAAAGGTAGCCACCCTCTCTTTACGACCCTAATAACCCAATCTGAGTTCAAATCTGTTAAAACTCATTTCATCATCCTTCGTTAAAGGAACTATTTTTCAGAATATCATGTATATTATCTCGAACGTTACAGCTATCGGAAGCTAATAAGTTTACCGTTTTTAACTCTTTCACCGACTTGATTAGGAGAGTCCAATTATCTAACTTACAATGAACGTTTTCGCAAACGTTTGCCATATACGTTTCATTGCACTCGGAGTCTGATTAAACCTATTCATATTTGCAGTTTACATATCTCTTGCATATCTCTTGCTAAGAAAGATAGTCCAAATTACAAAAAAAGATATGTTGTAGTATTGCGCTATGCTCCAAAGACAATTCATGTCCGCTCAAGACGTTTTCGCTGCTTTTACTCGTTTCGTTCTCGCCGAGGATGTCAGTTCTCTATTCGGATCACGGTACCACTTTTGTTAGCACCTCCAATTTATTAAAACAAAGATTATGGCAATTCTTGGAGAATATAACATCTCAAACGGCTCTCTCCAGCGTTTTTCAATCTTTAGAGTGGCATTTTGTACCACCTGTAGCTCCGCATAGGCCGGCTTATGGGAAGCCGCAGCGAAAAGATCTAAAATTCATCTGTGAAAAATATCTATGGCTCAAAGGATTACAATGATCTCATTTCACTAGCCCCTGGTCATTCCGTCATTGGGAATATAGTTTTAACCCCTGTTACGCTGGAAGTTTCTAACTTACGATTTTGTTGAGCCAATAGGTGGCATGAACAGCCTTACATCATTTCTTTAAGCGAAGGTAGAAGAAGGAGTATCTTAAGAAAACTCACAAAAGTTATGAATGAACGAATCCCCGCAAAAAATGTTAAGTTGGGAGATATGGTTGTAACACGAAGCGATAACCTATAACCTAATCCCTGGCGATTGCATGGCTTATTAAGAACGTACCCTGGCCACGACAATAACATTCGTGTTGCAAGCATACGCACTTCTGACGGTGCTATTAAGGGACCTAATAGGAAATTGGTCTTGCCCCTACAATGACGCATCACATTAATCTTTCTTTTCTCTTTAATATATATGCTAAGGATAATTTAATTTAATTTAATAGACTAAGACTGAAGTCTTAAAGCATTAGCATGAATCCGCGGCTATGGGCTTTATTGAGAACGAGATTTATTCCGTACTCGGTCACTCAGGCAAATAAAGATCAGATTATTTTCTTATAAAGTAGGGTTTATGTGTGTGTGTGTTCTATCATACCAAGGCGTAAAAACGAAAAAATGTGCCCTGTGCACATACATATACATACATTCAAGTAGCAACTACAAGCAAATTAAATGTATCTCTTGTGGTAAGCGTGTGCTTAATAGTAAATTAAAATATGAAGATAAAACCAAGCATATTTATAGCAGTTGCAATGAGAAGTTAGATAGGTTTTAAAGTGGGGTGTTTATTTATTTATTTTTTTTTTTTTGCACTTTGCTAGAGGTTATGTTTTGAAGTGTTGGGCAGCAAGGTAAATAGTGGCAGGTCGTTGGAAGTATGTGCGTTGCGAGTAGAGTAACTATTGTTAATTTTTTTTTGACAACAGTATAGTTAGTGTATACGCACCATCTTTTTATTTCATTGTATTGCAATGTTATGGCCAATCAGTACCACGACCTAAAAGCTCTATTGTAGTCGCCCACGACCCCGACCTCTCCCAATTCCTGACACTTTTTCTAAAATTTGTTTGGAATATCCAAATCTATCTAGCATGGAAAATTTTGAGTAGCTTTCAGTAGAGATTCCGATTCTTATAAAGATTGGCACTCTTATAAAGACTGACAATTTAAGTCGTGGTAAAGAAATAAATATTTCTAACAAATCTAGATGGAGCGCACCTACCACCCTATTGTTCTGTATGTATTATGCTTATCAATATAATTTATGCACAACAATTTGATATTAATTTAAACGATGAGAAGAGGGCAGGGAATGTGAACGCACATAGATTTATTAATTCTGCTTCCCTGCTCTATGATTTGATTTCCCGAAAATATTTGTTTTAGTTATTATTTGCCAATAATGCAGAATACAAAGTTAATCTGAGTTGATGCTACATTATTGAAAATTTATTTATAAACTTGTTCGAAATATAATGACTTCAATAAAACATTGAAAAGTGGCTGAGAAATAATTAACATTAATTGATTATTAATTAATTTTATTTTTTTTATATTAATACAATTAATAGAAAAATTTTTTAAAGACAACGTTACTCGATGGCAGTTTCCTTTTTCTACCAGACCACGACTGTTTTTTGCCCTCTTCTGTGGTAACAATTGGGAATTATAAGTTTGCTTTTGCTAGTCCACTACGGGTATTGCCAAGTCGTCTGCATAACCCTGTGTTCTGAAGCCACGATTATTTAGTTTTTACACAGCTCGTCCATGACTAAGGTCGAAGTTAGCCAGGGACACCTCTAGTGGCCGTGGCAGTCAATGACGTCCCTGCTATCGCAGTTGTAATGTACCTGGAACTAAGCACGTTGATTTTCTAATTGGTAATCATGTTCTGTTTTCCATAGCTTTCTCAATAGTCATGTATAATGCGCCATGAGTGGCTCCCAATAGGTCAATGCAAGCGACCAGAACCACTTGTTTGGCGTCTATTGCGCCCTCTACGATACTCCGCTCCTACTGTTGTTCTTGCATTGACGTCGCGGTGAAGTTTCTGCTTTGATAGGAAAAGTATTACTTTTGTAGGGGCAACACTTTTAAGTAGGATTCTCTTATAAAATCGTGAAAACTTTTCTCTGTAGTTTTGAAACGAAAGACCTAAGGCTAAGTTTATAATAACTTGGGCAGGACAAATTTTTTCCACCTGCTTTTGGTATAAAGATCACATTGGAGTAGACACGGCCTTACTGCATCTGCTGCCTCAAGTTGATGGGTTATGGTCCGAAGATTGACACGACACTGTTTACGCTTCCGGCATTGAAGATGTGTTTAGCGAGGCTGAGATAATTCATCACTATGGTCTATTATCTAAGGCTTTCTGGGGATGAAACACTTTTGGAAAACTTTTTGTGGTCGTTGAAAAGATTTTTAGTCTGGACTATAGCCTCTAAAGTCTCCGATTCCACTAAAACACGTCCCTTTCGAACTTTTTTAGTTTTTAGAAGACAGCTTGCAGATACGGAGACATGCTTGCGTTTTTGGAGAGCACAGAACAAAATGAATCTCACGTTGTACATATGAGATCTCTGTAAGTCTGACATGACACCGTGTCAGCCACACTATCGAACAGTATCGATTGCTACTTCGATATTGAAGGATACAAGCTAGAACGACATAGAAAAGCTTAAGTAGGCGCCTTCTACAATGAGATGTTATATTTTCTCATTATATGTCTAAAAGCGTGTTCCTTACGGTGATTTTATATAATAAGGCTATCTTCTAAGATAGCGTCTTCCTTAAGGAGACACTCACCTCTGGGATTATCGCTTAAGCTGCCGCAGACTGTATGGTGGGCTTCTAGTGCTAGACGATGCTCCGTGTATCAGGTGTGGATTTCTCTGCCTCGCCCGGCAGATAAGCAAAGATTATAACCATTGGTCGATTTCCATCGAAAAATGGCATCGCAGCCTAAAATGTCACCAGATCCCCCACTATAACTATGGAAATGAGAGGAGGTTACGTTGCTTCCAATAAATAAGGCGACTCTACTCCGTCCCTGTTGGCCACTGTAAACCAAGTTATCTTCCTCATTATGCACGCATTGAAGAGTGTCCGCATTTATGCACGACTGCTGAATAAGGGCTACATTCAGGCCATCATTTGTGAACCTCTTACTAAGGACTGAAAAAGCGGCTTTAGCATGATGGAGATGCATTTCAATACACCTAATGTGTCTATTTTCTTTGCTGAAGGCGGTTAAATGAAACCTTCGAGATGCGTTCTTTACCCTTTATGCGCCCTGGTCGCTGCGAAGTGCAGCTTGTTTCACCGTCAGTTGTCAGTGTTGGCCTGTGCTCGGGTACCGCTGCTTTCTGAATTTTCGGGACTTTTGAGGACCCAGATATTTTTTGAGAATTCTAATGGCCCCCTGCAAGCTTACTATCACTTACTGTCACACTTTACAGTGTCGTCCTGCGAATACTCTAATTAAGAATAAGAATTCTTATCGATAAGTGCAAGTATGGAAAATAGGTCAGAAAAATTTTGCGTAAGAGACGGAGTAAATTCGAATAAACTTTGCATTACATCATGCCAATTTCATGCGAAGAAATCAAGCCTTATATTTATTGAAGAGACTGTTACGATTAATTTGGCATTGCAGCAAACGCGTTAGGGCATGAACGTGTATAGACTCTTGAGCATTAATTATTTAAAAAGAAAAATGCGTATGTCCTCTGTATTAAAATACTAGCATTAGTTTTTTTATAACTTTACAACGAACGGTTTTTTGTTCGGCTATATTATGTAATCCTATATCTTATAACACTAGACGTTGCAATTTTTCCGCTGCAGCTCAATGAGACTGAACCACAGCCGTAGCTAGCGACACACCCATTCTTCTTTAGATGTGGTTTTATGGGCGGTCCCCACCCAATACTTTGACCTTAACGCCGTCGTCTTCAGTCAGTTCGTCGTCTCCTTACTCTTATAACTAAATATGAGGATCCCCGTGCGAAAATGCATCTAAAAAATTATGAATTTATGATCGACTTATGCACGGTGGCGATGATAAGTTTATGCAATTAATCAAACACAACAATCAAACAAATTTTCATAATACCTTTTTATATTTATCTTAGTTGTTTGTACAAACACTTGTGATAAAATCACTAACTTACTGCCAACTTTACCTATAACTGCTTCTCCGGGAGTCAGCGCCGATAAATCAGAGGGATCGTCGGACATAGGCGGCATTGTGCGAGAATTTAAGATGGGTTCTAATTTCACAACAACTGTTGCAAATTATTCTTACATAAGTATGGCTAGAGTTCCTGTGCTTTCTAGATTTCACTGCGGCTTTCTGGAATGTACCCATACCACCGGAAAGCGATTACATTGGCCTTAGGGTCACGTACGAGCACGACATCCATCCAGACCTTCAGGCGGAGCACATGTTGTGCACCTTTCCCGACATCCCACTGCTCTTTTTAACGCAACATGACCAATCTAGAGAGGAAAACTCGATAAAAATGTATTCAGGAGTGTTGTACGTACCGTGCTCAGAGACGAATTGCGCTGCATGACTGTTTCTTTGAACGGTGTGTCACAGACCCCTGCTGAAGTCGGTGCAAGGAAAACGATCAATGGCTGGAACTGTAGGGGCCCTAGTGGAACCATGAACAGTACCGTGGTCCATACATCTGGAACTAGTCCATTTTATAAGGCAGTGGCGGAGATGATTAAGCCAGGATATAGCTCAGTCGGCTAGAATCCTTGGCTAGCACAACTCTAGCGCGAGCCCTCAACTTGCTGGCGGCACTTTCCACCGTGATTGCCTTACCTGTTAGGGGAAAGAGACGGATTGGCTGAAGACGACGGTGCCAGCAATAAAACCTTGGAAGCGCGCCGTGTATAACGAAGAGTTCGCTCGACCTCACGTAATGGTCGATTATTTCCCGGAAGGTCAAGCTAACGACTCCCGCAGGCATTGTAAAGCTTCTGGAGAGCCAAAATGGTAGACTAAATATTGAATTCTGGAAAGTTCCAGAGGAACATTAAAGAGAATACAACGGTCCCAACTCTGACAGTGGACGAATTTTCGACAGCGTTACCGAAGAAAAACGGACATGCATGCAGCTATGGATTTGGCTCAGTTTTACTGAGACGTAGCGGTAAGACCGCAGAAATACGAAAGTCCACGCTCAACGACGGAGAAGGGCCACCAAGGACTGTCAGGGCAGTGGTAACGGGCTTGTCGACAAAAAGCGCCACGGGATCGCACGGCAAACAACAAAAGTTTTGGGCCGCCGACGGCCTCGCGTACTCGTGGACACCAGGCCCCGAGGCATAGGCGAACTGACTACGAAACAACCTGCATTCCGCACTAACCAGACGTGGAAGAAACTCATGGGACGCGTCTCTGGCCTTACATTTGATCGCTCTAAGCAGAAAAAATAAGCACGTCCGGTGCATCCAAGTGGACCTCCACCATGTTATAGCCATCTCTTCGGTTCGTACCAGAAGGTTCTCAAACAGGGACATCATCCAGGAGCCCTGAATAAATGACGGCGCTATTCAAGGTCTGCGCAGCAAGAAAGATAATTTGGTCTATAACAACTAATACGGGCGGTCCAGACGTGTCCTATTTATAGGAGACAATATAACCTTTCCGCTTTCAGATTTCATACCTGAAGTTTTTGTCCAAGACTGCAAGTTCTGCAATCTGGAATACCTATGATGCCAAGGCCCACCATACAGTATGGCGCATCTCAAATGACAAATGTAGAGGTGAGTGCCTTTTTGAATACTTTTTCAAAACTACATTTTATTTAATCTATATATTAATTATTTGCCTTCGGTCCAAATTGACACTGAACCTAAATAAATGTAAGAAACTTTCTTTCTCAAGAAGGAAGTCATTCATTACTCAGTATTTCATAGATTCGCACAAGTTAGAGGACGTTCGCAGATTTAGGCGTTCTCTCTGACCATACGTTTTAACTTGCATATCTTGTTAAGCAAAATTAGGTCCACGCTTGTTTATATAAAGAGGTGGTCCAAAGAGCTTGATGATCCTTGCATTTCGAAAAGGCTGTACACGTGTTTGGTTAGACGTATACTCGAATATGCCCCTGTTGTGTGGTCTCCTTCATATAGGTGCTATGTAGATTCAATTGAATCTGCTCAGAAGAAATTCTTGCTGTTTGCCCTTACGAATTTGGGTTGGGACCCGATTGCCTCTCTTGCCTCCTATGAAAATAGGTTGTTTCTGTTATCCTTACCGTCTCTCGAGAAACGTAGATTTGTTCTTGGCGTTTCGTTTTTAATCAAAGTAATAAACGGTACTATAGTCTCGCCCGCATTACTTGGCGAGGTGCAATTATGAGCTGTTTAACGCGCTCAGAGTTGTTTGCATAAACCTAAATGATGTTTACCACTTATTCTTATCATCGGACTCTTTAAAGTCTATTAAAACAGCTTTGCTTAATACGCGCAATCTATCTCACTTTCTCTTTTTTTTCGAAAATTGTATGGTGTTGTTAAGGTGTCAAGCCAAACTTATGCATGCTTTGTAATGGTTTAGGGGTTCACCTGAAATGTGGATCTGTTCTTGTTGTGGGTGTGCTTCTGTGCTAGCTATGTACATGCTTTTTTCTTTTTTTTTCCTTTTTATTTATTTGTACATTTGTACATTAATAATTATTTTTAATTTCTTTGTTTTTATTTTTATTATTCTCCTTTTCTTTATCTTGTACACTAGTTACAAAACAATTTATATAAGTGTTACTTTAAGTTGCATTTAAATTCGACTGTTAAATTCAGTCGAATTTCACGTATAAGTAAGTAAAATAATATATAAAATAAAAATAAATAAAAAATAAACCTAGGTAGAGAATCTATTTTCAGAAATGAAATCAGGGAAAAGGTGTTATACCTTTTTCTCACCAGCACCTACGTGAGATCCTTTAGCTCAGCATCACATAACTCAAGCGAGGTCTCAAGGTTGCCGTACCATCAACACATACGGTTTGACATTGTGGCAGGTGCGGGGTCATGCCACACCTACAGAGATCCCAACGTATGAATTAAGTAGTAGTTCGTTCTCAACTTTCGGAAAACGGAAATACGCCTGCGCGTCTCCCCAATAGTACGGAGTACGTTGAACTTGGAGGGTAGACGATCTATTGAAGCCTACAAGGGGCCTATCAAAATACCTGACTTTTAAAGGCCAAAAGTGTATGAGGGATGCGCCTTGGAGGAATCAGAAACTTGAATATCTTCGACCCCAGGTTAAGAAATTGTTTAACATGGCTAAAAAATCCGGTCACTGAGCTAAGCAAAAGGAGAAACACATTACATATAACGCCAAGATGAGGCGATCGAAGCGGGCTGCCTGGAAGCAGCAAAGTGAACACGTAAATAGTCTCCCAGAAGCAGTGCGGCTCTAAAAAGCACTGGCTAAAGAACTTAGACCAACAGATTATGCACTCTAAACCAATCTAGCAGAGATTACACAATAAGTCCCGAAGAAAATGGTCGCCTCCTGATGGACAGCTACTTTCCGGGATGCCAGATGCGACACTAAGCGACTAGGCGTGTTCTAGAGAAAGTCACTTGCCGAGTTCTACAAACCTTTGTTTTGCTGCCAAAATCTTCTGTGCGCAACGGGTGCTATGGGCCGTGTCAAGTTTCAACCCATAAAAATCACCGGGATCAGGTGAGATAAGATCGTGTCTACTTTAGCAGGGCAGAGAAAGTCGCGTATTACAACTTTCTAGACTTTACAAGGATAGCCTTCTAACGGGTTATGTACCCCAGGACTGGAGCAAGGTCAGAGTAGTTTTTATACCGAAAGCAGGGAGCAAAAATAAGCGCATGTTCTAGTACTCAGGTTAAAAATCTGAGTGTCTATTTTGACAAACGCTTAATCTGGAATCCTCGTTTAAATCGACTAACAGAAAACGCGATCAGAGCACTTTTTCCCTGCCAACACTTTCACGTTATAACATGGGGTATAAGAACAAAAATTATGTACTTTCTAGACTTTACAAGGATAGCCTTCTAACGGGTTATGTACCCCAGGACTGGAACAAGGTCAGAGTAGTTTTTATACCGAAAGCAGGGAGCAAAAATAAGCGCGTGTTCTAGTACCCAGGTTAAAAATCTGAGTGTCTATTTTGACAAACGCTTAATCTGGAATCCTCGTTTAAATCGACTAACAGAAAACGCGATCAGAGCACTTTTTCCCTGCCAACACTTTCGCGTTATAACATGGGGTATAAGAACAAAAATTATGTACTGGTTTTATACCACCCTAATCCAAGGTGGAAACAAGGACTTCGATACACCGGCGATTTACACTTGGAAAATAGCAAAACGGGGGCTGGTGTTTGTGGATCGAGTTTTCAGAAGGGATGACAACAAAATTTATTATTTTTGAACTGCATGTTTAAACAATGGATTCTTGGGCTGTTTTGGAATGTATTGAATCAGTGAGTTATGGTAATTTACCAATTGGCGGCAAAATTTTTCGTAACGTCGCAGTGCGTGCTCTAACAATGTCCTGTTCTTGTGATGAACCTTTTTGGTGCTGCAATGAAAGCGTCTGTGGATAGATGAGTTATGAGCTCGAAACGAACAACTTTCGTTGCAAAATTCCGAAATAACGCAACATATGTCTTCGCTGGTCGTCCTGTTCTACCACTATGATCACTCAACAATGGGACACAGTAATGCCCATCTGCACTGATAAAGTTCTTGCTTCAGATTTGCAGCTTGGAGGCCTTTGGGTACTACGTCAGCTAGATTCTCATTGGATTTTACACGGTGTCATTGGTCGGCCTATATCAAAGACTGAATTGCAGCTAACCTGTTAACTAAAAATGTTTCAAAGCCCAAAAGTTGCGCATTTATCCATGATAGAACGATTTGAAAGTCAGTCCGCAAGAAAACTGGGTGGTTTTGCAAGTTGAGTTCCATTTTCACTCTGTGTGCGAGTTGACTGCCGCACATAATTCGAGACGAGATAGTTTTTGTTGTTTAAGGAAGCCGCTAGGGTTTTTGCGCAAAGAAGGCGTGCAATTATTTGTTTCTCCTTGAACATGCGTGTGCAAACCTCTGGATTGTGTTTTCTAGAATCTCACCATGGAAAATGTGGCGTGGAACTTTAGAATTGTTCATGTTTTCCAAAGCATTTAAGAACGTCTTCTTAGTTGCGTAAGGATCTCCACGCAATGTGTCGTCTCAGTAATATTCAGTTGTCATAATTTTGAAAAATATCTTTGCTTTAATGACCACACAAGTTTTTTTTTTAAATGACCAATCACTTAAACAATGCCACCTATTCGTGTAACAGGGTGACGGCCAGAAGGAAGAAGAACGGTAGAAAGGGTATGGTATAGGGAAGTGGCTGTAGTTTAGTGGACATGTGTGACCAATCAGTAAGTGTTATGCATATACCTACTGGACTATAGTGAATATAGTTACAACCAAAAAAGCTCTACCGCACTGATATTTGCTAATATTGACTTGTTAGTTGCGGTTCTTACGTATTCGGCTACTCTTGTGGCTGACAGCGGATTGAATAGTTTTGCAAGATCGAATGTTGCCGATTGCTTTAAGGCCGATTAAAATTGCGTTAATTTTACCGTTACGCAGGACAGGTCAATCATAAATAGCCATAATAATGCGAACATTCTGATCTAACTTGAAATCTAAATTAACTCCTGTGGAATGATTTTTGGTAGCTATGGATAATTTGCGCACCATTATTTCGGATTCAATGTATTTTTGAACAATTTCAATTAATTCCTTTTGAGTATTTACAGTAATTTTTCGACTGTGTGTGCTCCTAAAATAACCGGGCACGCAAAAATTTTCCCTTAGCATTTGAGGTCCAAGTGGGTAAATTAAGCAGCTTTCATCATTTGTAGGCATTTTGTAGCTAAGATAAGTAACAGTGTAACAGCATTCAGTTTCTAGTAATTAATACCTGATGCTTAGTTATCTTTCCAGATAGCTAATTGATATTGGTGATGGTCTAAATTAACCAATATTTGTCTGTAGATTTTTTCAGGGTCCGTTGTGAACAAGAATTTGGGCATCACAAGTAGGAAGATCGTTTATAAATAAAGCAAACAAAAGAGGACCAAGTTGACGCCCTTGGCGGACACCTGATGATACGGAAATGTTACGCGAAAAGTTTGGATTAAACAAAACTTTTTATTTTCGCCTAGTTAGATAACAATGAGACCATATTTCTTGAGAAAACAATGGATTTCATTTTATATGTTAACAAGTTGTAACCAATTTTATCAAACGCTTTAGAAAAGTCAATGTAGTTCACCTCAACTTGTTTCTGTTAAGATTAAGCATAATCCACACTACAAGTCGATTGCAATAAATTAGCGGACGTCGATCGTCTACTTGAGAAGCCGTGCTCGCAACAGGTCAAAACAGACTTGATTACCGGGGACAGCCTCTTAGTCACTAACGATTCAAACAGAGCTAGAACACTCAGTTTAGCATTGCCTCTATGATATTTGATATCCCCTTTATGACAACTTTTTTGTAGCACTATAATAAAATAGTCTTTCCAAACTGAGGGAAAGTAACCTTTCCGCAAACTATTATTAAATATAAGTTATTGCAATTCATATGAACTCTTCTAATGGCCGAAAAATCGAAGATGGTATACAATCCGAACCAGGAGTGAAAGAGAATTTAATCATAAGAGAGCAGAAACACATACTTCTTCAGAAAACACAATACATGGGAAAATATCGAAGGAATCGGTCAAAAAATTCGCTCGGCAGAATTATAGGAGAACACGAAATTAAGTAGGAGGATTGTTATCCTCAAGAAGTACAAAAGAGTTAAGGCGTTTCACCTTGAAATTATTACCATTGAAGAAAATCAAATCAAGTAATGTACCATTCAGATTAAATACTCCTTTCACCTTTACTAGACCAAGAGTGCACATCGCATTAAAGAAGTCAATAAATGTATGAAGACAAAAGGATGGAATAAATTATGCAAGTTTTCCACCGAAACTCCAGGAGACTTGGGGAAGATTAAAATCACCTAAGAGAAGTATTCCGTCAATCGACCTCAAATAACTGACAACCCGCTGGCTTACTTCTAAATGCGTCTTATAAGCAGAGATATCTGAAGCTGGAGGAACAAATGAACAAATTATATAAACGGATATACCACTTAGATATTCATGTCCGTAAATACACTCAATATCAATGTTGTTGGGAAGAATACATTGAGACGACGCTAAAAAGTACTGAACAACTATTAGAATACCGCCAGCCGGCTTGAAAACCCTACCATTTCTTAATACCAGATGTTCAGGACATAAAATTTCATAATTTCCTATTACGAAACTTTACCCGTGTTTCGGTATATACAAGAAGAAGGCCCACAAGATTTTAAAAAGGTCTTACAGTATTTGGTGTAGAGGCCATGGACATTTTGATATAGAAATGCTACGAAGGTATTCTTTTTTTTGCATCAGCAGAGGACATCCTTTTTATGCAACGCTGACAAGGAACATATCCTTTCACGAAAATACCTGCGGATGAAAACTGTTTACTTAAAACCTGATGAAATCATCCTGGAAGAAGAGGGATTTTACGGCAAGATAAATCGCTGATCGTACGCGCTTTAGATTTCCACAAACTTATGTTTGTTAGATTATTATCACTTATGTTGTCAATAATTGCGTTAGAAACAAGACGCAATAGAAAGATTGCCTCGCGAGAAGGAATTGCCAGAATCGCCCATTGATTAAAAGAAACTAAGGCACGAAATAGAATGGTGGAAGCAATCAGAACCAGTTAAGTGGAGATTATAATAAAAGAAAATAAAG
Source organism: Glossina pallidipes (assembly GCA_000688715.1). Taxonomy (NCBI): domain Eukaryota; kingdom Metazoa; phylum Arthropoda; class Insecta; order Diptera; family Glossinidae; genus Glossina; species Glossina pallidipes. The sequence continues at coordinate 4,341 of JMRQ01006301.1, read as the reverse complement.
TACATAAATCGTTCTTTCCTAAATTCTAACTATGATTATTTAACTGAATTTGAAAACTATCAATTCCTGTGAAAGTATACTATATATATATATATATATATATATAAGTAGTATTATATATTATATATTATATAGCTAATATAATATACATATACATATAATATAATATATATATATATGTATCTGCCTGAGTGGCCGAGAAGCAACGCTCTCGACTAGCAACTCAATGGTTGTGAGTTCAAATCGCAAGTGCGATAGAGTTTTTAATAACGCCGAAAGCCTTAGGTGCTAGTGCTTTAAGACTTTAGTCTTACAATTTATTCTCTGGCTAAATTTATAATAATAATAATAATAATAATAATAATAATATAAATGTGAGGTGTAAATACCTATAATAGTAATAAGCGGTAAAAGCTGATAGAGTAAACGATGAGTAAAACGGGCTAAAGTTCTAACGTCGCACAGTCATGTAATGAAGTCAAGCTGTAATATAGTACGATCGTCAAACTTTTTTGCTTGCGTTTATTACTATATCTTTATATTTTTACTGTTGGTTTTGAATTGCATTTTAACGTTAGTATAATATCTTTGACATTAATAAAGTGAAATCAAAATCCTCTACATTTCGGAGCTGGACCAAAAGAAGGTACGCTTAACAAAAAGAGCACTCAACCAAACCAAACTCGCCAAAGAGACGTGTCTCAACGTATTAAATTAAAAATGTAGCAAAAGATAATTTATGGCTACGATATTGAAGATAAAGGTGAGTTAAGTGAAACAATTGTATGAACGCGATTCTTTCCAAGTTTTCAGAAACCATCGATTATATCGCACTAGTGATGATGTTTTAATTGCCATATTTTCTGTAGTTCCGCCCTATTAAATTTAATCTCCTACTCGTTCCGACGTTAAATTTATTGCCATTCAAGCGAAAATTGCCAATAAACAGTTATACGTGACTTGCCTCTACATTCCCCCAAATGCATATATCTCCGTTTGTAAGAAACGTGCTGCCCTCATTTGTGACTGACTACTGATATAGTCATAGTGTTGGAGGACTTCAATTTGCCACAAGTCAGTTGGTGTTATATTGATAATTCTGGTTGTATCCATCCATCTCCGCATAATATTAATAAAACTCACCATCGTCCAAAAATTGCCAATAAACAATTATATGTAATCTAGAATCCCCCAAATACGGATATCTCTATTTATAAGAAACATGCTACCTTCATTTGTCACGTGGCCGAAAAGTCAAATTTTACTGATATAATTATAGAATTGTGGCACTTCAATTTGCTACAAGTCACTTGGCGTTTTAGTGATACTTCTGGCTGTGTGGCCAGATGAAGTTCAATGAACTATTTGACCACAATTTACTTTTAATACAATGTGCTCCTAATTGTAATGGCAGACTGGTAGATCTTTGCTTTGCCAATTTCCCGGAGACAGCTGTAAATGAATGTCTACCTTTTAGTTTACCTGGCGATCCGTGTCATCCAGAAATCTTCATTTCCTTTCATTGCAGGCATGGTGATCTGTTGGACCACGCTAACGTTTCAAATACAACTTCCTCAAATAAACATTATAAATTTTAAAAAACCAATACTTTCTGTTTAAAACGCATCTTCCACACATTACATTCAATTTTCTTGTTAGGAATTTGAAACGCTACTGTTATCATTCTATAATATTCTAAACCTAGCTATTTCTGCATCCTTCCCGATCAAGCAACCTCGCCCGCGAAGCAAGTGCCCGCCACTGTTTAACAAAGGAACTAAATATTACAAAAATAGGAAAAATAACCCTTTCAAAATACTTATGAGATGTGGTTCGGCATACGACTATCGCGACCACTCTGCCGCAAGGCTATAAATTTCCTCAATTACAAATGTTATTCCAGATACCCTCAGTTAATAAGATCTTCACTGCTTATTAATTTTAAGTAATGTTATAAGTTTGTCAACTCCAAAAGAAAAATGTCCATATATCCCTCGCATGTTTCTTTCAATGGCTGTAAGTGCTCTGATGATATTGAAATCTTAAATCTCTTTGCTGAATACTTCCGACGAAATTTTTCAACTGCTAATTCCGATTCGACTGTCAACGATCTGTTTCCTATAATTAGCTCGCTTGTGATTCCTAACTTGGGTATTTCAAAAACTGACGTTTTACATGGTTTAAGGGCTTTAAAATATAGTTGTGTGCCTGGGCCTGATGGCATTCCATCATGTATACTCAAATCATGCTGTGACGAGCCATATGAATGAAATTTTTAAGCAGTTCTTGAAATCAGGTGCTTTGAAAGAATTTTTACCCAGCATTTAGCATTTGCTATCAAATCTTATATATCTCCACTCTAGCATGACGTTCTGAAAGGAAGATCTACTGTCACAAGTTTCTTAGAGGTTAGTTGCCATGTTTTGAAAGCTTTTTCTAGTAGCTCACGTAAGGATGCCGCATATACTCATTTTAGCAACGTCTTTGACTTAGTTAACCATAACTTATTGATGTTTGAACTCCAGACCTCTGGCTTCCTTTTTGTATTTAGCGAAATGCTAAATAGCAGCTCGGATGACGGCATCTACTTAGGGCCCCTTTTATTTATTCTATACGTTAATGATCTCAATTGTGTACTTAGGTCCAGCCATATTTTAATTTACGTTGACGATGTTAAATTGTGTTCTTCCTACTCCTTGGAATCGCAATCGTATCAGCTTCAAATTAACTTAAACAATTTGGTTGCACAATGCTCGTTAAGCTTTAAAAAATGCAGAAAACTTTTTTTCTCAAGGAGGAAGTCATTCAATACTAAGTATTTCATCGATTCGACCAAAGATTACGTTTTAATTTGCACATTAAACTCTCTTTAAGTACGTCTAGGTCAGCGCTAGGTTTCATCAAACGGTGGTCCAAAGAGCTTCATGACACTTACGTTACAAAAACGCTACTTAGTTAGACAAATGTTTGAGTATGCCTCTGTTGTGTGGTCATCTTCTTCTAGGGTTTAAGTAGTCTGAATTGAATCCATTCAAAAGCAATTGTTGCTGTTTGCCCTTAGAAATTTGGGTTGCGACCCGCCCCTGTTTCCTTTCCTGTTGCTTCTGTTATTCTTACCGTCATTTGAGAGGTGTAGATTTATTCTTGGTGCTTCCTTTTTAATTAGTGGTACTATGGTAACTAAAGAAAATCAAACGAAAATAGCTGAAAAGATGAGTGGCAGTAGTATATATGTAGGGAAACGTCGATGCGAATTTTGGCACGCAGCAAAAAGGGCCTTTTTTTGCTCGTCGCAATTTTTTGGCCATTCCGGATAGTAGTATAGTGGGAGAACGTCGGGCTCACGCTTGTCTTCTACGACCACACCATCGCATACATATACACATCTTCATGAACAAACGAAAAAGGATTCTTTGAAGGACATACGTTATTTATGATTCTGATAAAAAAAGAAGAAGTAAGAAAACCGATCGTGCATACGCATGTCTACACAAATTTCCACGAAGAAAAAACTTACACGATTTATGATCCTTCCACATTTCTATTTTTATTCTTTATTTTTATTCTTCTGATAACTAAGGCCATTGTGATGCGAATGTGACCAGCAATCTATAAACTGAATTTTGCTTAGATTCTTCAAACTCGTGATTGGAAAACGTGATCAATACAACAAAAGACATGTTAAGAAATGGGAACCAAAAGCAATATTTTTCATATAATTGTTGCAAAAATCTCATAATTTTTTTAAATGTTTTTAATAGACCTTTTTGCAGACTCTTAATGACGCCTGGAAAACATCAGTGCAAGGATATACAAAGATAGATGAGTTATCAATTGATACAGCCTATAAAATAGTCGGATATAAAGCAAAAACAACACAATGTGGAGAAAAAGTTGCTCTTTATTTGGAATCACCAGAGGGAAAGTTACTGTGGATATTTCTTTCGAAGCGTCTTAGTCAAGTATTCCCATCCAAGAATCCGTATAAAAAGTTAAGGGAAAATAATATTCAACATATTATCCTTCGGGGAAGAGATAGACCTATAGCTAATGCACCTATTTTTGAGTTTATTCCAAATGAAAATAAAGTATTTGATATCTAAAATGAATTTATTTTATTAAAAATTCTTCTTTACATAGTTTGAGTATTTTCTTATCATTGAAGTTGTAGTCACTTTTACTAAATTGTTTGAGATAAGCATTTAAACTTTTTCGTTTACTCTTATGTAAGCTATAAAGCACCGTATAATGTCCGCAAGTGCTTGAAAAGTATCCTTGGAGTTGCTGTTTATTACATACATACGTGTCGCAGTTTCTCTTTAAAAAATTGCTAAATTCTTT
>JMRQ01006300.1:0-68015 GCA_000688715.1 Glossina pallidipes | reverse complement strand
AAAAAAACACGACTTCTTCTTGAGGGCCAAAATTCGCGTCGACGTTCCCCCATATATATATTACTCTAATTCATTTTAAAAGCGAAGCAAAACTCTTTGTAACAATAGATACTTCGCCTTTCGCTATAAGCGACGTTTTACAGCAACTCTTTAATAACAAAATAGAACCGCTGGAATTCTCTTCAAGGAAATTAAGTCCAACCGATGGAACCTATAGAGCCTCTGATCGGGCAGTACTAGTGGCTTAGGCTAAAGAAAAAAAATGTTGGACATTTTCTTAACAATCATGAATTACCATCTTTACCGACCATAAACCATTTACCACTGCTCTCCATTCAATCATAGCACAAAGTCGCAGCACAAGACATTTAGGGTACATCACCCAAATTTTGTGGACGATACGCTTTCGCATGCTTTCGAAGTCAATGCCATCAAGACAAGATATCTCAAGCTGAAAGTTCTGATCAAAGAACAAAAATAAGATGCAGAGATTGAAACACTTTGAACGTCTGGTAAGTCAGTTTTCTTTACTTCATCAAAATCCCTTTTCTCGATTTGGACTTTTGTGTGAAAAAACTTCTGCCGATCCCACACCTTATACCGCCTTATACCACTTTCCACAGATTAGCTTTCAATATGCTTCATGATTTCTCGCCCTGCTGTGAGAGCAAGAAAGCAATTAATTCCCAAGAAATATTTTTAGTTAAATGTGAACAAATAATTTATGCAACAGATAATATACGCAGAAAACAAAGGTGGTCAAGCATACGAAATCACCTGTAAAATTCCTATTCCTAAAGGACGTTTTGATCATGTTCATTTAGATATTGTAGGTTCGTTATCTCAGGCTAAGGGTTTCAAATACAGACTAACAATTACCGAACGTGTTCTGCGTTGGCCCATTCCATTTCTACTCAGAATCATTACGGTTTCTATTGACGCTACGATATTTTTAAACAAATAATGTAAGGATCAAAGTGACGCAGCTTGTTTTGCTCCTACGCGTAGTTATAAGCTATTCTTATGTCATTAGAGTACGATAAGCATATTTTATTTTCTACTCATTTTCTTTTATAGCAAACAGTTTGTTATTCCCTTGTGAGTATTATCGGGATGCTGTAATAAGTAAGAACGGGGTGGAATGGGGATATCATATTCGAAAAAACTTAGTTGACATGCTTCAAACTTGATCAACGAACCGCCAATTCGTATTTGAACAGAGTATAGAGAACAAGAAGATGACATCTTTCTTCCTTCTTCTTAACTGAACCCCCGCCGAGGTAAGACGTGAAAGCCTACAGTCAAATCCGTGATCATCCGCTAAAACCGTACGATATAGCTGCCAAATCCGAGGTATTTGGGTTAGGGATTCGCCGTCCGTCGACAATTGACGATAGGTCATTTATAGGTAATTTAAGTTTGACACATAGGTATTTGAAGTTTGATATCAGCCGCGAGGTTCTTCGTGGCATATCTTATTTAATAAAGCAGTTCAATTATATTGTCTAGAGATATTAAGATTTCTTTCTTTTAATTGATGTGACGAATAGAAATCACCAAGGTAAAGACGACTGGAATAGCCGGTGAGGCTGCCCCGGCATCAGACAAGAGTTTTTCTTTAATTAAAACAAGGAAACATACCCATCCTCACAACCGCCTAAGTAGCCGAAGTCGAAGGATCTCGACTCATTCACTGCAAATGGTCGTGGGTTCGAGTTCAAGTGCGATAGAATTAGTAGTAAAGCTGATAGAATTAGATGCCGGTGCTTTAAGACTTTAGTCCTAGAATTTATTTCTCTGGCTAAATTAATAATAATATGAAGCAAATAGAGCCCACATTTTCGTGTGGCCTCAACTATCTCAAACGCTTCCAGAACTGACTAAATTATTACGCTCTCCCAAGATTGTGACATGAGTTAACCATCCGTAATGGAATGGTTGAACCGCTGCCTAATTTACGTTCTATACACAAAGAAGGTCTTCATGCTACTCCCACTGGTAGGAAGTTCCCTACAAACTCCTATTTAGAGATGACAAAAGTTGATGTTAACAGTGACACTAGGACAATTCCTATTGAGAGAGTCAAACCTGCTATTCTCGAAAACGCAACAATAAAAATACATTCATTAGATTTCATTATTAACATTGTTACGTGGTTATTACGACTTTTGTAAAAAATAACACTTCTTGAATTGGGAAAGAAAAGATTGTTTTTGAATTAAATCAACAAACATACAGAAAATAATTTTATGGGCACACACAACAACCTTGGCCTCTTGGTTTTTTTTTTTAAATAGTTTGATGCTACCAGTACAGTCTTCTCCTTTGACTCCCAGTTACAATTTCCGCTCACAATATTGTTACATTTCTTACATCATTTTATCTTAAATACCATACTTACTAGACATGAATGTTTTATAAACACTGTTGCTGCAACTCTTAAAGCAATAATAATTTAATACAATGTAATAAAACAAAAATTATGCTGTTTTTTACAACGAACTGAATCTTACACTACAAAAGATGTTTCTTATTAAACAGGTTTTGTTGCGCTATTTGTGCTGTATCTTAAATAATTAAGTAAATGTCTTATTATCTTCTCCTGCTTCTTTTTGCCGCATTTTCTTTTTGCTTTTGATAATTCTAGTCTTACGGATTATGTTACAAAATCTACGAAATTTTGCTAATGTACTTAATACGAACAGACTCTTATAAAATAACACAAAAAAAGAGATAAAGAAATATTAAGCAAAATTCATGTAGAAAAAAAAAATTAGAAAAAGAAACAAAGCATGTACACATCCAGGACAGAGGCACTATCCCAACTGGCATATGGGTCCGGGTTGGCACTGAATCCCTAAACAATTGCAAATATGTAGAAGCTTGATTTCCAGTGAATATATTCTAGGGGTTTTAGGTTTAAAGAGTGAAATGAACTTATAGATATCGTTTAAATTTTTGGAAAGGCACCTAAATGGATTGAAAATTTCATAGTTATAACTACGTAGACAGGGCTTTATGACAATAACGTTTCTAGAAGAGTGACTATGAACACCGAAGTTTATCTCAAGTAATAGCGGTGGTCAGTCAATGCTACTATTTATTAACTTAATTAAGAAGAAAGTTTCTACGTTTCTCTGAAGAGGGCAAGACCAGCAAAGGCAGTCTATTTTCACAAGAAGGCAACGGGCGAAACGAATCTTACCCCAATCAGCTCGGAGTAGAAATCAGGCATTTTTTTCTACTTGCTCAATTGAGTCAACATGCCACTTATAGGAAGGTGACCATACAACTTAGGCATATTCAAGTATGTGTCTCACCAAGCAAGTGAATAGCCTTTTTCTAGCATGTGCGTCGTCAAGTTCTGTAGACCACTGTTTAATACAATCAACTACACACCTACCTTTATTTATAGATAGCTCAATGTGCCTATTAACACTAAGTTTTAGATCAAACAATACCCCTAAATAAATAAATGAATAAATGCTTACTCGAAAAGTAATGCTGCTTACAGAAGGAGAGCTCCTTGTATTTTTTCGAATTTAATTTCATAAAGGCTTCCCGGCACAATATAACCAAATTGACTAGATCCCACTGAGGGAGACAAAAGTGCAATTTCATGTTAAATAAATGAAAACATCTTCACATCGTCAGCGTACACGACAGTATGGCTGAACTTAATCACCAAAGAAAGGTCATCGATGTACAGGATAAGTAGGAAGGGGTCTAAGTGGCTCCGTTGAGGGCTTCAGGAGAGGGATTAGACTTTTCGGAAAATTCATCAAATGTGGCGGAGTTGAAAAGAACTTTGTATGATCTGTTATAGAGACCATATCCATTTCAATAAATATGAAGGAAAAGACTTGATAGCAAAAACTAATTGTTGAATAACAATGTTGTCAAACAACTTAGGCAAAACTTTACTTGACAACGCCTACTAACACTTCACTGCTTTTACTTTGTTTAATTGGAATAAGAAAGCTACTCTTCTAACACAAAAGGAAAAGTCTTGTCTTCAGAGAACGAGTGAACGTCTTTGCGATAACATAGTTCGTCAGTGGATAATTTCAGTATACATGATGGAATACCATTAGGAAATGTTCCCCAAGAAGATATCTCCATAGGAGTCAGAACTATTTAACAATATCAACGATGGATATCTGGAGATTCTTATTTTGAAGTTGACAAATTTGTAAAATTGATTAGTATTAGCAAGAAGGGAAGCTTTTATCACTTGAAGATATGCGCAATAATTTTGTGATTGATAAGATTAAATCCGTGCCTCACAGAAGAGTTGATGAAATAATCGTGAACAGAACCATTGTTCATGCATGTTTTAAGAAGTTTGTTTTTCCAATTTTTATAGTATTTTACTGCTTTGTTAAACCATGGCGGACAAGAGTCCCCAGTGGACGGTTGTCTAACCGGAACGGACGCGGAAATAGCAAAGCTTGGTACACTAAAAACTGTAAAAACTAGTGTTTCCATATTCTAAGTGGAAAAATCGAGTGTACTATGTGAAATATGTGAAAGATGAGTTTTAAGTGATTGGCGTTCGTGAAATCATATTGTATATTTGATCAAGTGAGATTTAACTTGTTGGAGAGACTCAACATATCACGATGCTTACATTGGAAGAATAGACAAATTGTTGGATGATATCGATCCTTTGCTAAACTTGAAAGCAGACCGCGATTTACAGCTATTTCAGGGAAATCAACAAAGCTAAGATCCAAGGCTTTCTTTACAGTTAGTCAAGTGATTAGATTGAAGAAGATCATGTATTTTATTGAAAAACTCAATCGCATTTTTCGATCTTTGTGTGCGGACCTGAACTGACACTAAGACACCAAGTTTCAATTTCAATTTAGGTCACTTATGGTAACCTGCTGCTATGTTAAGCCTTGCCATAGTAAGTTTTTAAGCTGCAGAAAAGTCACAAATAAGAAATGTATATTGCTAATAAGTAGAAACATCTGCATTTGGAAACATTTGGAATGTAGGAAGAAGTCAAATATAAATTTTTATATCAGTTTATATTGCTAATTTTCACACCAGGAGTTGGAAGTTCAAATGATATGGATGTTAAAACGCCACCGCGATTACGATCTAAACCATTTTTTCTGACACCATAGAATGTGTTGGGAAAAAGTTCCGACAAGTGTTGACCTGACTTAAGGCAACTTTCACTGAACACCAAAGAAAGATATTCTGTATGCACTGGTTGCAGCTAAACAGACTGAATTTTGGTATTCAGACCTCTGTCATTTTGGTAAATGATAGTCACTGCACCTTTGAAAAAATTTTGCTTCGATCGAAGTGCCGAATTTTGAAGGACGATATGACCCATGGTTGTGTTGTAGACACTTAAAAAATGCTAACTTCACAGATAGAACTTTTACCGCCAGATAACTTAATAAACTTCACATGATGAGCATTACATTAATCGGAGCGTTATTACAAACCGGGGAAGAGTATTCTGAATTGGAGAAAAAATGGATGAAATGACTCTGCTTGTGTGTGCAAAAGTTTATGCAAACAGAAAACGAATTTTATAACGTCGGCCAATCTTGCGGGTATTGCATGACTATTTTTGTGATTATTAAACGAAAGGCGAAATGAAAACGGGAGGGGAAGAACTTTTTTCTATTTATGCGATTTTATCTAAAATCGTTGAGCCGGTACGGACGATAAGAACTTATCTTATTTTATTTTTATACAGAGTTTGTGGATACATTTTTGACAAGTTAAGTTCATTACCTACAGTAATGAATATATTTTTTTGCCATTTATTACGCATTAATGCACTTTTTTTAATAAATTTTACTCGCGTTTTTTCTTACTAAGTTTTGGAAAAGCAGTCCATTGTCCTTAGTCCTTAGTTAGAGCAAACCAGGACTTTTATTTTATTTTAAACAGGACGCTAAACTATTTTTTTTTATTACTATTATTCTGAGGTTTTTTTAAGGCTCTTTTATATTTAGAGGTCTCCCCCTATCCTTCTTTATTTCTTTCTTTCTTCTTCTATCCATCTTCCTTCTCTGATTTTCTCTTTTATTTCTTTCGTGTCGTATATTGCATGTATAACAATCTCCAATGATGAATTGCTTCAGTCCTTAAACATGGTTAGTTTATCAAGCGTACGCAAATTCTTCACGGTTATAAATAATTATAAAACGAGGCAATCAAATATAAGAAATTTATTAGATCGTCAGCGCGACACCATTTAATCGGACAAAGAACTTTATTTGACGGTTTTACTAGCAACGAAAAACCAACACTGCCGCATTTCTGCGTTAATATTTGTAAGATGAGGTTTTATTTCAGCAATCTTGGTTTCTTTTCTCCTTTCTTAACAAGGAGTGCAACCATGCATTTACAGAATTGCTAAGTTCTCGCACGATAAAAGGAAAAGAAGTTTTTGCGTTTAAGAAAAAAGCAAGAAAAAGTATTGTTTGGAAGACAAGAAAATTGGAAATTTGATGGTATTGATATTTGTCAAAAAGAGAAAATATTAACTTAAAAATAAAAAAGAAACAAAAATATGTACCTATATACAAAATAAAGAAAAGCAGCAGATGCAGTGAATGCTAATTTAGTGACAATTTTCGTTGAAAAGTCTACGAACATATATTAATATAATTAAAATCACATTAAGTGCAAAGGACCCCTAACAACAACAAAAAGACTATTCAAAATGATAATTAAACTGAGGAATTTAAACAATATGCAATTAAAACCACTAAGAATAAATATGGCTAAGAAATCTTGAGAAAAAAAAAAAATGCTGAATATGCCTAAGGTTAATGAAACGTCGTAATTTCAAAATTAGAGAATAATTAAAGTACTTAAAGATGGTTAACATTTAGTTTGGTGTTGGCGTTGTGTTGGACACAAATTTTATAAAATCAAGATCGAACATATTGTCTGAGGAAGTGGCCATTTTCATTAACTATGATAGTATGATGTATAATAAGAAGAATAATCATCGAAGAAAAGAGTAACGCACACACATTCAGTTTATGACATAAGCAAACTAACAAGGTATGAATAATCGATTAAGAACAAAACGCCGTTTATTGCTTTGTCATCCAAAACTCGATTTAAAACCAATTTTTTTTTTTGATGTTGCGCGAAGAAAAGGTTTTCAGTATTCTGAAAGAAAAAGGATCTTGAAATTCGGGCTACACTGAAAATTGAAGTTAATCTGAAAATTAAACTTAATGTCATTTAAGAATCTACTGTGCTTTAATAGAAAAACAGTATATTGTGAGTTTTACTTGAATACACTTCAACCATTGTTTGTAGTTGCGTGTTAGTTAAATGACTTTATTCAATTGTAAATATAATATTGTAGAGGCAATATCAATGTCGTCATAAGCCTCGTCATTAATACCCACGATTCAGTGTATTACAACAATAACCAAATGTGATTTAATAACAAAGGTGTAATAAAGAAATTTAATATTTTGCTTCGTCATGGTATGCTAATATAAAGTTGAACGTATTTGCGGAAATAGAAAAGCAAAGGGATTAGAAAAAGAAATTTCTTCTAGAGTGAATCAAAAGAAAGGCAGAACAAAAAATTATATAATGTTTTAATAAAGAAAGAGCAAAACAAATTTTGTTAATAATTAATTCGTTAGTAAACATGTATGAACTGAGCTTACGTAAAGAATAGTCTAAACGAAAAACAAAACAAAGATAAAGTAATGCCTGAAAACTGTAAAATTTGTTAAGAAATTTGTTTTCTGTTTCGTGCTACTTTATGCGATATTGAGAAAGATGCAAAAAGACAGTGTTGAGCATGCAAATTCAGCTTCACAAAAGGCACCGCAAAAATGTTGCGATTTTTATATGAGATTTACTTCGGATGAGGCCTTTAAACCAAAAAGTATACGAAGAATTGCAAAGGAAAGAGTACAATTTAACCGACGCCGATCCGCCTGAGTGGCCGAGTAGGCAAGAGTCTCGACTAGCAATTCAATGGTCGTGGGTTCAAATCTCAAGTGCGGTAGAGTTTTTATAATAATAATAATAATAATAATAATATCAATAAAAATAAAAGCCGAAAGCCTTAGATGCTAGTGCTTTAAGACATTAGTCTTAGAATTTATTCTCTGCCTAAATTTATAATAATAATAATAATAATAATAAACGACGCCGACTAACGGGTTCCTGATACCGTCGATACTGTAAAGGCAAAAATGTCCCAATAAAAGGGAACTGGTTGGTGTTAAGTTACCAAAGATTATTGAGATGTAGACTTGGACTCGTATATGTCAATTACCTTTGCTAATTAAACTTTAGTTTTGTGTTTGTAACGTCTTCGGAGTATATTTGTGATGATGTGTTCTATAAGCACTAAGGATCTTAGAATTTATTTTTGATTGCTTTCAATAGATATTTTTACTTAAAGTATGTGAGGGCCATTACGGCCCATTAGTCTGGGGCTGAGATAACTCAGCGGCTCCAGGGAAATCACAAGACATTTATATTTTGGGACGTTGTATTTCTTTATTCTCTTCTGTGGGTTGTACACTGCACGTTAATTCAAAAATCACTCAAGTTGTCGCCGCTCGCGACCGACTCGACTTTCTGAGCTCCTAAACCAGACTAGCTAAACTAAACTTTTCCTACTCTAATCTTAACCTATCCTTAATATATTCTTATTCCATTTCTAGTCTTATTGTATTCCTATTCTATCCCTCTTCTTAATCTATTGCTATTCTATCTTATTCTCTATCTTAAAGTAGAACTCTCTCTCCTCCGGGACGATTTTGGGTCCTCACAATATTTTATATCATAGAAATGTTGCTCTTAAAAATTTGCTAATTTCTTTTTTTTGTAATGAGAAAAAAGTAAATTGAAAGATTCAACTGCGAGGTTTCCAATAAACTCTATGGGGCCGAGAGGAGACCAAGCGGCACGGTGAGTATCGAAACGCTCTAAGGGCACGTAAGAACCCCGTTCAGTTGGTTAGCGTTACGTCTGTTCGCATATTCGATAAGGTACAAGTAAGTGCGAATTCTCTTGGTGGTAACCACCCTAAGGGTGTCCGTGAGCAAAGATGTAGAATTTCTTCCACGTCTCACGAACTACCTAGCTCAGCTAAGACGCGTACGCATGATTTTTATGCAAGCGTGCTCTGGTATTAACTCGGACAAAGTTCATCTGCTTATTCTCCTTCTCACGTTACTATGGCATGTTTTCATTTAACAATAGCAAAGAAAGGTAATGTAAGAAAAATAATATGAGTGGTTTTCCGCGATCGAAATTGAAGTTATCATTGCCCTTTACAAAGACACGATGACAGACAGCAGACAAACAGATTCCCTGTACCGAATATATATTTATGACATAACATTCCTTACCTGCATTTCTTATAATGAATTGGCAGATTTAATTTTAAGTTTTCGTGTTTTGCAATTATAAATTAAATTCCAATAATAAATTCCTTGATATTAGCATTATTGTCGAGGGTTCCAGTATCTGCCTTTTTCTGCGAACCTATGGTCTCATGGCAGCAAACATCTCAATATCAGTAAAAGTAGTTGTGTCTATTCTTTCAAGGAAACTGACTACGTTTTCTTTTTCCAATTACTAAGAAACTTATGACCTATACGTATGTATACTGTATAGGTTCTGTGCTTTTGCCATTGCTTCAATGTAAGTGGGTATTGACTGGTGCAATTATGATACTGAATCGTCGTTAATATATGCCTTTTTTATAAACCTTTCTTTTGTTTTTGTCATATAGAAAAATCAAACAACAATGTCAAAAGAGAGTGGAATAACTTCGTCCAATTAATGAAAAGCACTGAATTTTCTTTATGCCCTTTATTAAGCTGTCTGATTTGGTGAAAGAATTAACAAAAGCTCGATTGCATAATTTTTTATCAAGAGCTGGCTAGACCTCAACTAGTGGCTTGTGTGATTGAACACAATCAGTTCATCGATCACCCAGCCTTTATACATAATCAGTGCTGGGGTTGACATATTTCAGGCAAACCTCCAAAATACAAATAGATCAGTATGTATACAATTATGCTTTCATACTTATATCTAATAATTACGTCCAACCATACTCGTGTACAAATATCCATACATTGTTTGAGTGGGATCAGAGCATATGTTCAATAATGTAAGTCTCCTTCGATTACGGCTATTGCCTAGCACACAAAAATAATGACTCTCCAGTTTAAGTTTAATGCCAAATTTGTAATAACTGTATGAGCCGCAATTCTAGTGACAATAGTAACTTTGGATTCATACTACAAGATATATATAAAAAGGGAAAGAAATCGGAAGTCTATCTGTACACCATAAACGTAGGTATTGATTTATAAATATAGAACAAAACGACAAGAAGTCAGTCTCTTTTTAACTCTTAAGTGTATGATATGAAGCGCGTTATTAACGTTATAGTAATGACATAAAAACAGTTCTCGTTGGTATAGTTTTCTCCTCTTTTACTATGAAGAGCAATCTAGAACAAAATTCATGGAAGAAATGTGTAAAGGAATTCTCATTCTTCACGTTATATCATTAGCTACATTGCCTTGGCTATTGACTTCTAGGAACCAAAGAAAATGTCTCACGTGTCAAACGAACGAACGTGGATAAAAAACACGTATCTACCTTATAAAAAACCTCTTAAAAGTATGATGATTGAGCTATTTTCTGAAACAAAGAGAAAGAAATGAAGGATACAAGGACCGTGTTATTGTATTGAGGAAGGTGCAAAAGGCAAGTTGCAGATTAACAATGTGTCGTAAAATGGAATAGAGTCCTACCGACATGGACACACCAACTGACTAACTTACATTATTCAGAGTACCGAGATAGATAACATTTTTTTTTTAACACCCAAAATAAAATACGTGCGTGCAAGTTTGCTATCTATTTTCCACAAGAAACTGCGCTAAGTATATAGAATGACCTGCATTCAACTTTACATTAGTTTTTTCTAAATCCCAAAAGTCTTATGCCCATGTAAATGCGTAAATATATCGTGACTATCGGCCAACACTTCCAACGAAGCGACACCAAGGGAGCGACGCTTAAGCAGGAAGCTATCAGAATACTCTCCAAAAACCTACGTAACCTTAACGCGAAGTTATGCAGTATGTTCCTTAATTTTCTTAATTGCGACTATCTCGTTGTAGCTTTTACTAAAAACTGGTTTAACATATGTTTGCCGGCATCTGTGTTCTGTCCTTTTGTATCCACAATCAATGAGCTACTTTGCATAAAAATCAAGATGCATGCCTTTAATGCATATATAACTTGCTCTCACATCTGTGCCATTATTGATATTGTCTTTTACTAAGAGCACATCTTTCGAATTAAAAAAATTTTTTTCATTTTTCATTTCTGCGATCTTATATTGTATTTTACTTTTTTCCCGATTTGTGCAATAAAAATTATATATGCCAAAAAGTTAAAAAGGGCTGAGTTTGTAAATAGACAGACTAACGTGTCATTGAAAAATTAGGTAGTTCGACAGTAGTGTGGCGAGAGGAGTTCTCAATCTTTGTCCCACAAACACGCCACAGAAGATTACACCAAGCAAATGCTCATGATAAAACCCTTATGAAAACGGACGGACGGACAGAAATTTCTTACCGGACGGCCAGATCTTATACACTGGGCCACTCTATACTCTTCCTTACGTATGGTCTCCTTCGGTCCATTGTTATGTATGGACGACTCCGAAGTTGGATCCGATCACCCCTACATCTAACTTTGCTTACATAACAGAAACAGATTTCTTTTTTAATTTTTCACAACATTGCAGAGATATCCGATTTTTTCATTTTATTAAATATATGAAACAAGAGAACGAAAAAAAAATTTAAAAAAGCAAAGAGACAAGCAGGTCCCAACCCAAATTCGTAAGGGCAAACAGCAAAAATTGCTTTCGAAAGGATTCAATTCAATCGGATTCAATCGACATAACAACTACAGGAAGGTGACCACACAACAAAGGCATACACAAATAATGGTCAAACTAAGCAAATGTATAGCCTTTTGGATTTTACAGACCCTTAAGTTCTTTGGACCACCTCTTAATGAAACCAGACGCGGACCTAGTTCTACTTAAAGAGAGGTCAAACTTGCACATAATCTATGGTCGAATAGAACCCATAAATCGATTAATGAATCAATGTTTTCCAACTTGTGTGAATAAGTATTTCTCAGATTCAGACTTTCTTCTTAAGCAGAAAAACTTCTTGCATTTTTTTAGATTTAATTTCATGAAATTTAACGATCACTATGTAAGAAAATTATTTAAGTCAATTTGATGCTGATACGATTGCACATTACGATCTGGCTGGATGTCATCGTAAAGGAGGGATCATTAATGTGTAGTGTAGTGTGATCGCATATCGCTATATGCATCCACTTTGAAGTGTGACAGATTTATGCAAATTCAGCATAATTCTTTGGCAAAAAAAAAGAAAAATTATGTCACTCCATAACTGGCTGAATATTGCATTACGAAATGCAATATGATCCCAGGCGTCCCTATTAAAATAATTATAATTTTTGATTACGTTAGCATTAAAATACCTGCAGAATTAAGAATAAATGCCACTAACGGAAATAAAGAATTTCAATTGTTGCAAAGCAATTCAAAGCGTAATAATCCGCTAATTTTTACATAACTTTCCATCCGCCTAAAATATATAGGGACTGCTTCATGCCGACTCGTTTGGTATTTATAAAAAGGCAGATAGTGTTGGCGCACTGAAGCCGAGCAGCTTAGGGAACCACCAACAATGCTTCGTCACACTTGGGAAGGATTCATAGGGAATCTTCCCAAAAATATAAAATGTACAGTACCAGAAAACCAAATTTTTTACAATAGGATAAATAAACAGGGCCCTAAGTGGTTGCTTTCATCCGAGGTGATGAAGATAAACGCAACCCCTTATCTTATCTGAATTTGCTTATTCATTTCACTAAATACAAAAAGGAAGGCAGAGAACTGGGATTTGAAGATTAGTAAGTTACGGTTAACTAAATCAAAGGCTTTATTAAAACCATACAACCGACATCCATACCGGAGCCACTAGAAAAAGCCTTGAACACATAGCAAGTAAACTCTAAACGATTCGTAACAGTTGGTTTTCTTTCAGAACGCCCTGCTGGAATGGACAAATATACGATGCGATGGTAACATCTAATTGCTGAGTAACAGTTCGCTCAAACAATTTAGATTTACTCAACTTGGCGATGCCTCTATAGTTCTCAACGTGATGTCTATTTACACATTTGTGAGTTGGAGTAAGGAAATTACTCTTCCAACACAAAGGGAAAACACCTGATTTCAAGGACTGATTAGAAGTCATTGAAATATGGCCACATAGCTCAACGTAGCATGCTTTAAGTATACATGATGGAATCTCATCAGGTCCAGGCGAACAATTATATTTTAGAGACCTCAAACCATTTAAAACGTCATTTTCTGAAATGACCAAGTTAGAAACCAGGACCGAATTAGTTAAAAGATATCGATAGTTAACAATTACATTGCATTTACCAGTTGAAAAATTTCGTCGGAAGTATTCAGCAACGATATTAGAGATTTCAATATCACCAGAGGACTCAAAGCCATTGAAAGAAACATCCGTGGGATATACGGAGGTTTTTCTTTGGAGCTGACCAACTTAAAAAAATATTTAGTAGTAACAACCAGTGAGCATTCTATCAACTAAAGGTATCTGCAATAACATTTGTGGTTGAGGTAATTAAATCTATGTCTTGCAGCAGAATAGGCGAAATAGCCGTAATCAAAACCACATTTCATAAATTTTTTGAAAAGTTTGTTTTTGCTAGTTTTTTAATATTTAATTGTTTAACCATGGCTGCCACCTGTTTCGAAGGCGGGGTTGCTTGATTGGAATGGGTTCAGAAATAACTAGGTTTAATACATTATACAACCATGGCAGTAAGGTTTTAACACTCACAGCAGAGAAATCGAGCATAATGTGTGAAAATCAAATAATTCGTTGGAAAACAAAATAGCTCTATCAGATATTGAAGTGGTGACCATACAACCAGGATTATCATTACAACACCGACTGGATTGTGGAAAATTAAAGTCCTCAAACGCTATGACTATATCAGCAGGTTTAGACTTTTAGACATCATAAATGAGGGCAGCATATTTCTTGTAAATGGAGATATCTGCATTTAGGGGAATTTTACGCATAACTGTTTATTGGAAATTTTTACTTGAATGGCAATAAATTCAAGGCCGAAGAGAGTAGCAAATTCAATTCAATTGGCCGGGACTGCAGCAGATATGGTAATTAAAACATCATCACCGGCGTGATCAATCGATCCTTTCTCAAAACTGGAAAAAATTGTGAAAACGTTGCGAGTTACGTAAATCAGGCTCCAACCATGTTTCAGTGAAAGCCAAACAGAAAACTCCGTGCTCACTGAATTTAGAAAGTAGAGTTAATATTTTGCTAAATGAAAGTTACTGGGCTTGGAGAAACATTTAGATAACTTCTTATGCGCAGGCGTTAGGCGCCACGTCTTGACACGAATATTGCCTTTCTGGGTGGTACTGCCGTTAAGCAGACCCCATGCTTGCTAAGAACAAGTCAATTTACAGGTAGAGAGTTTTAAGTTGGCGAGAATATAGAGATGGTAACTACACTTGCATGTGCAGCTTGTGCGACATGGCCAGCAAACCCAAATAGCCAGGGTGAGAGACGGATTTGTTATTTTTATTAATATTTTTTTGGACATGTACACAGTATAGCCTGAATGACACCATTGGTAGGAGTTAACTTTCTCACTTCAGTATAGTTGGAACGAGGAGGGCTACCCAACTTATTTGTAACTTTTTTATTACCGGCTGACACAACGATAACGGAGACGCTAATAGTCTTTATAGGCAATGACGGAGCACTCACATGGGCCGACGAATCATATTTAGGCGAAGACGGAGATAAAGTACCACATGGTACCCTACAAGCTGGTCTTTTACCGGCTGGAGGCGAAGATAAGTACTCTAAATAGAGACGTTCATTGAAAATTGTTTTGATTCTTCCAAACTTTCCATACAAAATAACGAGATTTGTGCTCAATTCAGAAAACTTACTTCCTACATCGGAACATGATCAACGTAATCCGTTCAAAGGGTCTAGGTCTGCATCTGCCTCACAGTCATTGATACCTGAACACTGTGCATAACAGAAACTTTCGCAAAGCCAACAAAAATTCAGAATTAGGGCCCGTTCTTGTTCGACATGATGTAAAAAACCCATCCATGCCTAAAAGTAAAAGACAAGATTAAAATTGTGAAAAAAGAACAAACAAAAAAGGTTGTCTCACACACAAAAATGATCTCTCAAATTAGACGTAAACTTCACACTATTAAAGACACAGCAAAAAGAAGCAAGCCAAGAGAAAAAACCGTAAACTCGCGAAAGAAAAACATAACAAGTAGACTTATTACGGAGAGCACCAAGTGCTGATCGCAAAAACCAAAATGAATATGACGACAAGAAGATCACTATAATTCACTTAATTTAACCACTTTTATACTTTTATAATTAATTATTCTTTAAACGCGTATGAAGCTATAAAGCAATAAAATAAAAAAATTTAATTGCAAAATATCTACACACAAAGAAGAACAGCACGACAACAGCACGCGAAGTAGATAATCGCTCTTCAATTATCCTTAAAAAAAAATGATTTTATTTTTCTTTTTAAAAGATTTATTTGGAATTTAACTCAATTTAGAATTCTTACAGACTGGTTATTGTTGTTGTTATTAGCTTTACTTACCAGCTATCATATTTGCTAATTGACTAGTCAACATTTATTAATAATGTTATTACAGTACATTAACTTCATTAAAGTTATGCTGACATTTATGAATTGATCTTAAATGCCATATTTTAATGTGTTGACGAACTCATCGATTTTATCGACGGTTCTTGTTGCATTTGTATATGTAGCTGCTTCTCCCTTTAGAATGGAATTCTGCTGCATTCTTTCATTCAACTTTATGATGATGTTTTTATCTTTCATGAAAGATGTAACAAATATAATAATTATGATAATAATCATCACTATATTACATCCACGTGTTACGTTATTATGTGTTCTCAGTTCTTTAATATTTCTTATGTGAACTTGCTAGTTTTCTTTTGTCTCTTCTAAAGTTAAGTTATTAGTAAAATTCTTCATTGAATGGTTTGTTTGAATCATTTGTTTTTCTTCTATAATTTCAATAATGTTTGAAAAATGGTAGTCTTTTATCTGGATTGAGCAGTTATTATAATTTATAAAATAATTCCCCTTTAAAACGATATTTGCAAACTACATGTGTGATTTACTTGAATGTTAATAGCGTTTTTAACAATAATTATGTCTAAAAATAATTCTAATATTTCAAAATTTTTGTTCTATAATAATTTGCAGTTGTTTTTGACTACACAATGTGTACTTATTTGTAGATTCTTAAAATATTTATAAGATTTATTCTGAAATTCAAAAATTTATTCAGTTTTATTATTTATTTTATTATTTTCTATATTCTGTGCGGGTACAATAATTCTTAACTTTATTATTATAAACGTTTTAGGTATTTTAGTTCCAAAAATTATATATGACTTATTAAATAATTCCGATCCAAATTGAATATATTTAACCTTCTTAAAACCGATTTTATATATTTTTATTTCATTGCTAGTTCAAATATTTGGGTCTACAATCCCGTAATTTGCAGATACCGCATTGTCCTGCAGATATTAATTGCTCCAGATACACATTTTTCTAAACATTTATTTACTGAATTTATTTCATTTTTTATTTTATTTCTATCGCTCTTTATAGCCCATTTTAGGTGGGTTTTACTTTTTGGGCACCGTGCGGGGTACATTTAATGACTCAATGGTATTGATCATGCTAGTTTTCAATCGTTCTCTGGATTAATTGTTTTACATGCATATCTTCATTATTTTTTTGCATTACCCTGAATTTTTCGGCTATTGTACTATGTAGCTATTTACTATGTTCAATATCAGCATTTTCTGTATGAATATTACAGCTTAGTAAGATGTAATTCAATCACTTCATTATCTAAAAATTTTTTTATTCTGGTCGCTTTAAACCCGTTATCTGTTATTATTTTCTTCGGTTTTCCGATCTACATTCTCAGAATTTGAAAATTTGTGTCGTTGATGCTTGCACCTCGCTTTTTTCTGAATAACGTCCAGGTTATTTTCCATTCTGCTTAGAAAATCTGTTATTTGATTTTGTTTGCCTTTTATGGATTCAATATCGAACTCGTACTCTCCTAATTTCAAAAGCCATCTGTGGTGTCTTGATTACATATCCTTTCCTTCATACTTTACATGTAACAATTTAATGGACTAATGGTCAGTATAAAATTTAAATTTCCAATAAAAATCCAGTAGAGCTAAAAATTCTTTTTCTGTTGCAGAATAATTTCTTTCACAATTATTTAGAGTTGTAGGTGCAAAACAAATTGGATATTTCTCCTGTGATAAGACAGCTTCGATAATTTGAAGCATCTGTATTAGGTGTGAATTGTTTTTAAAAATTTGAATACCTTAAAATTGGATGTGAGCAAGTCAAAGTTTTAAATTTTTCAAATGCTTCAATATATGTTGGATCATAAACATTTATTTTTACACCTTTTTTCAAATACTTAGTTACAGGTTGAGCTACTTTAGCGTGATATTTTACAAATTTCCTACAATATCCCGTTAATCCTAAAAAACTTCTAATTTGTTTTTCAGATTTTGGTATTTCCAACGATTGATTAACTTCAGTTTTGTTTGGGTTTCCTTTCAATCCTTCCTTCATTAAACTATGGCCCAAAAATCCCGTTTCTTTTTTAATAAGGTAACATTTATCGATTTGAATTTTCAAATTTCTGTGTTGAAGCACTGTGAATATATTCGTTATTGCCTTTACATGCTCTTGGAGAGGTGTACCCACGACCAAAATATCGTCAAGGTATACTGCACATGTCAGGTTAAGATTTTTTCACTGACGTAAGTCTGTCTCAGAGTGTCCTGACGATTAAAAATTATTTATTTCACTATTATCTACTTCCATTGGTTCATGCCGCCCTTGTCTAGGCCAATATTGCTCTGAATTTTGTCCTACCTGTGGTTGGAACCTTTGGAAATTCCGTGAAGAATTATAACCCCCTTTATAACGTCCTTTTTAAGTAAACAGCAAATCCTGCTTATATTTATCCTGCCTTTGATGATTCCGACTCTGCTGATAGTTATTTTGGCCGTTCTGTTGATAAGACCTTCTGTCGTTGTTAAAATTTCCTGCTCTGTTATCATTTTTAAATTTTCTAAATTCTGGTCTAATGCAGCTATCTTCAAATTTTCTCTTCATCACGACACCTATTATTATTCCTAATTCTCGTATAGCTTTCCCGGAATCATTTCGTTTATTGTATTAAACAATAAATGGTCTGCGTTAGTTAAATCTATGAAATGATTTCCTTTGTAATACACTATCAATTCATCATTTTTATATTTTATATTTTGAATTTCTGAAGCGCGTTTACTTACCGTGTTTACCTTTAAACTGCTGATTTTTCTAAACATTTGACGTGGTTCCGTGCCCTGTCTATATCGAAGCTTTAACACTTTCTTAATCTGCTCCCAGTTGTCCGGATGTGGTATATTTATGACTGTGCCAGTCCCTATAAAGGATCGATTCTGTTGTCTTCTTTTCTAGCTCGTCATTGTCCATTGTAGAGAGCAGGTATTTCACATTGCTCATAAATGAATTGATTATTATTTTGTTGGCACCTATGAACGTTGGCAAATGTGCCACATTTTTGTAGATTCGGTTTGGACTTGGTTTGAACTAGGTTGAACTTTTTGCTTCTGTAGCTCAATGTAGGCATTCTTCAGTTGTTCTAGTAGCTGCTCTCTCGTTGCTAGGTGTTCAATCAGCTCTGCTGGATCCACCTGGTCTGTTCTGTTCTTGATTCATTGAGCTTTCTTTTTTCTCTTTCTCTCCATTTTTTTTGTTTATAGTTGTGGTGATTTTTTGCAAAAAAAAGATTGTTTTTTGTAGTAGTGCACTTCACGTTTTTTTCTGTTGGCAGTTTTTTCATTATTTTTCCTTTCCTTGTAAAAAGAAGACACTTTTTCCGTTTCACTGGATCCTTTTTTTTAAGGATCCTACCGACTGAGCCAATTAAATAACTGCTCTTCGATTATATTAAAAAAAAAATTGTTTTATTTTGCTCTTTAAAAGCTTTATTTGGAAGTTAATTCAATTTGGAATTCTTACAGACTGTTTGTTGTTAGCTTTACTTACTAGCTAACACATTTGCTTATTGTGTAGTCAGCATTTATTAATAATATTATTACAGTACATTAACTTCATTAAAGTTATGCTGACACTTATTGCATTTGTATATGTAACTCGAGCGCAGAGCTGTTAAGCTGGGGTATGATTTAAGTAGAACTTCATTTCTAACAAACTCACAAAACAGACAACACGCTCTTTATTAACTGGCGCTCAACGTGGAGCAAGCAGAAATGCAAAAAGAAAGAAAACAAGTAAGGAAATCATATTCGGTCGCATTCTACTCTCAAAGTTCCTTTATTTGGTACTCATATCGCTGGTATTATTAAGAAAAAATTAATCGCTGTGTTGACGATACTCATTTTAGAATGAACCCACTTTTAGGCAGATAATATATCTTCCTTTTAGAAATGTAAAAAATAGTTTTAAATTGAGAAATGTACAAAATAGTTTCTATCTTGTTTGCGTTATGATAAATAAGTATAAAACCTCAAAAAAGTGAAGAAAAAATTAGTCAATTTTAACTTTATATGGGCATAGCCGATTTTCTTCTTTTTTGCACGTGAAGAGAATTTTGCAAAGTAAATGTGGACAATTTCAGCCTTCTAACTGTTATAATTTCTCAGCAACGCGCAAAGATCCACAAATTTTTGTTAAGAAAAACGGACTTGCATTCAGCTTATGTTACACTGCAGGCTTCTGCTCTGATCAACTTGGCCCATTTTCAACATCAACCTGGGTGCATATACTTCCAATGTGTCTACCATATTTGCGGCGAGGAAAGTGCCAATAACACACACCACAGAGACACTGACACACAGACAGACAAACATGGCTAAATCAACTCAGAATTTCAAGCTGATCAAAATTATATATACTTCGTATGGTCTCTGAAGCTTCCTTTTGGATTTTATATATATTTTGGAAAAAACGAAATATAAAAACTAAAATAGATTAATTAAAACAAAAAGCCAGAGAAGTAAAATAAAAAAAAAGACGGAGTTCAAGCTCCTAAGCAGAAACCATAAATATAAACTGCCAAATTGAGAAAGATCCTAGGAAATGCTCTATATATCGGAAAACAGACAAAACGAGGGATTAGCTTGTTGAATCAAATATTGAGTGCCCTGCACTCAGCCCAAATGAAGGAAGTTTATTAATAAAATACTGTAAGTGCATTGCCCATTCAATACAAAAAGAAAGGAAAAGGAATAATAAGGGATTGATAGTAAGCTAAACTAAAATCTATGACTTTGGTGGATTTAGGCAATTCGCGGTTTAAATATTAGCAAAGAAAAAAAGGAAAAGGCAATGAATGCGGAAAAATAGTAACTGCCGCCGTGTAGATAGCGACATAAGCCCAAAAAATCGAATTCGATAGGAAACTTGAAGAGTTGTCAAACAAACCAACACGCCACACTGTAATATGAGTGTTTTCACTTTCGCTTTTCATCTCTTAGTTGGTAAAACAAGAATGCAACCATGCACTAAAAAAGGAGTTGTGAAGATTGCGCGCGCGAAAGTGAAAATTTTGGGACGGGAGATGAAGGACTGAAATAAGGAGGAGAAAAGATGTTGGTGTTTAATATCGTCGGATAAATATCCGACGAATTGTGATGTGTAAAAATTTGTTGAAACGAAAATAAAAGTGGAAATAAAAAAAAAGTTTGGAAAAAACAAATGTACAAGCAATAAGACATCAATTATTATAAATGAACATATATACAATTGTAAAACAAAGAGATATTTTAAGCATTTATGGCAAAGAAATAAAGAGTAACACAACGATATGGCATTGATGTATATCGAAATATCAAATGTTAATAATTATTTTGGGAACTTAATTGTGGGCCTTTCCCTAATAATAAATAATGATATTAATGAAAATATGATGTCATCGCGAAGAACAAACAAATATCATTATTCATCACATTTACTAGAATTGCAAATAATATAAAAAAGTATTAAGAAGTGTGTGGAAAGATCGTCGATTATATTTTTCGTGATCTTTCAAAGAAAATTTTAAACGGAAATTTTTATTAAAAGTTTATCAATTTTAAAAATATTTAAAGGAAAATTTTCTTTGCATGTTATGCATATGTCGACTGAAAGCTTTCATTTTTTTCGGGGTCCCCTGCAAACCTTTCTAGAGCCGAAGGGGGATCGGTAGGTAGGGTTGCTAAATAATAGGCCCACTGGCAAGTAGTCGATCGATTTCGTCCCTCTCTGGTAATCGGCAAGGGGAACATACGTGCAGATGCTTTGGTGTAGCCGTCCTAGAAGTGCCCGTGAACTAGTTATAGAACCCCTCGCACATCTGACGAACTAGCTCACGAACAGTTGTTACACATACACTTACCTCATACGCCTCCTTCAAGTGGCAAGGGTGCCCTAAACTTTCAATAGATGACAGCTTTACTCTTTAGACATATGATATTTGTTTTATTAAAATGTTACAACGCTCCGAGCGGACCGGAAATAGAAACATATCAAGAAGCCATCCTCACTCATTTGTAACGAACCTTTAGATGCAGTGAAGTTCTTCCCCAAATTTGAGGGAAACATTGAAAGTTATGTTTAGTGGAGACAAGTAGCCCACACTACCTATAAAGTTTTTGAAAATTATGATGGAATCTCCAAGCATTACCAGCCAGTTGCTATTGTCAGTAGTAAAATTAATGACTCTGTGGTCGTTGTACTGACAGTGTTAAGCTTTGCACTATTGTAGCCAAACTAGATTTTACGTACGTTAACAAGCGCCTAATTTATTTAATTGAGTTCGAGTTCAGTACGCCGAGACAGGGTGCGCAATCAGTCACCCAATTTTATGACGACGTAGAACGTGAGTTCTCTTCAATGACCTACGATAAAACTTTAATATTGGCGCATTTTCATATCCTATTTTAACAAATCGCCTTGTGACGTATTTTTCGCCAGTTCGATCTGCCAACCTCTCTGCTCCTGGCTAAGGCCATCGAAGCTAAATCATTGACATTTGTGAACAGGAACGAAGTTAAGTTAACACAAACCGAAACGGTAAGAAGAAATCGTCAATATACTGGCAATAACGCCCAAAAAAATTCTTACCGACAGCAGAATCATTAGTACGCCAAAAACATTGAATCAAATTGGCAAAATTTTACCTGAGGCTTAGCTAAACCAATGGACGCAGACCCGTCCTCTACATTGTGACTCCGGTACGGAACAAATGAATTTTTTTAAATGCAAAAACGTAAACTTTACTGAAATTCAATGAGTGAATATTCCGCAGGCCGTAAAGGCAAATTTTCAGAAGGTAATGCAAACTACAATTAGGGTATTTGCTGATCCTTATGATGTATTGCCCTGCAATGCAAACATTGTCACTACCATCCGAATGGCCGAAAACATGTCTATCTATTTAAAGGTATGGCCCATATCTGAAGACTGTAGCGAACTTTGTTAGCTCTAAAAGGAAACCACCATTAGAAAATGGAATTATTCGACCTTCTAGGTCAACCTGAAATAGCCCCGTTTAGGAGGAGAACAGTCTCAATGAATTGGACAAACGTCTAGTAAAAGTGATGCTATCAAATCTACGAAAAGCAAATTATTTTACAACTTTCGATTTAAAATCTGGACACCATCAAATTAAACTTTCTGCGAGAGATAGGGAGAAAACGGCTTTCTCCGTCAATAATAAAAAATATGAATTCTCCCGGCTCTCCTTTGGAGTAAAAAGTAAAAGGGGCACATGACATTCTCAGAAAACAAACTAGCGAAGTTACATGAGGCAAATATGAGACTCTCCACTGATAAATGGAAACTTTGGTATTCGTTGTATCAAGTGAAAATATAAAAACATCTCCATCCAAAGTTGAGACAACAAAAATGTACCCTGTTCCAACTAAATTTTTAAGATTAGACCACTTCTAGCCTTGAACAATTGCGTGGCTAGCGTAGCCACGCTAGCGTGACTTGCGTGGCAAGGTCTTTAATCGACATAATGAAAGGAGAAAACAGTGTAGGAAATAGAAGCTTTCGGAAAATTAAAACGAATTCCAACAACGAAGAATGCTATGCTAAAGTACTCTGATTGCAAAAAACCTTTTGAGTTTACAACTCATGCTTCATCCTATGATCTTGGTGCTGTTCCCACACGAAAGGTAAGGCTTATGGCAATGATCTCTAGGGTATTGTTGAGAAAGCAATTGCATTTGGCAACAAGCAAGAGGGAACTTTTAGCCATAGTTTTTTCCTTGAAGGTCCTACGACATTGCCTTAGCGATGGAAAACCCTTGATATTTTCACCGATCTTGAACCGCTTATTTTTGAAGTTAAAATAAAACGATGGAAAATCTTTATTAACACGCATAACTCCAAACTATCAAATATCTAGTGATACAACGCACACTACACCATCTGCATTTTGGTCAAAAATGAGTAATAATTGCGAATGCACAGTTCGGAATATTTAATAAAAACTGGCAGAACAGAACTTTTGGAATAGCAGAAAAGGTTTTCGTAAAGAATAAAAAAATATTAGGGAGTAAACTGAGCCTGTTATATGAGAAAAGTGAGTTTTCATATAGAGAAGGGTGATCCATAAGGACAGATGTATCAAGGGGACAATTTGAAATAATTTACCTCTTTACTATTTTTATTTTTTCACTTACCGCCGATGCTGACATTATTATTTCTTCTCACATTTACCACTGCATCAAGAAAGATAAAAACCTATATCGGACAGTAAAGTCTTAGTTTGGAGTAATTCTGGGGATCTCAAGCGTACAACCAACGTTTACAGTCGCAAGTGAGACAAAAAAAAAAAAACTGATAAATGTGTTTTGACCATCGCATGTGAAGATGTTGTTAGACTCAGATGCGCGACATATAAGTGCGCTTCTGTCGGCTCTTAATGCTCAGCACGAGGATGCAAGGAGCATAAATTTTCCAGGCACTGTATTAAAAATTTTCTCCCGTGCGTCATATGCAGACGATTGTAAAAATATAACTTTGAATCAGAAACTATTAATAGACCTAAACAACAGGCAGATTCAGATAAATACAAAGGTTGTAACGGCTGCATATATACGTTTAGGGGGTGTCTGTAAGTCGGATTTTTCTATGCTCTTTACAAAAAGAGTAGTGTTACATATAATGGAGATTGTTTAGTTAATCATAATTCTCCGCTCACATACTAGCCTCATTTAAAAAGGGAATTATTAAAAGAGAAAAAGGTCTACCTGTATAGCATATGGGTTTTGAATAAGCATGTTTCTCTTTTTGACAACTGGGATAAGAGAGAAAACGGACAAGGCAGATCAAAAGAGCCGGCAATGACAAGAGAAGTGGTAGTCTGTTACTGAATCTCGAGGGAGTGAAGTGCGAGCTATTGAGATGTTCGGATCGAAAGTCTCTGATGTGGTGTAACGTGAAAAGGAATTAAAAATAAATAAATAAATTATTATGCCAAGGAAATAGTTCAAAATTGAGGAAGAAATAAAATTAAAATACATTAAGAACACTAAAAAATATTATAGAAATAAATTGAAATAAATTAGAAAGCAGCAAAGTATCGGAAAATAAGTTGACGAACATTAAGAGTAGCAGAAATACCTTTTGTCAAATTTAATTGTATTTTTTCTTTGCAAAAAAAAAAAAACTTGTCGTGTTACACATTAACAAAATCCAAAACTATCATATAAGTAAACACTAAAGAAAGAAGTTGTTAAGAAAAGTGAAATAACTCTACCAGTGGCGAACTATAATTGAAGAACAAGGTCTATTTCAAACCTGAAAATATACGGTTTTATTCAGACCAAGAAATAAAAAAAGAAATCTAACAGTACAAAGTGCAGCAATAATATGTGTATATAAATCCGTAAGCCTGATGTGAGATGAATTAAGAAATACTCATGTGCCAAAGGAGGGGAGGAAGAGAAGGCAAGCTTCAACGTGGCCTATTACTGTATATAAAAAAATAAATTAACCTGTTTTTTTATTTCTTTTTATTTTCTTTTTTTATATTATATATAAATTTTATGATTAAAAATCAATCTATGTAATCTATTTAAACTAAATCTATTTTAATGTAAAAGTAATAAATAACAATGGTGTAACGTAAAAAAAATATAAAAGCAAGTTGAAAGATGAAGTCCCGGCTTCGTGAGGATGGTGTAAGTAAGTGAATGTGGGTGTAATCGCAGACTGTGACTTGCCGGACCGACAAATACATAGACACAGACCAATGGACAAGAAAACAATGCCGACGGACCGTACGACTACTATGTGATGTCACGTCATTAGTGATCCCGGTAGGTTTAAATTATTAAAATTTATTTTTGTAACTTTAGCTAGGCTAGTCAGGCGGGACAAAGTACAGCCACATCTCTATCTATATAAGTACATTACAACGTACAGATTCAAATAGAGAAATTAACAAGTGTCATTTACAATTCTTAATAACCCCACAAAAGAACAAATTCACAATGTTAAACTTTTTGAAATTCTATTTAATAGGAATATGATGATTTTAATGGAGTTGAAAAATATAGTACTGTCTGTAACTAGTGGCTAAGGCCAATTTATAAGCCATACAATTTTAGATAAAGATGATTTGAGATGTTTGATTAGTAATGAGCAATACACAAACAATACTATATGCGATTAAATGAATATGGCTGGCGTTAAAGTTGTATTAAATGAAAAATTTTTGTATTTTATAGTGAAATGTAAATAAAAGCCTGACGAAATATTTAAAAACATTTGCATACTTTCTATCCTCCCTTTCGGAAAAATTATACAACTTCCTGCTAACAATACCGCGGAACCCGCACTTTCTCAACCAATAACTGTCGACCTACACTATTATCAACTTATTGCAGTCTATTAGAGACACTGCTTGTGCCGATCAATTCATGGGCACATTGCAGCGCTCAATATAGTCATGTAGGCTCAGTTACAGAACTCGATTATGGAATCATTAGTAAAAAGATTGAGTTAATGAAGATAATTATGGAAAGAGGGATATAAACTGCACTTGCCTAATTGTCTTCAATAATAACGTCACCACCAATGATTCATTATGCATCAATAGAAATAAGTACTAAAGGAAAACCTTGAGACCCCGAAGTGCCCTTCAATCAATGTCACAAGCCACACCCAAGCTTTAACCCTGCCATTGTAGCACGCGTTGGCTATGAAAAACTTACGGTAAGCTGACAAACTTCAAAGGGGAACGTATCTAGCCACTTGCATAGCTTTTGTATCCCTGGCATTGTGCTACCTTGCGACAGCGCTAGACCAAGCTCAAATCTGCAATTGAGGCTGCTCTAGAGAAGACCGAGGATGGCCTTCACTTAAGTGAGTGAATAGTTAACCCTGTAAAACCAAGCGTCGATTGTTGATCAGTGTAACAGTATAACGAAAAACACTTAATCATCTGGATTGGTGGTGTGATTAATTTAAAGTGTCAGCACTTCTAAGGTAGTTTTAAATATCATTTTTAGGTGGCCCAGTTTTAAGTTATGATGCAACAAGAACTTCAGTTCTAATACGTTTTGTTTTATATAAAGCAAATATTTTAAAACATGCACTTAATTTCTCACCAACATATGTACTCTAGAATCATCAATGAGATTTATAAACTCACTTAACATGCGCTTGCTTCTGTATAATCGAATTATCGACATACGTGTCTACATGCCTAAGCATACATTAGATTGTTCTCTTGCTTAACTACTATTCTTATACATTGTCATATACACTGCTGGTTAAATTTTATTACCTATCAAACATGGTTAAACATGCACTTGTAGTTATTCTTGTCTATATTCTTAAGCATAACATACACACTGAATAATCTTTATTCTTTTATGACGTATTATATATTATACCTGGAAGTCATACATACAAGAATATGCCCACATTACCAAAATCGGTTTCCTATGTATGTGCCCATATTTAACTTCTTTACAAATTCTAAAAACCTTTCTTCCATATAACCTGTTCTTTCTAATGCCTATACATGTTTGATCATACATATAAGAATATACCTCCCCATTAGTAGAACTAATTTAATTTATTCATGCATACGTACGACTGACTCAATACCATTTCACGAAACCTCCATAAATCACGTGTTAATTCTTATGCATATCCATGCATATTTTCACATATGAGAACATACCTCACGTTGCTAAAATTGCTCTACTCTATTCATGCAAACATACATATAATTTCCAGAAACTTCCATAAATCACGTGTTGTAAAAAACTATAATACACTTATGCGTTTTTATTACTAAAACCGGTTTACTTTACTCACTGGCACAAACTTATTATTGTTACGCACACAAGCCAAAACAGGTTTTCTTCCCGTATCAAATACGTTTATTTTATATCCATAGCATGAACTTAGCTCTCATCGGAAACATGCATACATTGATCTCACTAAAACCACCTTTTTTACCAATTTACTTACGTCGTCGATCAATTCAATAGTAAACATTTTTTGCCTTAACCAATTAATAGGCATATTCGTATACAAGCCAATACAAAAATTATAATATGTGGATACTACAGTATGCGTACCAGCTTGTAACAGGCGCGAACATAGCTATAAGCGAAATTATAACAGTGCAGCGTTGGTGCTGGCTGTTATCGAAGCGCGTTGCACAGCACAGACTCTCTTTCAGTGCTACGGTAGCCAAAGAAGTAAGTTCGTAATTGAAATATATATATTTTTTTGACTTCAAGCATGGGGAATAGCTAGCTTAGCTTAGCCCCCGTCCCTGAACAACTGTTGAGACTGATAGGTTTTGGGAATTGGCTGGCTTAGGTTAGTCGCTGACCCTCATTATATATATGACTTTAGGGATAGGAGATGGATATGGATCATATAGCTTAGCTTAGTGGCTGACGCCGATTATATGACTTTACGGATAGGTGCAACATGTGGTTGTACAATGTAAAAGTTGTTATAGATACAAGTAATAATAAGTAAGTCTCAGGTTGATAATTTCACCCACGGAGAGAGATTTCATGGTTAGAAATAAAAAGTTTAAGCAACTTCAAGGAGAAGAAAAAGCCTCCCTATGATGAGAGGGTGATTTTGAATATGGTTGGCCATTTGACTTTTCTAGAGTGGGTGAAAATTCGCTGAAACGAAAAGTAAAATTGAAAATATTTTTGTCTGTAAAGAGTAGAACCTAATGTGGAAGAAAGGAGATTTTCTTTGGAAGTAACACGCATCATAATTGAAATAAAATTAAAATAAATATATAAACAAAATAAAATAATAGATTAAAAAGATCTAAGCAATTCAAGCATATTGCAATTTAATAAGGAATTCCGGTAAATGTTTTATATGCGTGGCTGTTGGCAAAAAAACGTGTCTAAGAGTCACCATTTTGTGGCCTCGACCTTACATTCAACATTAAATTCAGTATACGTAATTTTCTTAAAGAAAAGAATAGAGGAGTGTACGTTCCTTTCAATTTCGCATCGCTGTGATCATCAATTGTGACCATATATACTTTTACTAGGCAAAGAAAAAAAACCCAAACTTTTTGTTAACCATTTTTTGCATTTGAAAAATAGTAAATTCTATGAATTTCGTATGGACTACACCTTCTCTGAATACAAATCACCTCAATATGAACTAAAAAAAGCAGTGGTTAGTCCTTCTTCATTTATAACTGTTGAGTTTGCGGGCGTAAGAACAAAAGTAGATGCCTGGAATATATACATTACATGCTCTTACGTTCCTTCAGCGTCTGATATTGCGATTTACTTAGAGCAATTTTCTTTGGTCAAAAATATTACTTGTCGCCTCAAAACCAGTGATAAATCGATAGTGCTAGGCGATTTTAATCTGCCCTATATTTCGTAGGTTTTTAATGATGACCTTGGACGTTATATTCCCCTTTCTTATCCATTAATTTGCAAACAGCTTTTTGATGGTGTCCATGGGTTAGGTTTGTGTCAGCTTAACAACATCTTTAATGTGAATAATAAGTTGCTTGACTTAGTTTTTTGCTAGGATACTAATAAATCTCTATCTCAACCGGATCCCTTCGCCTGAAGATAACCATCATCCGTCGTTTTTGCTGGCCGTAAATTGTTTACCTAGCAATGAACCGCGTAATCGTCATTAATCATCATTTATTCAGCATTTATTTACTAAAACGAATTACACCAAACTTAGGAACTTGCTGGGTGGCATTCACTGGGACTTACGCTCTGAAGATATTGACGATTCGTTATCCTTTACTTACGGTCAGCTTTTTTCCGCAAATTCCGTCTCGGTACCGGCGAAGTCTTGTCACATTTAGGAGTCCCCTGTTGGGTATATATATTGGTATTTATGGATGGTTCGTAATAAAAAAATTGACTCAGAGTGGTTTGATTGGAGATTATATGTTATACTCTAGCGCTAGACAAGATCATAACTCGATGAAAGCAACTTGTTATTCCAATTTTATTGAGACAACCAGTTGCAAACTTCTTAAAAATCTGAAGGACTTCTTTAAATTCGTAAACTGTAAAGGAAAATTAGCAAAATTTCCTTCCATTATGAGGTTTGGAAATTTCGAATCATTCGATGCGTCTGTAATAACTGGCCCTTTTGCAGATTTTTTTGGGGAAGTCTATCTATCTTCAAATATTTCGTATGATAATTATCTTTTTTCGATAAGCTCGTTTGATATTTTTCCGTCTATATCCTTTTAAGCAGAAGATATATTTATAGCATTGTCAACCTTGAAACCTTGTAATTACCATGGTTCTGATCACGTTCCGTTTGCTATTCTCCAACGTTGTGCTGATTTACTATGTTTTCCCCTTACAAATATTTTTAATGGTTGTTTGAAAAAAGATTATTTTTCATCTGTTTGGTAAAGTAGTTTTGGGAATTATGGGGCAATTGCGAAACATAGTGTACTATTGAATCTATTTGAATAACTGGCAACAAAAAGGCTTACTTCGGTTTTAGTGTCAATTGTATTGCACTGTCGGCACTATTTTTTTACTAATTTTCTGGAGTTTTGTAATCCAATCTACAAAGCATTTTCCGATCATAAACAAGGTGATGTTATTTTCACCGACTTTTCCAAAGCTTTCAACAAAGGTGATCATAGGTCTTTGGGCTATAAATTACATTGACTTGGTTTTTCTAACAGTATCTCTCTGGTCGCATCCAACTAGTGGTGCTGAATTTTTGGCAATGCGGAGTAGTCTGGTGTGCCTTAGGGAAGTTATCTTGGCCCACTATTATTTATTTTATACGTGAATGATTTTTCGGAGAGCGTTCAACATTCCCGTGTTTTAATGTGTGCAGACGACGTTAGATTGTCTCTTTAGGGGAGCGAAACTATGGGGTTACTTTCACTACCCATAGACGTGCCGAAACCTTCACCTCTTCGTGGTGCTCCCTATAAACATTTTCTGTTGCATTATGGCTCTGTGTTTCCTTTGGTTTTATGAGTCGCACAGTAAATGGCAAAGAAAGGTTTAAGGTTTACTATCTATAATCTAGCAATAGGTGTTTCTCATTGGAAGCGGAAGGGGTCTAGTCGGAAGGGGCTTCTTTTCTAGATTGAAAAGGAGCATTTCTTTCCCTTTTTGGTTCTCTTGGTGGAGGTCATCTAATGAAGATGGCCAGCGATATCAAGTGGGCTGGGGCACAGCTGGGTGTGTGTGCTGCGACAACCTTGGAAGCATTATTTCCTTGAGAAAAGATAGTTGGATTTGGCTATCCGGGACGTGTGGATAGTCCAAAGGCAAGAGTGGCTACGGCTGCGTACAGTATGAGATCAACCAAAGCTGTATAGCTTGGCGTAAGTTCTGGTTTGAACGATAAGCCAAGAAGTTAAAGGGTGTCCACGGGGGTCAGGTTGCCCAAAGTAGGATTGCTCCGGCAGGAAGATGCACACTACCCATCGGAATGCCGGACGAATGCCTTCTTGCCTGACTGCTAGGTACGGCCCTTCGGGGAGTATTCGTGGTGGCTGTGGTTACCTCAAAGTTTCGTGGGGAGCATTTAAAGAGGTGCTTAGATAGGCCTCGACGCAAACCACTAAGCGATAATTTGGTCCACACCCATTTTCTATTGCGGTACTTCAGGGTGGAGAGGCCCCCTTCAATGGGGATTACCTTTCTCCCTGAGGGGTCGTCAATCAACTTAATTCGATTGCCAATGGTTGTAGGCAACCCGTCTGATTAAGACTTCATGTCAGGTGCAGACGTTAAACACACAGAGATATCTGTCTCTTTCCTTTGACTTAGTACATGGTATTGAACTTCTTCAGTCTGACCTTGAGAACCTGTGTTCATGGTTTTTTACGTGGTGTAATATAATGTTCTCTTATTATCGTACTGGCAATCATATCCTGGAAAATGTGTCCAATTACAAAGGCTTAGAAGTTGTTTTGGATTCAAAACTCAAATTTGATTGTCATAAAGAAGTTCCAGTTAATAAAGCTAGATTCCTTTTAATGTTTATAAAAAGATGGTCTAAAGAATTCAAGGTTTCATACATTACGAATTGTTTGTATACATCTATAGTTAGACCAACTCTTGAATAGTTTGTCTTCCTAGTTAAGGGTGCCATATTAATCTCTTGGAGTCTGTTTAACGGAATATCTTAATGTTTGCTTTGCGAGGTTTGGTATTGAATCCTCCCCTATCTCTTTCACCGCATAATAATAGATTGAAGCTCATTGATTTGTCTATCCTTGAAAAAACGCGTGAAATGTTGGGTGCAAACTTTCTGTTTAAGCTAATAGAAGGAGATTTTTGATGTGATTTAGCTTTTTTATCTATTAAAAGTAGATGCTTATGGAAATATATTGGTGTGTGTTAACTAATTTGAATTTTTAAACTTTCACAAATCTATGAATTGTATCCGAATAAATTTCTACAATTGGACGAGTCGCGTGTTTATGTACTAAATATTTTATTCGATATACCGGTAAATTATATGTTGGCTTGTTTAATTTCTTTACCAGTTATTCGTACTATACTCCAAAGACATTAATGCCAACGATTGAAACTTATTCATTTGCCAATAATGTCAATTGCACATCGCCCAAATGTAATGGACATCTTTTTTTAAAATAAAGAAAAGGAACGGTCATGAAGTTATGAAGTTAGCGGAGGCGATAACTTATATGGTTATGTCTACATATTTGAAACCGAATAAAAATAAGTATGTTAGTGTTTGTCATATAGCTATAAAAAAAAAATTCTGAAGTCTATAATTAAAATTTTCAAGAAAACTCGTATAAAAATTTGGAACACCTGTAATAAGCGATAAATTGGAATTATGTAAAAAAGGACATAGAAACGCAAAACATATATACAGCTGAGGAATTTGTGTGGTAATTATAATTCATGCACTTAAAAAAAAAAATGTTCACTTAGATTAGAAATTAGTGCAAGTACTTAAACACTTGTTCTGTAATTCAAGCAAAAAGAAAAAAAATTGGAAGAAACATAATTTACTTGAGAACATAGCTAAAAAACAAAATGAAATAAAAAGAAATTTTTTCTAGGAGAGGAAAGTAGCTTAGAGGCCCTCAGACTCAACTTCATGATCTTCCATAGATATCATGGGCCGAAGGAGACCATAGGTAAGGCAGGGTGAAAAATGGCCCGGGGCTTAGTATATGCCGGTTCGGTAAGGTAGGTTTCGTTCGTCAGTTCATTCTTATAAGCAAGTGAATTTCTTTCAATGTAATCGTCTCTGGAGTATCCGCGAGATAAAGTTAAAAATTCCCCCACCTCTCCCAAGTTAACTAACCCAGCTCCCCAGTGCCTCTTTAAGTGCCACTGAAGAGTGGCCTTAAAAAATAGTAAATAATAATAAATAATAAATAATATTCCAGCTAGAAGAACCACGGCAATATATATACAATACAGTGCAACGCAAACCGTCTTTCATCTTACTAATTCAACTCCTTCTGAAGTACGGCTCGTACCACCGATAGCGTAGTTTTTGTTTACAAAATTGGGAAATCTATTTACAAGTTATTTACAAGAACTTATATTTACAACGCTTTAATTATCGTTCTGGTCTTTTCCATTAAAATATTGCAATTAATTCAACCCTCTTGACTCGATTCTGACGACTCACTTTCAAATCTCGACTTACTTTTCCGCTCGACTCTCTTTGCCTTCCACAAATATGTTGCGTATTTACCCTTCTACAAGCAAGCTACCATTACCTAAATTCATCGCGACATTTTTAATGCGTTAATCCGTTTTTCCGCTAAATTTGTGCCAATTGTTGTTAATCTTTTCGTCAGTTGCCAGCTGCATGACACAGCTAACGCGCCATCAATGTGTACTTAGTTTTCCTGTTTCTTTAGAATTTTGTTTCTTAGAAAATCGACTAATTTTCATTATCCAATAAGGCATTTTCGCAACATTGTCCTCCACTTAATCTTGTTTGTCCCGAACAAGATCATTTTTAAAGACTATCACTCTGCTTACGTACGCCATCTTAACTTTAGCTCTGGCTTTCGAGTGCTTCTGCAACTGATAGACTCTGTCAGTTATCCTCCATACGTTCTTTTCCAGTTAGGTTGCAAATTTTCTGACGATCTGTCACTACACTATGGGTTATGCAGTTTCACTGGTTCTCCTTCAACAAAGCTCAATTTCCCATCATTTCCGGTCCTCAACTCCTTTTCACTTGCGAGTTGATTTCTATTTGTAAATCGTTTTTGCTGCTTTTGAGCTTTCAGCTAATTTCCCGCTTCTTTTGGTTGACTGCATTCTTTAGAGCTATGAATTCATAGTCATACTGACGTCCGGCATCCTACCCTTTTTTCCTTAATAGTTTTCGTAACGGTAAAATGCTCTCCGTTTAGCCATCTATGGTATTCTTCTATGATTTCTTAGGACTTGGCTCTTGAGATCATCAACTTTCTCGTTCACGAACAATTTTTGCTGTGCCATATCCGCCATAGATATCTGTCTTTAAAAATAATACTTGCCACTGAGACTAAAACACTCTTGCTGTGAGACCTTCCTTATCTTTTTGTTCTCTAGTAGAATGTTAACCTTTTTTGCCAACTATTATTACCTGGAGATCGTCATCGGCCGGCTATGCGTTTCCTATGTCTTCTTTCGCTAACTTTACGTTTGTCTCTCCCATAATCCGACAAACGACAATATTTTGTTTAGCCTTCTGCTCCTAAGGCATGCGTCTTTCGGGATCTTTTCTACATTCTGGAGCCATTACGGTCTTCTTTACATGTTTCTGTCTACTACAGCCATCCGGCAATTTTTTCGATTTATCGACTTTAGCGTGGCGTTTACGCTAGATGCTTGCCTTACTATTGATAACCAATCTCAAGCGCCACTCTTTCTGTCGGAAATCTGTCGGAATTGTAGCATTAGCGCGGTTGCATTTGTGCTTTTGTTTTTATAGTGTATATTTGGACATTTTTCACACGGCACGCTGGAGGCGGCATCAATTGTGGGTGCGAGGGTTACCATGGAAACCGAAGCAGTTAAAACAATCAATAAAGTAAAAGCTGGAAGACCATAATTGGATAAAGATTTTTAGTTATGACTGCTTTAACGTACGAACTATCTCAACATAGAAAATAAGCTGGCATGCCGTTGATGGTCGCAGGCTTTCTAAAAAGTTTTTTCATGATAATGTAGAAAGCAAGGAAGAAATTTATTTATTTAATCATCCGTGTGTACATGAAACTCCCGCTACGACAATGCTAAAGCAGAATTAAGCAATGACACAATTCTCAAAAGTACGCTTAAATTGTAAAATAAAATTTTACATATGTTTTAAATATTTAAAAAAAATAGGGAAAAACGTTCTTTTGTTTATGCGGCAATAATTATATCTTAACCTATATTGCAAAGACTATGCTCTTTTTTATACCCAGTACTGTAAGATGGGGGTATACTCATTTCGTTTTTTTCCATAATATATGTAACACCCAAAAGGAAGCTTCAGAAATCATATAAAATATATACATTCTTGATCAGCGTAAAAGTCGGAGTTGATTTAGTCATGTCTGTCCGTCTGCGCGTCTGTATGGTGTGTATTATCGGCGTTCTTCTGGTCGCAAAAGTGAAGATATCGACTTCAACTTTGGTGGAAACATTGGAAGTTTCTGCGCGCAGGTCGGTATTGAAAATGGGTCAAATTGGTTTGAGATAAAGCGCGCAGTGGAGCGTAAAATGCACGCAACTCATTTATTTTAAACTAATATTTTTGGATTTTTGAGCGTTACTCGAAAATTATGAAAGTTACAAGGCTGAAATTTTTCGCATCTACTTTACGAAATACTCTACTCTTTAGGTCCAAAAGTGGAGCCCATCAGCCATGCCAACGCAAAGTTACAACTAATTAAATATTATGTTTTTCACTTTTTTGAGGTTTTGTGCTTATTTATTGTAAGGTAAACAAGACAATATGGTTCAAACTATTTTGTACACTCCTCGAATGAAGATGTATTATCTGCCTAAAAATGGGTTAATTTCAAAATGAATATGGTAGACCCCGCGGTTAATTTTTTCTTAATAATACCAGCGATATGAATATCAAATAAAATAACTTGGAGAGTAGAATGTGAAAAGAATAGCGGTGGGGATGCGAGATTCGGCCACTGCCGAATATAACTTTCTTACTTGTTTCATTTCTATTTGTCGCTCTTTAGCGTAATATATACAAGGCATTTATACTACGAGAAATACAAAATAAATCGACAAGCGAGCTCTTCATTTTTATGCATAATAATATTTGCTCTCAGTGATAACATTTCAGCGAAAGTGTCAAGCATTTAAAATAACATTAAATGGATAAATAAGAAAGGAACTAAAAAAATGCAGATTGTCGATATTTCAATCCCCAATATACTATTGGAAAACATGGATGTTAATGCTTCTCGAGTAATCCAATCAAAATTATGCTGTCGATTTTGAAGCATATTGCGGGGGGTTTTCATAACATATCAGACCAAAGTCAAACTGCTGCGGAAACGTGTCCAAATTTTTCTTCAAAAGAGAAAAACATTAAGGAATTATTCAATCTTATCAATACTATCTCACAGCTGTGGATACTTAAAATTTCATATATTTATGAATCTGGTTCAGATTCTGTTTCGGATTTATCACTAAAAGCGGCGATTTTGCTAGACTGCAATGGTATATGGCAGGAGCAACTAGGCTCATAGCATT
Organism: Glossina pallidipes; assembly: GCA_000688715.1. Lineage (NCBI taxonomy): Eukaryota > Metazoa > Arthropoda > Insecta > Diptera > Glossinidae > Glossina > Glossina pallidipes. The sequence goes on along the minus strand of JMRQ01006300.1, from coordinate 31,479 downwards.
TTTCGTTTGTGTTTTTTGAACCCGAAGGAAATTTTAGACAAAATTCATGATTGATGAGGCGATTCTGTTTGGTTCTAGCTTCTGAGTTTTGAAATAGTTTATGATCACGTTCCACTTGAGAGAATCTAGAAGTTAAGGTAGAAGCAGTAGGTGCTGCTGCCGGAAGATTATAGCTGTTCATTTTGGCCGTCGGGCCATGAAGCGTTGTCTGGTCGGGGAAATAATTCTTGCCCATATTATTAAATTTTTGGGCGTTTAAACTATTCCACTCCCCTTGGCTACTTGACCTTTGATCGAGGTCATTGCATGACCATGCAGTACCAGAAGCTTTTAAGGAGTATGTGGTACCTACAATGTTAAAATTAAACGTCACATTTGTTTGAGAGTTATTTTTATCTCGGTTGACGCCATATTTGTTTGCAGAAGTAATACATTCATTAAAATATGTCGTCTTCGCAGTAGTTATGTCTGTAGGGTCTCTTCCATTTTCCTTATCGTTGGCAGTACTCAGAAGATTTATAGATGTGTTTTTCAGAGTACCGGTTTGATAATCAGTAATAACTGAGGATACTTTCCAGCATGCACTCTCGGCACTCGGGCGAACATTCGCCACGGGTGCTCGATTATAAGTGTGATTGTTCATAGTGAGCTTCCGTACATTTTTATCTGGATGAAATAGTAATATGTATACTTTAGGTGTATACAAACAAACAAGGGCAACAGATGCACTTAAGCTGATGGCCACGGAAAGTGTTGTTGTCTGAATCTTGAAATTCGATAAATTTGAGTTATTTATATAATAAGTCACTCAGAAATCCTTATTCTCGTTACCTCATATGAATTGCCAGTTCCAAAGTAAATAGGAACAAACGCTAACCAAATAATACAAGTTGTGTACATGGTAAATCCAATGAATTTGCTTTCATTGAAATTCTCTGGAATTTTCCTTGTTTTAATAGCATACAAGGTGCAGACCGTGATTAGTATCATATTGTATATTTGTGAAATAAGAAACGAGTTATCCTGCATTTTACATTTCAATATTACCATGGTACGATCCAAATAGTAAAAGCGAGTGCCGGGTGCCTCCACCATCATCCAAATGAGTGTAATTAAAATTTGTACACCTTATAGATTTTAACGAAAAATAAGTAAACACTGCTAACATTAGTAAAAAAAAGGTCAAATATACCAATTAAGGAGGTTGTAATTACGACTTGCGTCTTGGGACTAATAAAGCGCAATCGTATCGCTGATTTAGAGGCTGAATGAAATATTCGGGCGATACGGTTTGTTTTTGTTAGAAGAGCACTGTAAATTATGGAAAACCCTACGCCAACACCGAAGCGTTGTAAGACGCACGAATAAATTGTAGGCTTAGCGATCAAAACGAAAGTGTTGCTATAGCAAACCAGAATACCAGCTAACAACATATAGCTAAGTTCTCTACTTGATGCACGTACTAGTGGGGTATCATTATTCTGTATAAACAATGTTATTACAGTTAACGTCATGCATATGCCAAAAATCGCTATGATCATTGGTACAAGACCAAAGAGAGAGCTCCATCGTAAATATTCAATTGGTAAAGCATAACAAGAACTTTTGTTCCTATACGGCCAATAACCAGGGCCACAATCCAAGCATGTGAACTCATCATGAACGTATTCATAAGATTCACATTTGTCACACACCCAACAGCATGTATCGCCCTGAAATCGAATTTATATTTTTATTAGTTACCACCTGTACAACACTAATACCTGTTGTTTCTTGATCATACCAACACCACAAGGCAATGAACAGGCCGATGCAGGTTGCTTCACATTTCCATTCCATACTACTTGATTTAGATTAAGTTCTAGAGAATTAAACCATCGGCCTACTATCTAAATAGATAAAATATATATCTTAATTTTTTAAATTATTTAGAGTTTTATTTTACTTTGTAATAGTAACTGGAGGAATTCGGTGCGAGCCGTTGATAGTTAAGTACATCATATCTAGCAAGTCCATCGCCCCGGCGGTCAAACTTTACTTGACTGCCAGCTAGATCTTAATTATATAACGAAAAATAATTAGTTTAGTATAGAAAAGTATATTATATATAGAAAAGTATATTATTTTATTTCCAGTAACCATTATATTACAATCACTTCAAATCCATACATACAATTCGGTTCCTTTGAAAGTACTTCAAATAAGTTAAATCTAAAAGGCTTTCTTTGGGCTTACCCCATTAATACCTCACAAATTAATTACCATTTACATGTATTCAGCTAAAGGTCTATAACTTTCGCTGCGTTCACCTACAACTCACCTATAAATGATGTATTCAATAAGTAATTGTTGTAAAAATCTTTGCCGTCATAGACTTCCATAGCATGACATGAGAAAGAATCACTGTTGATAGTTTTACGCAGCCAACCGGAAGAAGAAGAACCATGTTGAAGATGCTCTGCATTTTGGACATTCTGATAAGATGTAGGAGCACAGACGTCTTTACGTAAATTATCCAAAGCATATGCAAAAGCATATGCAGCATCTATTACAAACTGAATTTTTGATTCCTGTTGGTACCTAATTGAAAGAAAATTTTGTCATATAATTATGAATCTGCTCTTATCTTAATAATGCTTACCCAACTTTCTCTGATAGACGGTCACTTTTGTCGCACCGTTTAATTCCATTTTGATTTGATAAATCCTCTGCTAAAATGCAGTTGAATGTAGCTTGCCAATACTCATTAAACCATGGGTTCCGCGTGTTTGTTTCTGGAGTTAGCTCTTTCATATATCGGTCGAAATCTCCAATATATTCAGATTGTAGCTCAACTGTTATGGAACCTTCAGCAATATCTTCAAGTCCATCGAGTAATCTCGTCTGTTTACCCCAGCCATCACTAGCTACCCAGTGAAACGGTTGTGACAATTTGGCACGTTTCGCTGCTAATAGTATTCGTCGGGCATCTTCAGCTCTTGTGAATAATATAACTCCTCGGGCTGTGTTTTTACTTAACAATTTCTGTATTATACTATCAAAGGTTTTCTCATCTGCATTGCTTGGAACTTTCGCCGCAGTTGCAATGCAAACCTGCCGGTCTAGAGCTTCACGATGAAAAGCTTCTATGCCATACTCTCCGTATGAGCCTTCCGAATGTATAGTGGAAACGTAAGTCCAATTCAATGCTTTAACTATATCTACCAATGTTTCTGATTGAAAAGTGTCGGGTGGTACCGTACGTGCAAACAGATCAAAACGCGTTTTATCCGAGAGTGTTTTGGCTGTAGAAGCTGGAGATATTTGTGGTATGTGAAAGAGCCTCAGCAGATTTGCAACTTGCAAAGATACTGAGCTGTAAGATCCACCAATGACACCGAATACCGGGCCAGCGGAGACGTCTTTCCTGAGACGTGGTTTTTCGCTATTAGGACACTCAAAAGCAGACGTGTCTAAGTTTTGATTAAGAGATGCTCGCACAAATTGCAATGACTGATTTAAAGCATATGTTTCACGTGAACATGTGTCCAGAATATGAACACCTAACGTTATATTTGGGAGAATGTTTTGATCATGATTAATACGATCAATAGCGTACAGCATTGCCTCCAGACGTTGAACTCCACGGTTGTATACTTTTTCACCACAAGGACTGTTTTCGCCTTTTTCATGTACAGGAAATAAACCACCAAGTATAATATCACCCGGTAGATAGATTGACAAACTATCGGCTGCCTTTGCTTTATTCTTTATTTTATTTGGCGAACTCCTCTGGTGTGGAATGAATTTTCCGGGAAAACGCTTAGTTATCTTATTTAGTTTTGTCTGGTTTTCTAACGCAAACCACGTGTTATCTAGATACGCCGTAGGATGATACTCAGAAACAACTTGTTCTGTAGTTGTCGCAACATTGACACCTTGATTGTCATTTTTTCTGGCTTTTGCATCCCTGGTAGTTCTTACCTTCAAGAAGTTCTCGTCACACAGACCGCTTTCATTTATCTGGGTTAATGCAGATGAAGTTATAACAGATTTTGGAGTCACTACACTCTCCTCTCGGCGCTTGGACGACTCGCCAAATTTTATTTCTAATACGGGTCTTCTCGCATCTACTAGTAGCATAGCTGCGCTGTGATCTCTAGCAAAGGCACTTTCTACAATGCCAAATGTGACAGATTTGACAGACGTAATCTTTTTATTGGTCAAAGCAAGCGAGTGAGAATGATGCCACCATTTACCGGTGGAGTATTTACTTCCCACATTTTCCATGTTAACTGTACACGCAAAAAAAATCAACAAGATGATGAAAACGTTTTGTAAAATATAAAGATCATTTAACCATAACGCTTTCTGGTATTTGAAGAACGCCATTTTAGTTGACGTAAGAACCAATCATTATATTTTTGAACAATTAAAAATGTATTATATTCTGAAAAAAAATTAATTTAGAAATATTATTTTTCTGAGTTGTTACCAAAATCTATTGATTATTGTTAATTTTCTTTGAAGCATATTGTAGGCGCGACACATATAGTACAATGTAAAAACCTCTAAAAATCTTACCCTGTGCGCTTGCCAACTTGGATCATATTCACTGCAAAGAATTACAATATTTCCCTAAACCGATTAAATCGATCCATATAACCAGCTAAACGCAGCTGAACCTTATATTGCAAAGTTAATCGTTGGAGACGACCGCGAATTATACAATAGATAAAAATTTTCGCCGAAGCAGAGTGTAAACTTTCGCAAAATCAATTTTCTTTTTCAAGTTTCTGTATTATTGTCCGCTTTCTTAACACTAGAATCACGCGATCTATTAATATGAATCAATTTCCGAGTTTTAAACAATTTCTTATACAGCATTAAACATGTCAGAGAGTTGAGACTTTTAATTATGAGAAGAGTTTCGAATACTTCCATCAGACTGTTTTTTACAAACTATAGTCCTCGAGACGTCGATCACATACATATATTTTTACCAAAAAAGATCGCTTCACTTTTTCTGTGGAATCAACCCATTTATAAATTAACCAAAGACTTTATGATTGATTTGAGCACATATTTGTTTTTTTAACATATAAGGAGACCTTGTGAGCAGCCGAAAGTCGCCCCCCGTTTTGACCTCACTTCTTCTCTGTCTCGCTGTTTTATTGTATTGACGTAATGAATGACGGGTTTGAGGAAAGCCGAGGAAAGGTAAGGTTGGCAAAAGATAACTTTGAAAGAAATGTGAATCGGGTGACTTCCACCATCGTCTAAATCGAGGGACCGACCGTTTTCGTTTGATTTTTCTTTTTCTTCTTGGCCAGGCAATCAACATGTAAACAACAGTGCTTTCGTGAGTGATCCTAATTTAGATAATAATTTTCTTTTGTTTTCTCAGCCATCAATATTGTCAGATTATGAAACTTGTGTGAAAGTATCACCAGCAATTTACGCTACTTAAACTAAGTTATACTGCCAGAAAATAGACAAAATTAAATAAATTTGGAAAATTAAAATATTCTTCATTCATGATCTTCTTCCATTAACTTAACGAAATAAAGACTGCACCCTCCCGAAGAGTTCATTCAAGGAAGTAACGAAACGTTCCCAAGAAATATTAATTTCTTGTGAAGTTCCTGGAAAACCGACGAGTTTATTTCTGGCACTAGGCAAATGGCAGATAATATCTCAAACAGGAGCAATAAATATTTAATGAGTGTTTTTATTAGTGTCGTCTTTTTACATTAATACTTTTGGTATTAAAAACCGAAGACGGAAACGAGATGGGAATTCAAATGTTGCGTGATTTTTTAATTTCATTTTGCAAGCGAAGTAAACGATATGATTTGTTAGCTAATTATGATGGTCGAAAAACGAATGATATATGTGCAATCATAACTAACAGCAATCGTATGTCCGTGTGTAAGTGAGAAAAAGACCACTTATAAACTAACTTAAAACCAGTTGCATGGGCAAACACAACTGAATCTTCGCATGCGTAACATTGTCGGTAACATTTTCCCCCTTAAAACGACTGGGCTGTCAACTAGTATTATAGTCAATGGGCAGCACGGCTGCTTCTGTGACTGCACAGTTTACATGTTTGTACGGATGATTGCAACGCGGACTTCTCCATCGTGGCCGCAAATAATCTCAATGATTCGAACTGTTTTCCACTTAAGAGGTGATAATTTTCATAGGGTACCCACCAAAAAATGAGCCAGAGTTAGGGCCTCCACATGTTGAGGATGCTTCAACAACGGGTACCATGGCCTGGAATTTAAAATCCCAGATATTTGACAAACTAATATGCTCAGCTCATAAAAAATTCATCTGGGCAGACCAATAATGTGGTAAAAGTGAGACTTGGCTGCCTTTAGCGCTGCTTCCAACAGACCACCAAAATTTCCATTTAATTGCATCATCTAGACACTGGTCGTGGACCCTTTGCATATAAAGTTCAGAAACCATTGTTTTAACGCTGCTAATTGATCACTGCCACTAACGAATCTTGTAGCATTGTTGTACCAGATTATTTTTAGCCTCGCTCTGGCGCAGACATAACATTTAGGAGCTGCTAGAAACGCAGATGTAGGTAATAAAAATGCATATGTAGCATACGTTTCTAGTCGATCGACTTCTCACTTGCGTTTTGGTGTACAATGGCTGGGGAAAATCGATTCTAGTCGAATGAAAGTTTCTGCTAGACTGTATAGGATAATTTGATAAATTATCGATGATATACTGGCTGTACTTTATTTTTCGTCGTAGGCGCGGAATTCATTTTGAGATTACGCCCCTAGCAGCGTTTCATCCACCGATGGATCAATATTGAGTTTTCAAGTCTCCCACCAATACGAATTAGATTTGTTAAGTCAAAGAATGTGGCAAGCAATGGAAGCTGGTTTGCGGACGCGAAGTGTTTGTTTGCGCTTTATATTCTGGTGCCAATTGCATCTGCTATATGTTACGAATCAGCAGATTCACACCCATTTCCAGATCGAATGGCGTAAGAGCACCAGCTTTGATTATCTGATTTAATGCAAATACGAAAACTTCGAATTCACCAACATGCCCAACAACTGTATTTTAGCATACGAGTTCTCATTCCCATTTGTATAATAGAGTGGGTAAGAATCGTTTCTAAAAAATCGCTTTTCCGAAGATTTGAATGTAGGAATGGAATGTAGGAAGAGGAAGAGATACAACCTTCGATAAAACATCAGCCGCATTTAAATCCGCTCACTCAAAGCTGAAGAAATGAAAACGGAAAAGTGTATTGAAAAGCTTTGATTATAAGAACAGACACCCTCCTTTAATTCGTTAAAAATTGTAACGTCCGCGTATATACGTACGTGCACGGGTTTCCGTCGATCGACTTTGTCCCTGCTCTTTATAAAAAGCGTACTGTTATACATAAGAACGGAATTACGTAAATTAAGATCTCTTTTCATAATTCTCCGCTCACATATTAGCGCTCCTTAGAGAGAGAATTATGAAAAGACAACAAAGTCCGAAGTTCGTCTATATAGCGTAAGGGTAGGCTTTGGCAATAACATTAGCTTCAAGATGAAAAAAAAAAAAGGATCAACGCGAGTAGTCAGAGTGTTCAGAGTGTTGCTTAATGTAAAATTGACAAAATAGTTATCAAAAATGAAAGTAAATTTTATTATATTAACTTAACTTGTAAATAAAGTTGTATAAATTAACTGAATGATTGAATTGCGAATAAAATGATTTTACATAAATTTTTTTTTTTAATTTTAAACATCAGAAAGAAAGAATGAAAGAAAAGTTTGTAAAAACTTGATGTTAAAATTCAACCCGAAGTGAAAACGCATTATTGGAAATTAAACCTTAAGCCTAAGTGAAAACGTATCATTAAAGCTCGCAATTACCCCACAAATTCAACTAAACAAGCGTTTTACAGGAAATTGTAATTAAACGTTAGTTCTACTATGAATGTATTATTAAAAATTTCTTATATTGAAAATTAAACCTTAGAAAAGCACATTATAACTAAAATCAGTGAGTTTCTAAAAACTGAGATATAGACATAAGAAAAAGAACCTGCAAATATTGGTGTCGATGAAGTAGCTTAATCCGAAAGAAAACATATGAAAGGGTTTATAAAATGCAAGGAACACCAAGATTGCGTCAATTGGCAACGGAAAGTAATACGAGACGGCATTATGAAGGGAAAAGAAGGAGATATAGGACCACAGCAAGTAAGAAATAAATCAACATTCACAGCAAATAAAAAATTAATCATATTAGCTTTAAGAAGTAGCGATTGGAAAAAAAAATTACTATCATCATGAACTAAATATATAATGGGTTTCGCGATGATGAAGTATAAGTGTGTGGATGTGTGGGTGCGTAGGAATGTAACTATACACAATGACTTAGCGGACCAACTGATACATAGGTACAGACTAATGGACAATAGAACAATACTAACGGACTATGGAACTGTTAGATAAGACACCATCAGTTATTTATCATTTTTATATATATATAAATTTTCTCTAATTTTTTTTATAAGTGTAACTGGGTTAACCAGGTAGTACAAATAAAACCCAAGCTCTACACCCCATCACAAAACTTCATGAGAATCTTTCTGAACCGTCAAAAATAACTCCATTTTTGTGTTGTGCTATCCTGCCTACGTATACAAGTATAAGTAATATAGGTAGACATTTTGTGGAAAAATGATTCGTGACATGTAATGCAATCCTGTATAGTCATTCATAAAAGCCTATATTGTGTTTGTATATCCATACGACTACAAAATCGCAATGGCACAGTATTCAGTACAAGAGAGAGAGGTTTGAAGAAATCTGTTTGTTGAATTGATTGTCTTCTTCTGGACCAGATCTTTAATCGTTCATTGTGAAATTTTTGAAAAAAGAAAAATCATATCCCAACCTCAGTTAGGTAGTTTAATTAGAGTAAAGTTTAAAGATAATAATTATAAATAAACTAAATTAATTTAATTAAAAAAACTATAACATAATTTGAAATTTTTTTCGTTTCTTCTTTTTCTTAAATTTAATTTGCGGTAATTAAATCAAGTTTATAAGTTGTTTAATCAATAACGAAGAATTAAGATGTCATTAAATATTTTCAATTTGCCAATAAATTTAAATAACTAACATAATAAAAATCATTTGATACAGTGAAATTCAATAAAAATTAAATAAGAAATGTATCAAAGTATCTAACAAATTAAATTTAATTAATTTATTCTCTCGTCGAAAGCGTATTCACGACATCTCGCCGATTATATACTAAACAACACTTTTTCAGAATATAACTACAATTTTTTTTTTTTATTTTTTAAACCAAAACCTAATTACTTAGCGTTAGGAACTTTTCACAAATATTTCTGGTAATTCTCTGGCCTCACAGGTTTTGTGATGTTTATTAAAATAAAAAGCAATGTTTCCAAAAAAGAAAGTATTAAACTTCAGGTCTCAAGTGCACAAATACAAACTTTCGGTAACTCGATATTGAATGAATGACGAGTGAAAAATTCGCTGGATGGAATTTTCATATCGAGTTGCAAAATAGTTGGTTTGGGGCAGATTTGAACAATTTTTAATTTTATTTTCCGTCTTAAAATATATTCATTGAATCGTCAGGTACATGAAGCATATCTCCACCGGCCTTAGTTCTTTTATTAAAATCGAGGGTAAGAAAAACAAACTTACATCAATGCTGAAACAAATGACCAATGTAAACACGCTTGTCAACTTCATGATGAACTTAAAACTCCCGTTTGTCTCAAATTCGTCGAAGAGTTGAATAAAAAGATTTCTTCAATCGCAATCATCCTTGGAAGAAATCGGTAGCAAAAAAATCGAAAACAACACTTGCTCTAATTTTGCCATGTTATACATTGAGCTTAACGATAAGCACACTGGTAAATTAGAGGTTATAAAAAAGACACAAGTAAGTCAAGAATCATCAATTGCATCAATTTTTTTTGGAAATAATACAGCATTTTGTTTCGCCGCTATTCGCAAATAAAAACTTTCGGAATTAGATATACCAAGGCTTGCTCGACCATTTACATATTAGGCACGTCTTTTGCATGTTCATAACTGTCATCGACAATGGTAGCGAGTTAAACAATATTAAAAAAATTGAATATTTATGTGCTGCTTTAGAAAGTTGCCAGCTTGGGCACTTCCTGCTAATGATTTTGCACGTAGACACAAATATGTCATAAATTTTCTCTTTTGCGTACGACAAAATATTGTCATGACAATCCCACATTTGATGATTTGAGTGTTCATGAACACAAGCCGATTTTCTAAGAAAACAAATTCAAAAAATAAAAACAGAATATTAAATACACCTTGATGACAATTTATATGCCTCATGCAGCTGGCGACTGACGAAAGGATTAGCAACAATTAGTAGAACATTTATTGGAAACAGAAGTTGACGCAAAAATGTCAAGCTGAAATGCTCGGTGCTCGGAATTTGCTTGTTAAGGGGTATATAAGCAGATTATTTGCGGAAGGTAAGGTTATCCGACTCAAGAAAGTTGTACTGTTCGAATAGGGGAGGACCAGAAAAGTCTTTATAACGCTGTAATCATAGTTTCCTGTAAGTAGTTTGTAGACAGACCTCCTACGAATTTTAAATAAAAGCAACGTTAACCGAAAAATCATAATTCAGTGGTACGAGGAATAGAAACATAAATTACAATTTTATGTTACAATATATTTAATTTAAACCTGAATGTTTTTGTATTACTGTTTGTTCTACGAAGCGAAAATTGTTGTTTTGAACAACATTTAGAAAGTAAATACAATATTTAAAACAAAAAGAAAACTAATTTTATCACGTCGGGGTCACCAAAAATATTACGGATTATGCAATATATTTTGAACAATTAATTTAGTAAAAAGTTTAACAAAAAAATAAATAAGAAGAAGAAAAAAGTTACGCCTTTTATTTAATTTCCTTCCCGATTATTATTTTATAGAACGATTAATCGACGAACGATTATTGCAATGTTATTACAGCATTGCAGCATTAACACTACTACTGTCGCTAAATGGACAAAGACAGCCGGTGATTCGGGTGGACGACAATGTTGCGAAGACTTACTTTACTTTACTTTACTTTAAGATACTTACGTTATGCAGCTTGGAAAATTAATTTACAAAAAGCAAATACATAGTTGAAGGAAAGAATTGAGCGTTGCGTTTCATCGTTTCTGTCCCTTTGTTTCGAATATAAACAATAAAAATTCTTGTTCCCCAAATATTTAACCAATTATTTACGAAATTGATTAATAAACTATAAATTAATAAAAAAAAATTATGTTTTTAAACACCTACCATTGGCTATTTTGCACAAACTTGTATAAAAAGTATTTTTATTATATTTTTCTCATTCTCAATGTGCTTTTCTGTCGTATAATCTTTCAATTTTTAAAAAAAATTCTTCTTATACCACTATACTTTCTTATTACAATAAAAGATTTAGTGGCCGGCTCAACCTTTCGGCACAAACATATCAGCTCATTCGTAGTAATTTTGTATTTGTTTTGAATTTATGACATACACTTGTGCACAATATAATAAAATGTTTATTACGGAAAGTTAAAGCGACGCACATTACAAAACAAAACGATAACGGTATGCCATCGCCATTAACTAACACAAAACAAAAATGCCAAATTAAGGATCTTACATATACATAGCCGATCGCTTGCAGTTAAAATATATTGAATGCATAAGTGGATGATTGCAACCTAAGAATAGTATATAATGCATTTGTAAACGTTTGACCTGAATAAGTTCGCAGTAAACTCTTTCATGAAAACAAAATCAATTTCATACATATTTGTGCTAAAGTTATTCCGTTAATGGCTACATCCGCAATTAAATAACTTTGTGGGGATAGCCTGGAGAAACCAAATAAAGCTATTTAAAGGCAACAATCAACTATCAATCGTTGTCTATCAAAGGCTAAAAGCATTGGCAAGTCCTCATCGTGTTCAGATTGCAGCTTTGTAACATTTTTTTTGTTTTTATTGCATCTATTATCATTTTTCAATAATTATAGAAACTTTCTACCGTATAATTTTTAATATTATAAATAAACGTTTATATTAAAACTTTTACTTAAATATTAAAATTGTGGTAAAAAACAGAGAAAAAAAAAGTGAAAGGAAAGGAGGTATAACGATTTGAGGACCTAAGTTCGAAATGGAAATAGGACCGAGAGGACGAGACAGACAAGCTTAGGTATATACCAACCTTACCACATTTCACCCACCTGGTTAGTTAGATAGGCAATGTCTGGGTCTTCATTAGGGTAATAACAGCATGTGTGTTCTTTTTAATGACTGTCTGTGGTAGAAACAGCGAACTTGTTAAATCCCTGATTTGTTGAAACGGTTTTGTCGCTTTTCAGCAACGATTTGCACATCTAAGAGTTGTTCATTAAATTTTTTATGGTTCATTCATGTAATAGCCAAGCATCGAACTTTCTTCTGAAATCAATTTTATCCAAATCGTTAACGTTCTTTGGCGATGCCATAGGACAAATATTTACCATTAAAATTTACGGAGCGAAAATGACCATCACGACTACGTACTGCTGATATTGATTAAGCATCATCGCAATAAATACAATGAATACCACCGTTAAATATGTACAAAAATCTATTCTGAATTAAACGCATTTTTTCTGCCAATACCACAATATTTATTATTTCTGCTATTTTCACATGTGCTATATTTCTGCCTCCTTCACATGTGCTGGAATAAAGCTTGATACGTAAGTGGTCTGAAGCTATTTTGTGGGAGAAACTCCTCGAAATATAAGTAATAAATGAACAAATTTCCTTTTAGTTGCTTACCATGCGTTGTATTTAAAATACCGCTATTTGCTAAAAAATCAGATATTTTAAACAGTTAAAGTTATAAACACCAGAGATGTTATTTACTTAAAGATGTATTATGCATTTAAAGATATTATTTACTGCGTAAACAAATTATTTGTATTGTAAGGCAGCCGGGCCATACACTGAGGATACCCTGGGAGAGTAAAACCTAAACTCTGGTCGATCGCTTAAAATATTTGGTAGCTTTCCATTAGTGATAATCGTGAAACATGACTGAATTAATGTTGATTAAAAAATTGTAATTGGTTCACTATAAGAAACAAATTAACGGTGATTTGTGTTTGTGCCAGTGTGTTTGTCTCACAGCGGAAAATCCAGAGTTGTTGTTGCAAATGGATTTGTGCAGCTCCCTTCGTTTCGTATTCACTAGACTAGATCGCCAGCATTGATGTTTGATAACAAAGTCGTCTCCAACAGTACATCTTGCACACAATTGCCTAAAGAAATCATAATAATCATTACACTTTAATTGAAACCGAAGAGGAAAATAAACTATGCAGAATGGAAAGTCAGAACCGCTGCAATTTATAGGAAGCGTCTAAGAACGATTGTCTGAAGATATTTGAAAATTTACATTCAATTGTAGATATCACGAACATCACGGAACCAGCATGAGCTCTATCTTCAGGATGACTGGCACCTAATTAATTATATACGTTGGTTTTGAAATGAGAACGACTTGTGAAATAAGAAGAACGTTGATAAAATTTTGGAGAATAAATATTTCTACTTGAAGAGTGTGATTGGAAAGCTCATTGGTATTCCATATAACGGTTCGGAGACTTATATGCTTAGGTTGAGGTCTAAGAAAGTCATCATATTTTAATTAGTATTTGTCAGCTCAACCTGCTTTTTAATCAAATCCTCCATTTTTGAAAAAGCATTACGATGTTCATATATTTTAGCATATTGACAGTTAGATAAATTATTATTATCACTAGTCATATCAGTAATCTGTCGGGGCTAACTTATTCAGCAATGGGGACTTTACTTGATTAAAAGAATAATTATTATTGTGGTTATTCTGCATTGATCTGCGTGAAGTAGAGAGCTGGTATGTGTAACAACCTGTACAACTGACTGGATGATTTTGCCAACAATTAACACAATTTGGAGGGGTATCATCATTTTTACAGCACGATTTAGTTAAGCGACCCAAGCCACATATAACGCAAGTGATTTGCCTTATACAATGAAGTCTTGTATGTTCCAAATGTTGATGCCAGTGACATTGAGGAAAGTTTCTGATCTTTAAAAGAGAGAAATGGTCGAGCAACTCTTTCTAATTTTAATAATTTTCAGTGTCAGAATAAGAAAGAGTATTACTTGGTCTAACTGCCACGTTTCCACGAAATCTTTCAACTGGCTTTGCGATACACAAATTCAGTGCAATTACTTGCGTACTATATCAAATCATCAAATTAAGTTTTCGCATAACTATCGTACTCGTAGGGGTTACTCCTTGATCGCGAATAGTTTGAAAATGTATTCCGTAAAAACTGGTGAAGGAACTCTCTATAGCTTGGTTTAAAGTTATTTCTTAAGACTGAATCAGCGTTTGAAACATTTTGTAAAATTCTCTCTGAGAAACACGGATTTAAGTTATGCAGCACCATGCAAAACTATTCTATTTGGTCTTGACAAACATAATCCCGTATATATTAAAAAAAAGTAATCCGATATTGGTCTACAATGTTTAAATATTTAAATTGTTATCAAAAAAAACTCATTCAACTCAAAATATATAATTTACGTCGTTTATTTCAAACGTCACAGAACAGAGACAATTATTCCGTATTGGATCGCCTAAAAGTAAGATGATGGGGTTTCCAGCAAGCAAAAAGAAGAATTAATTACGAATGGTTTAATTGCGAAATTTTGGACACGGCTGTAGCCACTGAAAAGTTAAAACCTTTTGTTGTAACTGCAGTAATGAATCTTCAGATTGTGAGGAGTCCACCCCTAAATGTGCAAATTGCATTGGCTTTCACAAATCAAACCTTCGATCCAAGCCCCAACACCCAGTGCGCAAGCCAGATATGCTTTTTAAATATTAAACAAGGAACACAACCTCCACCAGGTCGTCAATTCCGTACTAGTGCTAGATTCCCTGCCAGAAAGTACAACTTCGACTTCCTAACCATGTTACACCAAAGTAATCCAACTGTATCGGCTATGTAGCACCACCAACTGCAATAGCAACAAGCACGAAGTATTGATACGGGTTTAAATGAACTCTTTTCTGTCCAAGAAATTAAGAATTTAACAGTTGAGCTATGCATGTAAATTCTTATCAAAATTTTAATAGCAGGCACTGGTTGTGGAGTTGCATTAGAGCTAACTGCTGAGGTAATATTTTGTTTAAAAAATTAAAACTAAAAACATTAATATCATATATTCTGGTAGTAATGCTTATATATATATAATAGCCAAGATTGGTTTTTGATTTTTTCCTAATCGGCACTTCACGCAGAATGTCTCCGATGATAGCTACAAACAATTTGAGCTCGGAAAATCTCTTTAAAACGTACGTACAACTATTCAAACATTTGTTACTACGATTAATAAAGTGGAAAATCAGCTTTTCCAACTCTCTTATATAGACATTTAAACTCAGTTGATATTGAAAGTAGGTATAACAGCGACCATGTCGACCAGTTACCAGTTTTGAAAAATTCAGCACGAAGCTTCTTAGTGTATCTAACAGATACCCTCAAATGAAGACTCGTCCTCCTTCTAAAATTTAAGAAAAATTCGTAAGAAGATGTCTAACAATAATACTATTTTAAAATAAACGGTTGTCGTTATACTATCCAGCAAATTCAAACACGCTAAGTAAAGACACAGTTTACTGTGTCTTTAATAGTGTTAAGTTTGCGTCTGAACTAAGAGATTTAGATGTACGTTACAAACATTTAGATATTTAGATGTACGTTGCAAACATTTTTGTTTTTTATTTTTTCCACAATCTCTATCTTGCCTGCCACTTTTTGACAAGGAGTGTTTTTTAGATCATGTCGAACAAAAGCAGGTTTTGATACTGGACAATTTGTTAGCTGTTGGCATTGCGACTATTTTTGTCATGCGAAACGTGCAGGTACCGATGGCCGTGCTGCAGATGCAGTCCTTGATCCTTCAAAAGGATTACGTTGGTTATGTCCCGACTGTAGGAAGCGCGATATTTACTTTATAAGCTTTTCACGGAGATAAAGAATGAGTTTTCTGAATTAAGCAAAAATCTCCTTATTTTGTGTAGAAAGTTTGAAAAACTCAAGAGAATATTCGCCTGCCTTTAAAAGACCAACTAGTAGTGTAGCATGTGTCGCCAATTTAAAGCGTATAAACTTTTCACATTTACTCCATCTTAATATAGCTCTAGAAGCATGGAAATTTTCTCAAACAAGCCTTTGTGGCCAGTTGGAAGCTTAATTAAGAAATTCATACCGCCGGATCGACCCCGTAATACCAATTCGGTAAATTTTCCATCCTCAAAGAACTGAATGTTTCTTCAGGCCCAGTAACTTTTATTTAGCAAAATATTAGGGGCGTAAACTAAAGTATGCGCTTCTGTTTTCTAAATTCAGTGAGCACGGAGTTGTCCTGTTTGGCTTTCACTGAAACATGGTCAAAGCCTGACTTACATTCGTCGCAACTTTTTCACAGTTCTTTCCAAGTTTTGAAAAGGGTTGGTTGGATGGCACTGATGGTGGTGATTTTAATTGCCATATCTGTCGCAGTCTCGTTCTATTGAATTGAATTTCCTAGTCGTCCCGACATTGAATTTATTGCCATTTAGGCGAAAATTGCCAATAAACAGGTATACGTGACTTGCGTCTACATTTTCCCAAATGCGGATATCTACATTTATAAGAAACATGCTGCGCTCATTTGTGACGTCTAAAATTATAAACCTACTGATATAGTCATAGCATTCCAGGACTTCAATTTGCCACAATCCAGCCTTATCTCTCCCTCGGATTAAATTCTCGTTTTAATCATAACTATTGTTAGATTTTCATTTTGATAATTTTTAATATAGCCATCGGAACGTAAGTAACCAATGCACAGTGAATCTCGTTAATATTGGGTTTTTTCGCTCGCCAAAAAATGAACGCTTGTTAAACCTGGTCCATTGTCCGAACATAAAAATGTTTTATACTATTTGCTACTACTAGGGAATAAGTATTAAAATATAAAAAACAAAAAAGCATTGTTCCAGAAGACAAGAAAATTAAATAATTTCAACAACTTCAAAAGCATAGCGTCATTAACATTGGGTTTTTTGCATATAAGAAGAAAAAAACAGCATATTATTAAAAATTAATATTTAGAGGGGTATCCTTTTTGTTTAATAACGTCATTTTGCGATTGGAGAAGAGGTTCAAGACGTTTTGGGTAGTTACATAAGAGTCAATCTTGAAATAAGCGGTACTTAGGCTTAAGGTCGTCTTGGTAGAATTTAAATGTTTTCAAAATACCAAGTTCGTCCTCTCTTTCTTTCAAATTTTCCTTGCCCCTCCTTGCTTACAATGCCACCCATAAACACAAAATTTCTGATTCCATTGGCCCAATGCATACCAAACTATGACATGACTATTGCCATGGTCGCCGTAAGCCGTTGATACAAGAAGTTAATTGCTACGACTACAACAAGCTTTCACTTTTTGTCGAGCAAGAAAACCCAATATTAATGAAACTTACTCACTGTATACAATTTATTGTGTCGAGTTAAACGTACGTGAATACGAAACGGTGTACGCCTATTGTTTTGAAAAATAATGCAATTGTCACCTTCATCAATTTAAAAAACCCCCATTAGAATTAAATTAAAATTATTACTCTTTAACGATATGTATATATTCCACGGACTGTGGATTCTTATATTGGAAAGTGCCTAATTCCCTCTTAGCAAACTTTCGAATCAATTTAATGGCTCGTGGTTCACGAACTCATTTGGCTAGAAGCGAGTCATTATAGTTGACAACCAAAAATAAACATAAAGAGAAATTTACAACTTTTTCTGCTTTTTCATTTACACATAAATGATAGTGACTCGAAAGTCTCACGTGATAGTTACAAATGCGGTTATCAACAGTGGGCGTAAAAGAAAGTAAAGGTTCTAACTCGTTATTATCCCGCTAACATAGTACACATTACACCAACTTTGCCATTTATAGCCTTTTCTACGTCCGTTTTCTCTCCTAAATACTGTATATGTACAGTTGTGGGTTTAAATTTCCTGCATTGAAGGGTGTCAAAATTAACAAAAGCTATGTTATTATTAATAAGTTTGCTTGCATGGCTGAGTTATCTCAGATTTCTACTTTAACATACAAATTTCAGCGCCTTTGTTGACGTATAAACAATTAAAAATTTGCGATATTAATGCTTAAAAAAAAAAAAATGGACGGGCTTCGACAGAATTTTAATCGATGTAATATATATCTTTGAAACATGGATTAAGCCCAATAGCAAGGACACTGTTTCTAACACGGCGGTGGATTTAGCATTTATGTTAAGTATAAAATAAAGTGAAGAGTAAATAGTAGACCTCATATAGGCTTATATATATACTTAATTTATATTTCTCGAAAGTAGTCATAACGAAATCTTGGTGAATGCGTACAGGCTTAATGGCACTATAAGCTGCTATAGAAATAATTGAATTAAAAATTTGATTCAAACTTTTATTCACAACCATTGACAACCCATTCGTGTCTCTCTGCTTGGTAGCCATTCAGCTTGTAAGAAATGACCTGTGCTTTGGTTTATATGTATTCTTTGTAAAGAGCTGCGTTGGTGTCAGTAACGCACAACGCATAACGCAAAATCAGTTGTAAGAGCAGTTTCCGCGACCTGCTAAAGCAAAATCATAGAGTTAGGTGTTTACGTAAACGCTTAATAAGAGAAACAAAATTAACAGAATGAAAATAGACTTGAAATATAATATTCTTGAAACAAAACCCGAAAAAAAGGAATAAGATGAAGACGATTTCATTATTGCATGTAAGCTGACACTACAGTTAACAATATAATATTTATAATTAATTAGCAATCTTTAATAGGTTAATAAAAAAAAAAGAAATAGATAGTGACGATTTAATTATTTGGATTATGGTAATAGGGATGCTGTAAGAGTGTTGTCGTCATCGCCGTAAACAAAAAGCTGATGCTGGCCAAAATACTTGTATAAAAACCGAGAGATCGTTGGATTATTTGTGACCGTCTTCGACCATATGTATTATATGGACTTCGAACAATTTAAAGTGAATGTTCGCAAGAATCCGGAAATAATTGAATTTCTTCGAAATTTGACAAAGAAGATTTTAACGAAATGTCCGTATAGACCATCTATACCTGCTAAGTGCAGATTGTTCTGAAACCTGTCGTTAATTTCTCATTTGTTACAGCCGCTATTTTAAAAAACATTTACCTTGCTTCGCTTTATTTGCCTTTCCCAAACAAGGCGGAGTGGGAGCGCATCACGGACGATTTCTACAGAATGTAGAATCTTCCATGCTGCGTTGAACTGTAAATTGGAAACGAATTAATATTGTGCATTCTTCTCACTCTGGTTCACAATAAAATAACTACAAATATAATCTGTTGATGTTTAGTGCGTCCGCTATCTCTTGACAGCTTGCGCGTCGGTCGTGCCCCACTAGTAGCAAAATTTCATCAACTTTTTCAGTGACTACGAGCTGCGTCTTTGACAACGAAATTTGCGGGACGAAATCGAACAAACCATCCCTGGTCTTTTGTTCACTCACAGCATTCTCATCATACACTTCACAAATTTTTTTTTGCAGTGTTTTTACCTTTTTTGCAGTAAAAAAGTATCACATAGCGTATTTCTTCAGATATATCACTAATTCTCGAACCAATACAACGTTTTACATGGGCGAAGGATTAGAAAACTATCTTCACAAAAAATGTAAGCTGAAATGTCACCTTTTAACCATTTTAAACTTTTGAAACAATCAATTTAGAGCTGCCCGATAAATAGGTATCAACACCAATCCGCGAAAAAATCGCGGAGAATTTTCAATAAGCGCTAATATTTTCTGGGGTTCTATTAGCGCAGGACAAGGAAACTTTCAATGAAAGGTTATCCCGGTGAAGAAGGACAATCGAAAATGCGTTCGGTGCTCTGGCGTCTCGTTGGCGTCCCGAAAACCCTTCATTAGTGGTAAAGGCCACAGTTGTCTTACTTAATTTTGTGACAATGCGTGACGGGGAGAAATAAACAGAAGTGTCTTTTTTTGATATTTTGAAAAATTATTGAAGCCAAAACCCAACTTAATGATAATGAAATTTATTTAAATTATAATTATTGAAATATATATATATATAACGAAGACATGAATTTTATTTTACAATAACGCAAAAATAAACTATAGCGTTCATTTATGATACAGCAAAAACATATAGCATTCATTTGTGATAACACAACAAAATGCAGTATTCATTTATGAGGAAAACAACAAAATATAATATTTTTCCTCTTTTGAAATTTATTTACTGTAGTTTAACTTTTAATTGTATTTAATTATTTCTTCCTTCTGGTTGTTTTTCACATCATATAAAACCATATGATTTTGTTTTTGTTTTTATAAACACGTCAGTGTGTGTGTTGTGTTTCGGTTATCAAACACAACGACAAATTTTAAAAAGTTACCAAAAACTTGCATTAACGCATAATGTAACACAACCTGTATGTAAAACTCAATTCAAATACACACGATAAACACGCTAAGCCACGCACAACATATAACGCAGTCATTGCGTTCGGCACTTTATACCTCTCACAAATGCACTTGGAATCTGTCTGATCGTAATTATTTGCATATGAAGCTGTGAATTTCTTGTAGCAAAACCGCATGCATGAAGAAAAGTGAAATGAATAATAACTATACTAAACACCTATTAATCGACATAGGGAAACTAAACGCTTGAAACGTTAACACTTGACTATACGGATATAATCATTTCTAGTAGCCTGGTGTATTTATTCATAGTAAGAAAAAAATAGTCCTCTATGACATACTTTCTGCTTCTATGCTTCCAAAATAGCATGCGCTTTCTATTATCTATGCTTTTTGTCTTGAATATCAATGTACAAATCACATACAGTGATTTCAACAATATTCGCTAAGCTAATTTAGAAAGAATCTTTTGAAGAACTGATTGCGACCAAATATACCGTTTTATTGATAAGGAAGAAAAATCAATTCCGTACGCCAAAACGTAATTTTTACATATTTATTTATTGATATAATGAGAGAAATAAAATTTTATAGCCCAAAGACGAAGGATCACCAGTTTTATATAAACAATATATATACTGTATATATAATGCTATCTTACCAAGAACTACTTATTCTTATTCCTATTCACAAAAGTGGGAGTAGACAACTTGTCTTACCCAAACTATTCTAGAGAATTATAACTCAGCATCTGGCCTTTGCTATCAAATCGTATATTTCTCCACTCCAACATGGCTTTCGAAAAGGAACATCTACGGTCACCAATCTGTTAGAGTTTACTTGTCATGTTTTCAAGGCTTTTTCCAGTGGCTCTCGCATCGATGTCATACACACTGATTTTAGCAAAGCGTTTGATTTGGTTAACCACTAATCACTTATCTTTAAATTTCAAGCCGCTGACTTCCCTTCCCATTTAGTGAAATGGATAAGCTCTTATCTGCATAATAGGTCACTCAGGGTTTTGTTTAACTTCACCACCTCACATGAATTCCGCATTAAATCAGGCGTACCTCAAGGTAGCCACTTAGGACCGATTTTATTTAATCTGTACATTAAGGATTTGCCTTCGATAGTTAAATCCCGCCAGATCTTAATGTATGCTGATGATGTGAAACTGTTTTCTTCTTTTTACCTAGAATCGCAATCACATCAGCTTCAAACTGACTTGAATAATTTGGAGGCATGGTGTTCGTCGAATTATATGCCACTAAACCGAAATAAATGTAAGAAGCTTTCTTTCTCAAGAAGGAAGTCATTCATTACCCACTATTTCACAAATTGGAGGACGTCGAGTCGTTCACAGATTTAGGCGTTCTCTTTGACCATAGGTTACGTTTTAACTTACACGTCGAGTTCTCGTTAAGCAAAGCTAGGTCCGCGGTTGGTTTTATTAAGAGGTGGTCCAAAGAGCTTGATGGTCCTTATATTACCAAAAGACTGTACATGTGTTTGTTTAGACCTATACTTGAGTATGCTTCTGTTGTGTGGTCTCCTTCATTTAAGTGCTATGTAGATTCAATTGAATCTATTCAAAAGCAATTCTTGCTATTCGCCCTTAGGAATTTGGGTTGGGATCCGTTTGCTTCTCTTCCCCCCTATGAAAATAGGTTGCTCATGTTGTTCTTACCGTCTCTTGAGAAACGTAGATTTGTTCTTGGCGTTTGCTTCGTAATCAAAGTAATAAATGGTGCTTTTGAGTAGCCTTCATTACTTGGAGAAATAAGTTTTAATGTGCCTCTAGGCACTTACCTTAGTTTAGGTTAGTCAAAAAGTAAAGTAAAAGTAAATATAATTATGAGCTGTTTAACGCGCTCAGAGTTTGCAAGAACCCAAATGACGTCTATCACCTATTCCCATTATCGGACTCTTTAAAGTCCATTAAAGCAACATTGCTTAATGCACGAGATTTACCAATGTCATACTTAAACTAGCTTTTAACTCTAAATAGTCATTAAGACTCGAAAATGAATTGTTGTTAAATATTATCGGTTGCCAAGCTTATGCATGTTTGCGATGGCTTAGGGGTTCATTTGCAAGTAGGTTCTGTACCGGTTGTGGGTGTGGCTCTGTGCTAATTGTGTACATGCTTTTTTCTTCTTCTTTGTTTTATTATACCTATACTAAGTTTTAATAATAATTATTTTAAGATTTACTTTAAGAGTCATTTGAACTCGACTGTCATTTGTTTTTAGTTGAGTTCCTGTATAAGTAGAATAAATAAGTAAATAAATACAGCTCGTCAGCAGCACAAGAGGATTTAAACCAAAAGTATTTCTATCTAAAAAAAATCCTTCATTGGGACCGGACTTACAACCGTGAAATTTATTCTCTCTTCGTTTCGGTTTACACGTAGTTTCGGTTGATTTAATGACTAAATAAATAGTTAAGCAGTCTACGTAGATTTAATCGCTCTACACTGTGTTATGTCTATTTTAGCATAATTGCGTAACGGTACTGTGCTTCTTTTGGAAAATAATGGTGTTATGGTTATGCTGTTATTTAACGGTCCTGATCTTTCTGCCTTTTGTTGATTAATTACTGAACTGGAGCGATCTCCAGAGCTGCTTTTTTCGTTCTTTCCTTGTGTAAAATGAATCTGCCGTGATTTTTTAAATCCTCAATTTGTGTGGTAGAAATACGAGTCTGAAGTGTGTGTGCAATGAGCTATTTCCTTATTGCTGGCTGAAAGTATCCTTTGTTTGCTCGTGAGTATGGCGCCTAGTAAAAAAGGCAGCAAGTGTGCATCGTGCAACAACTTGATTGATAGCCATGGGTTGCGAAATGTGTGTAACACGGCAACATGCCGCTTGTATTGGTCTATCGAGCGATGATGTTCATAGGGTGAGTGATGATGGGCCTCTATCTGCTTTTTGCTATATTTATGCGAACCGTAGAAGAATGAGGAGAGGATGACGAGTTGCAAAAAGCATACCTTTAGTCAAGAGAGACAGAACCCTCTGACCTCCCTTGTTGTCATGTACTTCAAATCTATGTTTGACGAATTATCAGTGAAATTACAGCTTTCTATGAAAGAGTGAGGCCGTTATTGCTCTTAAATCGGAACTGAAACTGAATACGAAAATGATGAACGTTAGGGTGGAATCCTATGAACAAAGGGTTGGTCAAATTAAAGATGATTTGCTCTCAAGATTGGTGGCCATGAATGCGGAAATTAATGCATTGTGTAGAATGGGAAATAGATCGAACTTCATCATCTTGCCTGGCTGAGGGTCTAAAGCACATGCCTGGAACAGTGATTAAAATACGCTACTCAGTGACTATACATGACATTAGTTTTGCTGGTTGTATGAAGAATAATAAAACTATTATGCTTAAACTGAATTCGATCGGGATGTGGGACGTGTTGATCGGCAAGTACTTTAAGAACATTAAAGTACGCCCACCCTATGCTGCGAACTTTGTAGATGACCTTAAATTTAAACGAGAGATTCTGCAGAGGCGCATCTATCTCAACGAACACCTGTGCCCAGCAGCTGGAGAGTTGAATAAGACATGTGCTAATCTTCGTAAAAATGGTAAAATAATGCGTTTCAGGATTGTTAATACTATTAAGCCTTATGCTGTTCTGGTGGTATCTGATCGTAACACTACGAAATTGTATCTACGTAAGGAAATATTGGGCACAACATCCATGACAAATGCTGAATAATGTGCTGGATGAAGTGTGCAGAACTAGTACTCGATGGCTTTATTTAGAGCGATTTGTGCACTTTGGGCTAGTAAGTTAATGTTGTATAATGTATTTTTTAGTGATTATTAGTATTGAAATTGAATTCTTTTTTAAAGTAGATATCGCTATATTTTGCAGTTGGTTCCCCGTGTTCTTCCTTAGAATTAATTGTCAATCAGTTGACCCGTTGCGTGGGAGTTCATATGTCTTTGAATCGGGGAGTACTCTGCATGAACAAATGAGGATAGTGCATATAAACTGTTAGATTATGAAGCCTACTTTTCGCTTTGCCGAATTTGGTGAATTCAAGGCTCTGGTTATGGACAAATTTGACCTCATTGCCATCTCAGAAACATGGTTAAAACCCCAGATATCTTGTCGATCTGTGCATATTCCTGGCTCTAATCTTATTAGAAATGGTAAGCTATTAGGTCATGAAGTATATGTAGGCTGTTCATTGAAGTATATGTTGAAGCAGTGAATGTGCTTTTTGGAATAGTCTATTTACCGAGTGGTGACATTAGGGCTTTTGAAAATTTTAAGCTTACTATATCGCACAATATAAAACCTACTTACTGGGACTTAGCGCACCGAACTACGTCATTACTTGACTATTAGCTGCTTAGTGATGATGCCTTGCTTAACGATTCTAATGAGGTGCAAGGCGCGTTCATGTCTTATCATGCATTGATCTATGCCAGATTTAGGATCAAGTGTAGATATATCTCCTCCGTTTTTGAATACAGGGACTTTAAACATATTGATTGGGGTGCGATCTCTGCTTGTGTAGCAAAATTTGATTCAACAAGTTTTCCGAATATTGCGAGCATTGAGATAAAGTCGGACTTTTTGCGTTCGCTTTTGAAATCGTTATACTCTTTCGTTTCTGTTGTCAGAAGAGTTATCCCCAGTGAGACTGATAAGTGGATGACGTGTAGTAATATCAAGCAGACAACTCTTGTTAGAAATAATGCGTACTCGAATTTCTAATCTATTCAGCCTGTAGATGATGGGCGAGTTTATTGCAAGAAAAGAAGAAAATATTTTATCAATGCTTTTTGGGGGTATGGAGCTCTCTACCATGTGGAGGATGTTACGAAGGTCGCGTTTCCCTTAGGAAATGACTCTCCGTCTAGTTTTGGTGTGGATGCAGCCCTATGTATTTGCGGATGATATATTTCTCCTATTTAGCAGGGATGGCTGTGATTGGAAGACGCTGCCGGAGATAATCAATGAGAGCCTACGAAAACTCTGGGAGTGGTCTATAGATAATTCCGTGCTGATTAACCCGACTAAATCTAAACTATGCTTTTTGGGAATGCGAATTGGTTCGGTTCCCCCTCAAGGATTCTTATTGGTGTATCCTGTATTGAAATTGTTGATCTACATAAGTGATTACGTTTACATGTTGATAATAACCTCACCTTTGAAAAACATATTGAATCCATTCACAAGAAAGTTGTGGGTACCTCACGATCTACTTATTCCAATAGTTTCTATTTACCGCAGTGTATTAAATTCCATCTTGCTCATGCTCTATTGACGCCTCAAGGCCTGTATGGGTTGGAAGTGGTTGCCGGTACTACTGCTGGTAACTGTTTAAAATTTAGTCGAGTTGTGAATTCTATGGTACGCTACGTGTACGGTTTACGTGGTAAGGAGCATGTGTCTGAGTATATTATGCAGTTCTTGGGATGTACATTTGAAACATTGTCATTGTGGCGTAATCCTGTGTATTTTTATCCGGTAGTTAAATTAGGCGTGCCTCTTAATCTATATTCCCAATTTGTTTTTATGAAGTCGACAGGTTTCTATACCTTTGATTAGATGTAGTTGCTTTAAGAGATCTTTTTTGGTCGGTGTAGCGCGTTGCTGGAACTATTTACCACTTGACCTACACATTTTTCCTCACTCTAATAACGCCTTCCAGGTTATTTAGACACGTTACCACTGTTGTATAGTCGATAATATTGTTACGAAAATCCCAAATTCAGTTAATGCTTACTAGTCGATTTTCGTGAGTAATAAATTCCCTAGTGCATATTCGCGGCGCCTCATGCAGCTGCCGGCCGACGAAAGAGATTAGCAGGAAAACAGTCAGGGGAAAACCAGGTGCAAATGCGCGGCGCGCCATACAGCTGCAGGCCAAGGAAAACGATTAGCAGAAAGCAGGTTAACGGATTAAAAATGTAGCGATGGAGTTAGGTGATCGTAACATGCTGGTAAAAATGTATATAAGTGGACTATTTGCGGCAGGCAGTATAGTCGGAAGAGAACATCATATAAAGAAGGATAATAGTCGTGTTGAGCAGCAAAAAGTATCGTTAAAAACACATTAAATAATCCTACATTTAGGAACACAATAAAACTTTGAAGCGCATTTTCTTTTCAATATACACGGTCTAGTGATACGAACCGTATTGAGGAGCGGAAATTCGTAACAATATGTTATTCGGTTAAATTACTGCGGGCTTTATTTCCCGAATGCATTGGATTGTTATAATAGAAGAAAGAAGATATGCTACCACTAAGGAACTTAATGCCGAGCATTTTAATATTATTTCGAACCTAGGCATAGGCGCTATATTATTTCTTAACTGTAGAGTGCCAGCGGTAAACTGTTATTTTCATTTTTTTTTATAGAGTTAATTTATGTATTGGATATATGGAATTATTGTGTAATGCAAGATATACCATTTATTTACTGCTTATGTGCTTATTCAATTTTTAGTCTCTTATGTTGAAGTTCGGATTATTATTATTTTTACATACCTTGCGTTAAATTTAAACTTTAACGATTCAGTGCGAATTGTACTGTGTGTTGACTGCAGTTGCTTCGTTAAGTAAAGTTGGCTCTTGAAGGATTATACTTATAAATAAATATATAATTAAATAAAAATGTACTATCAGAAACATGAAACTTTGTTATTCCTATTGTTATTATTCCTTTTTTTTATATATTTTTTCATAACCCAATTTGCGTATTAATGCCTTTTATTTCTCATTCAACAAAATTATATAACTTGATGAGTAAAGACTTAACTAGTTAGAATTAATGAGAGATCTCAAACTACGAAATTAATATGTACAAATGAGAACAAATAAAAAGAAAAATCAAAACCGATTAAAAGCGCACCACATGAAAATTTATTTATTAAGGTGGTGGGGCGAATCATAATAACAATTTAAATTTATAATTAAAAAATGACGTCGGCTGTACTCGCGTCTTAAATAGAGCAGTTTTAATGAAACCAATCGATTTTGACGAAGAAAAAAAGCTCAAAGTTGAACGCTCATTCGTTAACTTCTCTAAGCACAACATTTCTTGCGGAACGGATAAAAACATTAAAGTTAGTCTCATATAATAAAAAAGGCGGATCAACGACACCACTTATCAACTTTACTATACAAACTATGCTTTGGACTAGCCTACGTTTGTCGAGTGACGACAAAGTTATAAGCAGTAGTAGTAAAGGGACACGTGGATCCCTTGTAAACGCAAAAATCAAAAACTGCTTCTGCACTGAGTCAGCAATATTAACAAGTCAGTGATTTCCATGTCTGTATCAAATAAAACACCTAGATCAAGAATTAAGTTCACATTCTCTAACTTAAGTGAAATAATGAAACATTCTGATGAGAACGAGCTTCTTCTTGAAAACGACAGCTTCATACAATTACTTTGATACAGTAACATGAAATTGAACGATCATCACGTTACAAAATTATTAAAATCAACTTGAAGGAGACTTGCGTGAAGTTCCGAATTAAAAGGCATGAATAGTGTCATGTCATCAGCATACATTATCGTACGAAAGAATTCAATTGCTGAACGATGGTCATAAATGTATAGGATGAAAAAAATAGATCCTAAAGATCCTTGTGGAACTCCTGAAGTGGCGGGAAGCTCATCCAGTTAAAATGAGTTAAAAAGCACCTTAAAAGTTCTACCGTCAAGGAAGGATGAAAACTGAAATGACTGAATATAGTGGAAAACCTAAACGACGTAGCTTCCATAATAATAACTTATTGTATGTAAGGAAGCGTTTTGCTCCTTTACCAATAACAATTCTGTCTGAGTAATTGTCCGTCCATAGTTTGCAATATGCCTCACCCGTAACTCATTAAAGTTCAAAAGCAATTGGTCAGCCCGTCCGATCGAGCGCTAAGTTACATATGAAACTATAGGTTCCCCTCATCCCCCCAGCGTAGGGATGAAATAGACTTGGGTGAAATATTCTCTCTGTGATATGCATATTGGCTTCTACACTAACTAGGTTTCTATCTATAAAAATTGTATTAGAACTATGGAACATACCTTGTTCGTATATTCCTTTTAGCATTTTTTTTTTGCTTCGGAACATATGTCGGTTTATAACAATATTTGTGCTTGTAGAAATATTAGCTGATCGAACGATTCTCACCAATTAGGGCTTAACGGTTACATACTTTTAATATTTACAGACCCATAGTTTCAATATATATGCTTGTTGATATGTTTCACTGGCACATACCTAACGGTCTTGTGGTTTGCGAAATCATGCAATTGTCTCGAATAGCTTTTATTCACGCTTATATATTAATAACTAGCACATTGAATCACCTTGTTAAGTAAGGATTAACGCTTACATATTTTAATATATACAGACCCATAGTTTCAATATATATATCTATGTTGATATGTTTCGCTAGTACATATCATGTAAAGGCATATACCTAACGGTCTTGTGGTTTGCAAAATCATGCAGTTGTCTTGCATATTTTCTAATCATGCTTGAATATTAATAGCTAGTATTGAATCATCTTGTTAAGTAAGGATTAGCGGTTACATATTTTAATATTTACAGAGCCATAGTTTCAATATATATGCTTCACTGGTACATACCATGTAAAGGCACATACCTAACGGTCTTGTGGTTTGCAAAACCAGGCAATTCTCTTGAATACTTTCTATTCACGGTCGTAGCTGGCACTTGGAATCGTCTTGTTAAGGAAGTCGTATGTTCGATCATACGATTTGGTACCTAAGATACCATTAATAATAAGATAAAGGTAAGAACATTATGTTAATATGTACGCAAGTACACAATAGCAAGTACAGTGCAAAATGCGTGCCAGTCTGTAACAGGCACAGGCTAAACACTGATTCAACGGGACGGCGATGGTGCTCGCGATTATAAAAGAGCGTGTCGAAATGCGCTCAGTGCTCAATCTTGTTACGACTTTTAGTCTGGTTGCGTCTTTCAGTCTGAAATCTCTAATCGCATGCGGTAGCTCTAATCGCATACTGTATACCCTCGTAAATAATAGAATTATAATTCCAACGAAATTCGAAGGTCCAAGAATTTTGTTCTTTTTTAATAAATTTTCTTGGAAAGGGACTTCCTGGGTAGGCTCTAAGCGTACACCGCAATGAAGACTCATTACATGTATTCTAATGAAGGCGTTACTGAGGTGAGTGTAAATAACATCCATTTGTGTGCCTTCACAAAAGATCTTAAACGCATGGCAAGCGACTTCTAGAAACCTGCCCCCTAAAGATGCGCGCTGGCTTGGAGTGATAATTAACTTAATAGCAGAGTTTATTCGGGACGTTATAATGCGCTCAAATAGTTTAGGTAACACAATAAGGTTTGCAAAACCTCTATAGTTTTCAACAAGATATCTGGATTTTATAAAATGAGGAAACAAACCCATCCTGTGATAATCACTTATTTAGATCGATGTAGCATGGCTTAGCTGGCATAGGGTTTCGAACTGCTGAAGAAGTGGGAAAATGATTCGAGGATTCGATCGCGGCCGAATAGAGAAGGAAGCTTTAGAAAAACTATAAAGTACTTACATTCGTGAAATTCTGAACCGATTTCGGTCCAAATATGGGGCTGCGTGATGTGTGTTTTTAACACTCGCGTAGTCGTGAACATTAACATATCGACTTCAAATTAAGTGGAAATATTGGAAGTTTCCACACGCAGGCTGATATTGAAAATGAAAAAAATTGGCAAAAGCAAACGCTGACAGGAAAGTGTAAAATGAACGCAGATCGGTTTTTGTAAGTACAAGTTTCGGGGTCTAACATTACGAGAGATAGAAGACTGAATTTTCTTACATCTACTTTGCGGAAAACTACTATTTGTTATTGTTATTATGAGTTTGTACATTTCGTAACTCACAGCCGAGAATTTATTCATGTATTAGATCAAGGGGTTAGGCTCAGCTGTTTTATAATTTACTCATGACGCTTCTGTTGTTTCTGTTTAATATTACTCTGGCACTTGTATTTACTGGTGTTACAGGAAATCGCGTATCAAAGTTGCTATAAAGAGCAGCACTGTTTTCTGTGCCTTCTCAGGTACATTATGACTCTCTAAGTACTTAAAGCCCTTTATAACACTTTTTGGCAATACTCCCGTGCAAGACATTGTAACATCCGCGTATAATTTTAGCGTAGGGGTTCCGTCGGCTGCTTTGTCCACTACTCTATCAATTGTGAAGAGTAACTAAGATCGTAATAACGGTGAATAATATAGAAAATTATTGGTAAAAGATGACATTTTATAATACAAATGGCCGTAAAGTATTAATAAATTATTATGAAAAGTTTTAACAGAAGAGATGTTTTATAATAAAAAAATAGAAAAGGATTTACTAGAAAAAAAAAAAAAAATAACACAAATACAAACAAATACAAAAACTTGTCGAAGTGAACGCCAAATGAGTAAAGTAAAGAAAAATCTACACTGGTAAAGAAATGTGTTTGGAAGAGAAATTAAGGAAATAAAATAAGGAAAATTGTAAAAATTGTTTATAAAAACTCAAGAAATTGCTAATAAAAAGCTTTCAAATTAGAAATTTAATAATGTGCGGCTAAAATTGCACAGATTTTCACATTACAACTGTTCAGTCTAAATATATACATTCATATTTAATATAAATAAATATATTCATTTATATTCAATTCATTTCAAATATATACTTTTCATTTCATTCATATTCGATATCGATTAACGTTTATTTATGCATGCACTTGCATTTGCGCATACATGTTTATGTGTTGATCTGTTTGACATAACTGACCACAGACAACGACATTATAAAATTGC
>JMRQ01006299.1:0-74221 GCA_000688715.1 Glossina pallidipes | reverse complement strand
AAGACGCAGATCCCGCATAAAAAGTACGCGGGAAGTTTTCATAAGCACGGAGCAAAAAATCCGATTTATTTTGCTTTCATTGGCCGAGATGTTCTCGGCTCATACTATACTGCAAACACACACTCTCACCAATTTGGCTCATTTTGAATGTGAAGACACTTCGGATGTTTTGCTCCGACTGAGAGTCTGTGCAAATTGCACGGACAGATGGACGAACGGACAGATATGTCTGAATCGAATGCGGGATGTGCTTCTTCTTCTGCTTCTTTGTATTGCAAACGTTTTGATAAAATCAGTATGTTGCACATGCTCCCGCGTTAGATATAAAAACTTAGTTAAGTAGTTTTTGTGCGAGCGAATGATGATTGCGTGTAAGAAGCACAATTGCATTGAATTAAAAACTACTAAAGATTAGTAAGTATGGTATCACACTATCAATAATGAAAAAACTGTTGGTATAAAGAGCATAATGATTGGACAATAGAAATATATAGTCATTTCTGCATTCTTCTAAACCACATCTTCAAGTTTTGCGAAAATTTTGAAGACAATCTCTGCTCTAAAACGCAGCAGAAACTGAATACAGAAGTCACATACACAATTGCATTGAAGTGTCGAAGTAAGGAAAAATACATTCTTGTGCACACCGTATGACAACAATTTTTAAATCTGAAAAAAAGGAAACAATTACTTTCACAACTCAATGACGATTAGATTAAAAAACGACATTTGTTTTGTTTTTCACAATTCGGTGCACAGAGCTTTTAATGAAGCTATGACGTTTTTTAGTCGAAAAACATCGAAGCGGAACCGTTCGCCATGTAACATCGTAATGGTATTTTTTATTGACTCTAAAGAACGCTCTGACCAACTATGCTCTACGGTATGGCGATGTCAAAAGACGGCTTCAAAACCCTTCATTTTGTAAACATCTGGTTCGTTTCGGGAGACTGTTATCGAAATTACTTTCACGTTCCATTCTCGTGTCGGGCCTAACTCTTAAGTTAGGTTGCGCCAGGTTGCGTAAGTTTTGGCAAACTCTATATATATGATTTATTTAGCTAAATACTACACATTACTCAATGAATCTCCTGCCGAACACATATGTGGCAAACATTGGCGAGACACCCACATGATTTGTGGATTAGTAGCATCCTTCAAAAGAACTCTGGCAAAATTTCGTGACATTTCGGCCATTAATGTGCAAGTTGCAATGATTTTAGTGACGTTGCTTTTGTTATTTTGAAAAGAATGGAAGTTTGTCGGTTGAAAACCGTTTCCAAAGAGAAAATACTGCTCGCAAACAGCACCGATTTCAAAAGTGTTATACCAGCTTTTGCCTATCGAAAAAATAAATTTTAGGGTGAATTTTATACACAGTTGTTTGCCCTTCGGTGACACCGATCAACACTCTGGTCGGGCGAGCTCAACACTTGTCCCAGAAAACATAAAAAAAACCACTCAAACACGTTTTAAAAAACCGGCAAATGAAGCTGCGTGAAGCAGCTGACACCTTAAGGATATTAGAAGGCAGTATATTTTTGTATAAACATTTGTCCATGGAAAAGATCTATTCGACTTGGGTGCCGCTGTCTAAGGCGACCAAAAAAAAATCCAAAACTCGTATGAGTTTGCCCACATTGTTGCCATATACGTGCCAGACCGGAGATTTGTTGAGTGCTGTATATGATTCTAATTGAATGAGGTTATGTATATATATTGAATATTCGAATAAGAGAAAAATGAACATAAAATATTAAACATATTGTCATTATTATTATTATTATTATTATTATTATAAATTTATCCAGAGAATAAATTCTAAGACTAGAGTCTTAAAGCACTGGCATCTAAGGCTTTCGGCTTTATTAAAAACTCTACCGTACCTGAGATTTTAAATATAGTCTCGAACGAGGACAACTTATATATTTATTGTTACTTGCAACATTTGTTGCGATTGCAACTCTGTCAAATACAATACTATGAGTCGACGGAGACCAAAGGTACAACAGGGTATAGAATGCCTGAGGGCACAAGACCAGTCCGTGCAGTAAGTAAGTTTCGCCCGACCTTCGTTTGCCCTCGTCGGGCTTTAGCTCGGTTGTTTTTTTAGTATAGTGTAGCTTACTAATGACACGTGCGTCTATCCGTTTGCCATCGCCGACCTTTTGAATTTGTTGATATGCATAATACATTTTTTATTAGCAAAAAGGATTAGATGTAAAGACAAATTTCAGATCTGTCAGATAAGATGTTGGATGCTCCATGTAGTTATATATGTTTGTGTTAAAGAAAACGGAATCACTATGTAAGCAACTTTTTCAGAAAAAAACCACTTTTACGATCATCGTCACTTACACTTAGGAAGGCTACTGTACGCGAATCAAAATCAAATTGTGAGTTAAACCTGTTCATTCCAGATCGTGGCTGAGGTAAGCCAAATTTACAAAAAAACTAAAATTTGTCAATTCATTCCAACTGTGCCTGCAGTAATATATGTAACGGGAAATATACTATATATATATATATATATATATATATATTTTTTTTTTTTTTTTTTTTTTTTTTTTTTTTTCAAAATACTTGTTTATTTATGGTAATTGAAACAATTACGATTTGAAGTATTTTAAAAGTTCTTTGATATCCGTACCATGAAATATTCCGATCTACAATAGCTTACGCAATTTAATTGTTTCATTATTATGCTTAGAAATGCGCTAACGATTTATATTAGCATATCAATAGCGACCTTGTTAACCTGCGTTGTTAATTTCAAACTTATTGTAATATGTAAATGTAGATTAAAGAGGTGGAAAATTCATTTTGCTCGAATTTTTTTTATCAAAGGCATTATATAAGCGTACAGGGAGGTATTATATAAAATTCTTTTACAATGTCTCAAAGAAATAATTTCATAATTCATTTGCCAGTAAGCAGGCTTGACGATAACATCGTTAGTTATCGTTGAGAAATCCCAGCAAATTTATAAATCATTTATGAAAAGGAAGCCAAAAAGAAAAAAAAAGAAAAAAAAAACAGCATTGAAGAGAAACTAAAATGTTCCATGTTATCATTCACATTTATAAACTAGCGGTTGAAGTATATACCGAACATGCAGGTAATTATGAAAATTATTTCAAAGTGAAAAATTCTCTATTTTTATTTTGTTCTTATTATCTTTTTTTTTTTTTTTGATTTTAGATCCACGTGTACAACATTTACCGCTGGTAGGCTCGCCACTGCCTATGCTTACAATATTAGGTTTGTATTTGGCGTTCGTTTTACATTACGGCCCGGAATGGATGAAAAACCGTCAACCCTACAAACTGAAATACGTAATGCGTCTCTATAATGCTGTTCAAGTATTAGCGAATTTTATTCTACTCGCTTATGTAAGAGTTCTCTATTAATTTAGTTAATGGCTGCTTTAAATCATATACCATACGCCTTATACAGGGTTTGCCAAACTCATACGGTCACAAAAATTTCAGTTTTCATTGTCAACCAATCGATCCAACCAATACCGAACCGTGGATGATACATTTACTCTATGCCACATATGGTTATTATTTAACGAAATATTTAGATCTATTCGATACAGTAAGTAGTAAAGGTTTACTGAAATTTGTTAAAATATTATTCACAACTTTTTCATTTTCTTTCCCTTTTATTCCCATTTTTTTTTTTTTGTTTTGCGATGCCCACCATCGAAACAAAAAAGTATATTAGTTTCGTCCTGCCGTTAGTAGTATATATTAAAGTAGGCATCGAATATCCCCTTCACATGCTTGATACTTATCGGCAACTTAATCAAATGGACAAAAGTTTCAGTAACGAATTTTAACGAATCTGAAAAGGATTTTACTAAACTAAAATGTGTATGGATTAGTTTTGAAAGTAGGCATCAATCATCCCCAGATTCCCAGAAAAGAAAGAAAGAAAAAAAACACACCTCCAAAAATGGAATTTCTATAAAAAAAAAAAACAAAAAAAAAAAAACTTGTTAAGAGTAATTTCAGCACAACACAAATACTTACCGAGATTATCTACAAGCCTCTGGGGTGGCAGGAAACTTTACAATTGTTATAGTTTTGCTTAAGATGATGGGCATCCAAACTTCGCTATCAAGCGCATATAATTTTCTTATCCGCTTCTCTGTTTCGACAGATATTTTTTATTTTGCGTAAGAGAAATCAGCAAATTACTTTTCTGCATGTTTATCATCATGGTGGTATGATATTTGGAGTCTATATATACATGACTTTTCTACCTGGTAAGTACTCTTCTTTTTTTTATGTGCCATATATATACATACATGTATATACTATGCGATATGTGTGTATTCGTGTGCAATTTCTGTTGCATGCTTTGTAAATTTGACTCGTTTTTCTAATTTACTAAATTTTTTTCCCGTTCTCAATATCCGTCCATACACAGGTAGTCATTCAACCATGCTTGGAGTCATCAATCTTTTTGTGCATACAGTCATGTATTCGTATTACTTTATAACGTCGTTAAAGCCAATCGAAGGTACTTTATGGTGGAAACGTCATATAACACAATTACAATTATTACAATTCGGGTGTTTGACGTTACATTTTCTACAAGTGCTCATACACAATACCTGCAATCATCCATTTATAATAAGCTTCATGGGCTGCGTGCAGAATATCTTCATGTTCTTGCTATTCTTTGATTTCTATTACAAGGCATACGTGAAAAAGAGACCGCAACTTCAAAACAAGGAAAAGTAAAAGACAAAAAAAGCAAAAAAAAAACAAAAAAAAAAACAAAAAAAGCAAAAAAAAAAAATGATAAAACATTAATAAAATTTTTAAGCAATGAATTAAAAAAAAAATCATACGCGTGCTAATCGTTTCATTGGATCGAACAAATACGTATGTCAACGATTTCAACCCAACAATACATTATGAAGGTACAGTCGTCATAAGTCGAAATTCGACATAGCGATCATTAATTTAAGGCATGCGAAAAAATTGTCAGCATGCGTATGAAATTCAAAATTATTATCAATTTTTGGGCGTAAGTTTATACAGAGAAATCTCCAAAATCCATTAACAAAAGTGCAATTGATGTACTTTGTACGTACGAGTGTGCTACTTAATGCGCCCTTTTCGGGGTTATAAGCAATGCAATAAAATCATTATATTGATTCATTTACATTTCGTTTGCCCTACCATCGGAAATGTGATCCTTTCCTTTTGTGCGGAAAAATTCAGATTGTGCGACCAATTAAGTGTAGTCGCAACCACACCCACCTATCGGTGTCTATTGAATTGAGTTCATTATAAACATAAAAAATTTGCTGGAGTGAAATTAGCCCACAGTGCATAGTCCAAATTTCTCTTGTCTTTGCTAAACGGTGGGTTATGTTCACACTTGGTGTGCGTCCCTGCTAAGGCCACTAAGATCACTGAACTATATTGAGAGAATAAAAAATGATCAGAAAAACTAAACAAAAGCACAAAATAGAAACATACTCACTATATACCATATATTCCATATATACAACAGTTGACGAAAATATAAAAAGTGTGTTATAGAAAGTTTTTAACGAATTTAAGCAACAGCGCAGATTTTTGATACGTTTTACCGGGCTCTGAAACCTGTCGGAAAAACGTAATTTCTTTACTCACAATTAATGTAGTGTCTCATGTATATGGGGTGGGGGGAGGGGGGCATATTTGGATCGATTTTGGCGTTGATAAAACATGGATTTAGTAATGCAATCAAGTTTTTTTCATAGATCTCAACATCTTCCAGGACACATCAAAAACTTGGAGTTGCATAATATCTGTGAAAATTGTTGTAACACGAATGGTAGATTTGTCGCATTCTTTCAGTGCACCACAGTTAGTGGCGATAGCTTGGATTTTTCTTTGGTTTTGTTATCGTAATTAAAGACCTACGTTGTTTTATATGTGTTTGCTTCCTAATATTTTTTAATTTTAATACAACAAACCGTAACTTAGCAAAGACAAAATCCTTAAGCATTTACTATAACCTATGCCACATGTGATACAAGGGTATATTAAGTGTGTACGGATGAATACAACGCCGACTAGAAGTTGAGATAAACCCACCTGCTATTATACCGATCGGTTCAGAATCACATTTTCAATCGATCTAAGCTTTTCCCCTCTGCCGTGTTTTTTTATATTCAACGTACAAAGCGCAATTTTTGAGATGCTGTAGGAAATAATGTACACTGACCTGTTCTGGCCCAAGGACGAACGCTATTGAAAACGTTTTGGATCGTAACATTTATTCGAATACTTCGAATAGAAGGGGTTATTATGAAGTCAGTAAATGAGAAATTGTGTAGGATGTTTAATGATGGGCCCATGATGTTAATATAGTGTTTTTACATGTTTTGGTTGTTAATTGAAAAGCCCTCTATATGCTTATAATATGACATAAAGTTTCTAAATAACAACATTCTATGTAACAACAAAAATGAATCAGCGACTGCTCTACTTTATCAGAAAAGTGTGTTCTTCTGATAAATTTTTTTTTTTTTTTTCGAACCCAACATAATAAGAATGTCCCATAGATATTCGGCGTAATTTATAAAATTTCATCGACATAAGAAAAAAATTTTACATTTTTTTTTTTAATAATTGAGGTAAAGCATTTAGCATTCTTTCGTTAATAGCCAATGGTAGACATATTAATGCCAACATTGTTTAGATATTTTACACTATTTACTTGTTTATTTATGCAAATAAATGCAAACAGTGTTTTACGCCATGTGCTCTAGAGAAGTTTTTAATCCTCAACATGGAATATATGCTGACATGATTGTATGCAACCTTATCTATGCGCAAATAAATATATAAATGTATACATATATGTATCTATACATATATATATACATATATATACATATATATATATATACATATATACATATATATATACATATATACATATATATATATACATATATACATATGTATATACATATATACATGTATGTATGTATGTATGTATATATACGTATAGATATATGCCTTTGTGCCTAGATATATACGGCAAAATATTTACTCAACCACATTTGACAGCAGAATGCACTTTTTCTCTTTAATATACCTGTGGTTTCACACTTTCTGTCATATTTGCATTGAATTGCATTAAACATTAAATTGTTAAATGGATGCAGGCAGGCACACCGGCAGACTTTCATTGATTAATTTAGATATTTAAATATGTACATACATACATACATACGTGCATACATATAAAGATATATGCATGCACATATTATGCACATTATATTATTTACAATGTTGTTTATGCATTCGTTTGTTATTTAAATATTAACTGAATATAAGTTTAGCTTGAAAAACAGCGTAATATGTGGGTGGAAGGTAAATACATTGAAAAATAATTGAAAAATAAAAAGAAAAGCAACTTTTCCAATACAATTATTATAGATTGTAAATAAATAATAGAAAATATTGAGTTGAATTGCTGCCGTAAATGTTAAATGCTACGTTTCCCGAGAAGAAAATTATATTCGACCGCGACCGATTCTTTCACACTCATCACCGTTATCCCAGGAAAGACGAAAAAAAAAGAAAAATAAGAGTTTTCGTATTCTATGATATTGCACGCACGTGGCTGATTTTTTTTGCAAAATTTTAAGCCGATTCTATACCTTTCCCCGCCATTTTTTTCTTTTCCGAACGTAAGCGTGCTTTTATACCCATCACCGTTCTTCGAAACTTCAGAGACCTCCCTAAAGTATCAGCATCAAGTTCTACATCGGTTTAAGCATGTCCGTCTATCCGTCTGTCCGCCTGTGTAATGTCTCTTATAAACATTCTCCTGATCGCAAAAATAAAGCTACCGACTTCAAATCGGTCGAAGGACACGCATACAACAGCTTGCAAACTGAGAACATCCCTGTTTTTCAAAAGGACTAAAAAATTGATTTTTTGGTCATTACTCATAAACTATAGCAAATAAATGTATAGAAATTTGAACGCATATTCTATGGTCGATGGTGTAGCATCTGTGCACAAAAATTGAAAAAATTGACCATGCCTTCCCAATATCATCAAAATTTAATCATTTTCTTAATACATTTATAACACTCAGAAATAGGCTTCAGAAACCCCGCAAAGCATACAAATTCTTGGCCAATTACAACGCTTGAATACACTTAAATACGCCCGCCTGTTCGTCTGGCGATCTGTCTGTTTGGGTAACTTTGTAGTATTTGTGGTAAACATTCTCCCGTTAACGCAAATGAAGATATCGATTAGAAATTTGCAAAAGAATTTAAAATTGACCTGCACTTTTCAAACGACACTTTTCAAACTACACCGCCCGCATGCCGCTACTAGAAAAATTTTTATTTTGAAAATAGAAGAAATCAACTGCGTTCGCTTCATATTAGAGCACATGAGCATCTTGTTTTTTCACTTCTTTTGTCTTTTTTTGGGGTAAACAGTGATGGGGTCCTGACCAAATTTATTATTATTTATTATTATTATTATTATATAAATTTAGCCAGAGAATAAATTCTGAAACTAAAGTCTTAAAGCACTAGCATCTAAGGCTTTCGGCTTTTATTTATTTATTTATTTTTTTTTTTTTATTAATATTATTATTATTTTATTATTAAAAACTCTACCGCACTTGAGGTTTGAACCCACGACCATTGAATTGCTAGTCGAGACTCTTGCCTACTCGGCCACTCAGGCGGATTGACCAAATTTAATTTTGCTTACTTGTTAATATTTACGACAAGCCGATTTTTCCCTCCATACGGCGCGTATTAAAAACAAAAAGAAATTTGCAAAAATTGGCTTAATGTATATTTATATATATATATATATATATATATATATATATATATATAATCAATAAAAATGTTAATCGTGTATCTGAAATTTACGGCCATTGCATTTTGTTGAACACAGACATAGCTTGACATATCGGGCGCGAGTTTGTTGAAAGAGAAGATTGTATCTCCCAAATATATCTTTCGATTTTGGAGATAAAATCCTTTGAAATCGTCATCTTCTAATATCGAATTTCAAATTGAAGATATCTGCTTATAAATTTGATATGCCCTTCACATTAATTTACATTCCTTTAGTTTGCCCATCATTTTCCACATCATGTCTTAGGTGTAATCTTGCAGCGCAATTTATTGAAAATTCAATTCGTTCCTTCTGCCTGATGCCTACAGGTAAGGCAACAATAAAGACAAAGGCAAACGATAGCGTACAAAATGAATACATACTTAGCTGTGGAACATCGCATACCCAAGGAGTCCTTTAATCACGAAAAATTACTGAACGAAATTCTTTATATCACATATAGCCGAGATATCATCAACAGACTTAAGCTGACATAAATTGTCGCATATGTTTAGTGATAATCCTCAAAATCATCACACATCAAAAGCTACACACTTAAGCTTTTTGCCACCGTATATTTACACGAAAGTTTCCTTCACGGCGTATATTCATGAGTATGTGGTTGTGGCAGAGATTGATTTCGGAAGATTTGTCTAACAGATATGTGGTAACTACTACGCGGAAATTAGGTATTTGTCTTTCCGAAAATATTTATTTGTTAACTTTCTAAAGTTAATTCTATACTAAGATCTAACGTAAATTGAATTCAACTGTTATTCTTTTTTCTTGTTCTTGTTCTTTTTCTTTTTCGTTTTCTTTTTTTAGGATAAACTTTGCTAAGATGTGCGTGAGAAGTTAATGTAGAAAGAGAGTTAATAGAATATAAATCAATGAAGAAATGTTAGATAATGGAGCAAATCTTGTCGGTTATATACGACGAAGAAGAAAACGTTGTAATAATTAAAAAAAAAAAAAAATAGGAAATTAAATTCCAACTTTTATCTAAAAAGAAGTTAAAAAAATAATAATAATAAAAAAAAAATAAGTAAGAAAATTAAATTCGCTTGGAACGAAATCTTTTATACCCATCATCGTTTATCCCAAAAAATAGACAAAAGAACAAAATTCGCAAGTTCTTTAATATGAAGCGGGCGCTGTTGATTTCTTCTATTTTTAAAATAAAAGATTTTGCGGTAGCGGCATGCGAGCGCCGTAGGCGTGTCCTTTGAAAAGTTCAGGTCAATTCCAAACTCTTTTGCAAATTTTTAGGCGATATCTTCATTTTTGCTAACGGGGGAATGCTTACCACTACAATATTACAAAGTTTCGCCAATAGACAGATGCATAGACGAACAGGCAAACATGTTTAGGTTCATTCGAGGGTTGAAGAAGATCTTGAAGCTTGTTTCTGCGTGTTAGAAACGTATTGAGAAAATAATTAATTTTTGATATACTGAATGCATATTGGGTGGGTATATTGAATTTATATGGGGTAGGCGTGGTCAATTTTTCCCATTTTTGTGCACAGATGCTACAGCATTCCTTTGAAAAAACAAAAGTGTTCTCAGCTTATGAGATGCTATGAGCTAATCCTTCGACCGATTTGGCCCATTTTGAATACCCACCTGCGTGTAAGAACTTTCAGTGTTTTTGCTAACTATGAAGTTGATAGTTCCATTTCTACGGCCAGGAGAATGTTTACAGCAGACATTACACCGACGGACAGACGGAAATGCTTAAATCGATTTATAATTTGATGCGGATCAAGAACGTATACACTTTATGGGGTCGCTGATGCTACTTTCTGGGCGTTGCACGCCTATATGACAAAAACTTTTAATTTGAAAACAGAAAAAATCGGCCGCGTCCACTTCATATTATAGAGTATGAAAATTTAGTTCTTTTCCGCTTACTGTCTTTTCTTGGAGTAAACGGTGAAGAGTATAAAAGATTCGGTCGCGACCGAATACAATTTGTTTGCTTGTTTTTCTGAAATTTTCTCTACATTATTTATACATTTTTACAAGCTTTTAACGTTTGTAACAGATCTTAGACTGGCATCGACCAATAAGTTCTGGAAGTATAGCAACATTTTTTTTTTTTTTTCAACACTTCTTTAACATTTGGAGGTCTTGTTTATACAAGGATCTGTCAGCACTGTCAAAATACACCTCCACTACCGCATTGACTTATATCGTTCCCATGGAGAAGCTTTTTGAAACTTGCAAAGAGATAATATTAGGTGCGGAACACATCTATGGAATAGGTTAAGTGTGGTGGTAACTTGGACTTTAATTGATGCAACTTTG
Organism: Glossina pallidipes; assembly: GCA_000688715.1. Lineage (NCBI taxonomy): Eukaryota > Metazoa > Arthropoda > Insecta > Diptera > Glossinidae > Glossina > Glossina pallidipes. The sequence continues at coordinate 63,018 of JMRQ01006299.1, read as the reverse complement.
ATGTTGACATCGACTTACGATATAACGCTTTCGGTCCACTGCGAATGAATGAGTGAATGCCCAAATTTCCATGCAAAATAGTGAATACTTGGCCTTCTGATAACTTTAGGATGTCAGCCATCCCTTGCGGCTTCACTATCCCACTATCGGGAATAAATTTTGGGATTTTTTTGATATTTTCATATTTTTTGTGGCTGCCGACTACATCATCATTTGTATCAGCACAATCGACACGAGTACTACATCCGATCCCACTGAGAAATTGTTGTTTTCGAAGGAGAATAGCTGGCAAAACACTTTTCAAACCAACACGGAGAGTAGTATTTTTTCCCATAGGAAATATGGCTTCGAAAACAATAAAATTATCGGCGCTAAAGCTACTGTAAATTGGGAACAAGATGATATGAAATTTAGTCCGCTTCATTCGAGGGTTGACAGTTTGTAAAAATAATATGAATTTTTATTAGGGATTATTTCTATGTGCCGCTCAGGCGTGTTTGATCAATCGATTAAATCCATTTTAACTTAGGACATAAGACCATCAAGTAAGAAAGTATCTGCCTATTTATACTGCATCTCACACAAAATTTTTATAATTCTAATCGGTAGAGTGGGATGTATGATGTGCCATATAAGACCTTACAATCGCGTCGTGATGAATTTGATTTACACGCATACTTCAATGATAAATAAAACGATGTCTTTCTTCAAGCTAACGCTTAAATGGATCGTTTATGAAAATATTATGCTTGAGATGAAATGTAACTCCCTCTCACTGTATAGCTTCATGTCGAACAACTGACGAATCGTTTTTCAAGTTTTTCCTTTCAATTTGTTTTCCGAATATTTTCTTCTTTTTTTTCTTTTTGCTTTACATTCTAGCAATTTGCTTTACAATAACTTAATAGTCACACGTAACGATATTATCTTTATAAGAGTTTGTTGCCATTAGTTGGTTACAAATTTCCTCGTAACAGCCAATCAGGCTACCAATGCGTGGCAAAATTGCTTTTCAGTTAATTAATATCCGATCACAAAATCTACAGTTTATTTTGGGAGCTTAATTAACAATTTCTAGTTTATGAGCCACCTAACCCAATATGTATATGTAAATGTTTCACCATATGTGGATATGTGAAATGCCTTCGACACCTACTCTATACTACACTATGTATATGTTATGTATAAGCAATATGCTGCACGAAACAAAATTTTCTAAATATATTTTTATATCTTTCGTAATATAGGTGCGCTATGTATGAGTCTTTTCGTCTGTATTTTCGTGTATGGATGTGTGTTGGTTGTGTGCGTGCGCGTGTGTATATGCTCGGATTTGTGCATTGCCTACGGTATGTGCCCTCATTTATTGGTTAATGTGAGTATTTATAGTAGGAGCACGTGGAATTTTCTTTTTCCTTTTTTTTCGAACATTACTGGGAAATTGGAAAATTTTCAATTTTCTAAACGAAAATGAAATTATAAAAGCTTAAGGAAATTAAGTTTCTCACAGACGTACCTACGTTGGAAGAGCAATTGTATAATAATTTACATAAAATTATTTCAAACATAAATAAAATCGATTTTAGCGGTCATTTTATGCGTACGCGGCGTATGATAAGTGAAATCGTTGTAGGAAGAGGAACTTTTAAAATGAAGGTTTAAGCATACAGGACGACAAGTACGACAATCTATACTGTCTCTCTTTGGACAACTGCGTCGTGTTCTCAGTTCTGACTGGGGCCTAGGGAGACGTGCATGTGCAACGTATGGTGCCCCGGTTTGGTATCGGGCAGTCATGGCTACCTGGGGACAGCGCAAAATTCTAAGCTGCCAGAGGGTGTGATTACTGGCTTGTTTGCCTGCCTGCCATACAGTTTCTACTGACGTGCCGCAGACATTAATGGGGGCTCCCCCTCTGGGTCTTGAGGCTTTGTATGTGAATGCGGCTTACAGATTAAGGAGGGGGCTGTCCCTGCAACCAACGGACTGGCTTTATTATGCGGGGGTGGAGAGAGAGGACTTGATATACAAGGAAAGAATTAGCACTTTGAAGGACCGCGTCTGTTGGCAAGCTCGTTGGGATAGCAGTACCAAGGGCAGAGCGACCTATCAGTTTATTAGGGATGTCTCGTTTGTGGGACACCACCCTAATTTCAGCTTTAATCTTTATTTAGGTTTCCTACTCACGGGACATGGTTCGCTCAATCATTTCATCTAAGGGGCTTGTCTGTTGTGGTTGTCCGCCTGAGGATTGGAAGCATGTGCTCTGCGAAAGTTCGCTATATTCTGACATAAGGGACTTAGTTACTATGGGAATTAGAACGGACGAGGACGACTTTATTTTTAACGAAGCTCTCTCTGAAGACGTTTACGTGCAAAACTTAAACAGGTTTGCAACCGGTGCCTTTGAGAGACGCGCCGCCGTAGTGGTGACTGAATTTCTAAATGGATTCCCCGCCTTGCTTCTTTTTTTTTTTTCCTTTTTTTTTCTCAACCTTAACCATTCTCACATTCTCACCCTTAGGCCACCACTCCGAGAGGTATGGATCTATCTGGTATGTAGCCAAATGCTGCCCTAAGTCTGACCTTGGACTTTTAAAACAATTAAGGTACCACGGGGGTCAGGTTGCCCAGAGGATCCCCTCTGCGAGGAATTGCTGGCTCCAGTTTTTGCTGCAACAGAATCCTCGTAGTTGTGGGTCTTCTACCTGGCTGCTGGGAACGGCCCTTCGGGGAGTTTCGTGGTGGCTGTGGTTGCCCCCAAAATCGCGGGAACGTTAAACATTTGAGGTGTTAGATAGGCAACGCACCATTAAACTACGCTGGAAAGTGCATAGATATAACATTGATTTACTGCAACTCGTTTGTGGAAACCTAGGTGGAAGCATAACAAACCCCTTTTGAACGCAGCAATTAATGAATGTGTAAGCCCTGACTGTTTGGGTACGGCCCTTCGGGGAGTATTCGTGGTGGCTGGGGTTTTCACATTCCCCATCGGAGTAACCGAGGTAAGGGTGAGCCTCACCACTTACCGGAGTGGGTTTATTGAGCCATACACAATAAACAATCTGGACTCCATTGTAGTTTGGGCCTCTAGCTTATAGGGATTGTCCAACTCACTGGGGGGCGTGGGTTACGCTTAATTAGCCCCTGTGTCATCAGCACCGTAGGGTTAAGCCACATAGGCAGGAACCTACGTAAAACCCTTGTCACACGTCTGTCTCTTACGAACTGAAATTGATGTAATCGCAAGTTTAACGCTTAAGTTTATACTTACTTTGTGACCTTCAGCGCTAAGCTAATACTACATTTGTTAACCCAAATCTGACCACGTGTTTTTATAAAAGGTGATACCATGATGCGATTTTCAGTCACTTATGAGAATCATGGGAATAATTATTATGTAATTAATTGTTTTTATTAATAGTTTAAATTCGCTTATGGGGCAAACAAGTTACATATAAATATAAAAATTATACACGAGCTATGTGATAGTGCGTTCACTGCTCTGTTTACAACACACGTATTTCCTCGTCGAATTCCATAGGAACTTTTTCTGTCCAAGATATATGATTTGATAGGTATGACTCTCAGTCACATCGTGGTCTAAGTGTAACACATTTTGTGAAAAGGATCAATTTTGATATCATGACTAACTCCAACTCTATAAAGTCAATTTAAAGTAGAGTAAGGATCAGAAGCTGTTTGGAATTGTAATATGAAATAACTAGGAAACTTAAGATCAATTTTCAAAAAAGCCCCATAAGCTCACAAACATCTTATCCTAGGAAGGAAGACGATGGGTACTCAATAGAATAACCAAGAAAGTGCAAGCATATGAGTAAAATTACTGCGTCTGACTCGAATCTTATGTTGATAACACATTTGCCCTTTGCTGTGTCTTTGACGCGTAGTTCTAAATATTACAAAATGAACAACCAATCGTTTAATGGTCGATGCAAGATTCCAAGTTAACGGACGATGTATAGACTGTTTCTTTTTTTTTTCAACCGGGCCAATTACTAAGGGAATGGATATATGTGCGTAGTAACACGATGACGACACTCAGAATATCAGAATATCTACGAGCAGGTATGCTCTAGCATACTCCGATTTGAATCCGCGAGCAATCACTTTGTGGCGACTCTTATCTACTCGGCTACTCATGCCCTCTACAATACGTATTTTCAAGTGAAAATACCCCAAAAACTGAACAAAAACTGAATCTCTTTTTCACTAACACGTCAGTTAATTTTGGGATAAATGTGAACATCTTTGACGTATGCTTGTGCGAAATCGCATGCAAGCAACTGAAAAAGAAGTGCCGACTGTTCGCATTTTTGGAGAAAAAGTTTACATTTTTCTTTTTTATATTAGTATAACTTTTTTACAATGTAATTTAATCCTAACTGTCTACAGGTCAGTCTATCCATCTTCCTTTCTTTTCATTAGTCATCTATTCAAAGACCAGCTCAACGAAAACACACTTTCCGATTAAGAAACACTGTCCGAAATTCTGAATCCTCAGTTTTGAACACACATCACCTTGCTACGTATATCGCCTAAATTTAAATATTTATTACTACAGAACAATTAACTAAATGCAATATTGTACTCACTTCAGGCCATTTATTGTTATTTATATGAATTTTCAATTAAATCAGTTATAAAATACAATAAATTTCAACTAAACCAGGTAAAATTTACTAACCTTAACCAGAATTTGCATATATGTGTGCATGCACAAACACATATAGATCGAACGGAATATATCGAAAATAGCCAGGCATGCATGCACAATTAACATAACTTAAACGGTTTTTAGAGTATGTGTAAGAGCTTTTAAGTATTTAAACATGCGAAAATAGTTTAAACAAATTTTCAGTAATTTGAGGAAATCAAACAATCCGTGCACAGATTATCAAACACAATATTCTATGAAACAAGAAAAAAAAACAAAAAAACAAAAAAAAAAAAATTATAAAAAAATAAAAATAAAGCGTTATAAATAATAAAACGTAAACTAGAGCGGGCAAGAGAGGGCGAGAACGAGAACGAGAGTGATTCTGATGGAAAATAGGAAGTATTTGTACAAATATATATATATGTATATATATATATATATATATGTATATGTATATAGGAGAGTCACCCAACCACCTATTACGAAAAATGTGTGTGACTGGCGAGGGGTGTGTGAGAGTGCAGAGAGACAATAAATAGTATCAATATTGGTAAAACACACATCCATTGATAGCCGCAGAATAAACACATCCGTCCAAGTACAGAGTTTGTCAGTTGGCTAGATAAAGCTGATTATAGTTTTTTGTATGGCAATGATGATGATGACAACCGACCACATTGCTCAGTGTTCAGTGTTCAGTGTTGATGTCGGTGGTGGTATGATTTTTGGGTAATATCATTGTATTGTATGCATTTGCAAATATTAAACATATCTAATGCGATATATAAACATGTAAATTCATTGTGGATTTTCATTGTAATTTACAATAAACAAATACCCAATGCATACACAAACATCTCTCAGAAAGAGTAGATTGAATTTAGGTCTAAAGCTGAAAAATAAATATGTTGATATTCGTGCACATAAGCCCAAGTACATGCATCTGCTCATTGGCAGATATGTGGAAGCTAATTTGCTTAGGTTTTGATCGGAGCGAGAGTTTGTTAACAATTAATACAAACACCAGTACACGTTCACATTCTTTCAGATATTAGATGAAAAACAAATCAAAACGCTATAGTCGACCATGGCCACTATTTTAATCTCTTCGGTGAATATTATTATTGCTATAACGATTCTTCAAAATAAGGCAAGGCAACCGAATTAACCATGGATGGACAGACGGACGGACAGAAAATCTTAGATTGATTCACAAACTGACAATGAATCGATTAGTATCATAAAAAGTGGATCGATCTCAAGTGCTTCTGGACATTGTATACATCCACAAAAACTTGGTATACCCTTCTGCCACAGCACGTTGTTTGACTTCCATTCCATCTGCTTATCGTTTATCATATTGTATTTAAACATTTGTTACTTCTAGGACACTGCGCTTAATCCCTGCGCCATGATGTTGCATCATTTGCGTCGTGTCTTAGCACCACTTAAAACTACAAATACCGACGTTTGTCGTACACCTATTTCTGCCTTTATCGGTTCTGACTTATAGGTCTTTCGTGACGACTCCAAAAGCGTAAAAATGAAGACAGAAAACTGAAATTTGACGCAAACATTCCTTAATGGATTAAGCAACCGAGGCTTAAAAATGGATACGACCTACGGATGTATTACTTGTAACTGGATGGAGATTTTCCCTAGGTGTGCAGCGCAGTTACTAGCTGCAGTCGCCAGTGGCCGTGTTGTTCCCTTGGGTTGCACCTATAGACCGCAGAATTTAAGATATTGCGATGGAATTTGGTATATTGACGTGTTTTGGCCCAAGGAGAAAAGCTACTCGAAATGCTACAGGTCGGACTACTTCTCCGACCGCTCCCCATGTAATGAATTATATGATATCATCATATGATCAGTCATATGTAAAACTGTAGGATTGTGTAGAGTATTTTATGGTGGACTGCGACCCGTTATTGTTTTCCATTTCAGTCTTTTTATCAATAATCCACATGGATCTAACATCGGATTTTAATTCTTTTTTCCCTTTGTCTAATTTTCAAGACTTAGAACTTCTTCCTTACCAAAACTTGAATTACAGACATAGTAAAACGATTAACGCCATTTACTAACGGAACTATATGATGGCCCGAACAATTGCCTAAACCAACTCCTTTATTAAGCAAAAGTTTTTCATAGCCATGAGGAATATTTCAATGCATTTTTATCATATATTGTGGATGAGTTATGACTATGCGCTTTATTCTGAGCGGCCTTCTACTTGCACCTTTTTTTACACCCCCATTGATGATTTTCGTAAACTGAGAAGCTTGTGTTTGTGCAAAATCTATATTGAAGAATTTCATTGTTGCCACTTTTGTTTCGGAACACGTTATTTGATACTAAGTGACGCAAACCCAGACAAGCAAAACATAAGCACTAATCTTACGACCGCTGATCGATAAAAATGCCAAAATGATTAATTAGTTCAGTGTTAAGTAGAGTAATACAACTTTAGAAATTAGAAGTTAGAAGTAAGTGCTCCTTCATAACAAATTTCACAGGAAGTAATGTCTGGTGAGGAGAACACACTTTTGATTTATGCGCTGCTCACGTTTTCCGGCCGAGTTTTGCCATACGGGACGTAACATCAATATGTGGAGAAATCACGATTTCACGATCTTTGGCAGACTAAGTTCCTTCTTTCGTTCAATAGCATGAGTTGTTGTTAGTAACGTTACCCAATGATTGTTTGGTTTATTTGATATAACTTATCCCTCGCTGACTACACCCAACTAACGCTTCAAATACCGACGACAAAACTATTGATTTTCAGCGATAATACTAATTGTCCGCCTAATCGGTCATTTCATTCGTTTATCGCACAGCACGATTCAGAAAAGCTATGCTTCAAATTAAGTAACAAAAATTATTCTTCGCGAGTTGAGGACTTTATGGACATCGAACTCAAGTTATTCAAAGCTCCAAAGAGCTAAGTTATCTAATGCGCTTCAGCACGATAGCTTATAAAGTTGCTAAATACCTCGCAGAGATATATTGACATGGAAAAATCGAAGTCTTGGATACGATTACAAAGTAGCGTCAGCTTATAGAAAAACTGGTCCGACAAAATTTTAACGCCTGCTGTATTTGCGAAAGTGCGTGTTCCAGCAAACGGAAGAAGCTAAATCGAGTCAAGATATCACAATGGTCAACAATGTTTACCCTTTATGGGGGATCTGACGTACATAATACGTTGGAACATGTAAAGATAAGTCATCAGCGTTTAATCAACACTTTTTCTTCCTTATTAATGCATTGTTCAAATCTGTAACTGTATCCCTCTGCAGAAAGATTTTAATAACATTGGAAAAATTTCAAATTTCTCTTTCTTAGGCAAAATTACTTCTCTCAAATTGATTGAATAAATAGTCATAGAACAAGCTTGCAAGATGGCAGCGAGCAAACGAAGTCTAACTAATCAGTGAATTTTGTATATAACATAGCTTCGTGCAAGTCAGCTAACAGCGTTAACGTAAGAATAAACCATTTGCTTATAGTTGTTGTTGTTGGTTGGTTGTTAACCAATATACTAACTATTGTTCGTACGATTTTAGTTTGCATTTAATTGCTTACCATATATATGTGTTACGGGCACAAACAATACAATAAATAGATGCAATACTTTGGTCAGTCAATTGGAATATGAACAATAACGTTCATTACGTTCCGTATAAATTTATCTGCTTGTCTGCCTGCTCCTTAACATGGCCTGCCTACGTATATAAATGTTTCGTTTCGTTGGAACAATTGCTTTATATTAACCCAACTATTATGTGAAACTTGTATACTTTTACCGTACAGAGACCGAAAAAGAGTAATTGAAAGATTAAACATATTTATTTGCTTGCTTATCTTTTGTAAATAAGTTTAAATTAACCAAAAAGGATGAGCCCTTATTTGTATTTATTTATTACGTGCATGTTCACCTCATTTTATTGTATTTAAATAATACGTACAATCAAATAGAAATTTTAATAAAATAATCGAATTCGAATTATTTTGATAATCAGAAAGTAAACCCATATTCTTACGGTTGATAAACACGCACGTAGGCATTATTTCGCATTCATGCATAAATTTGATACGATATACGTAGGGACTAAATTGTTATCAATAAAACTATTGGACATTATAACGATGTTTACAGTATGCCCTAACAAGCACATATATATTAAGGTGTACCACATTGTTTCTGACACTTTTCAAATACGATGGCAATCCCGGAAGTACCCAATCAAAGATCAGATAAGAAAACACAAACAAATTTGGGAACAAAATTCTTATTTTCCCGCATCATCTTATTGAAGATCGATGCACTTCTCTCCTGTTCTGTTCGTTCTTATTATAAACTCCTAACCCAGCCAGGAGATTATTTTAATTCTCCTTTCGCTTCAAGCATCAAGTAATGAGTATATGCTCTATCCACGATTGCGAATCGACGCGAAAACCTCGGCTTTACTATGGTGGAGAATCCCTTAACACACTCAAGGCATTGTTGTTTCATCGCGAGCGAACGTGGAATCTATCTTACACACAGCTTTCTCGTGTACAAATTTCCCGTTAACACGCGATATGTAGCAGTTTTAAAAGGACTCCCACGGCTACTAGCACAAGCATTTGCCATCGACGCTCATCCAATACTACTTTGCGGATTTATTTCACCATTTCTGACCCGGTTACCCAATTTGACGGACTACCCTAATGTTTTGGTCTCGTTTAAACTCGGCCATCCAATATTTTATCAATATAAACGAAGAAATCGAATCTCGCTCGACATTAATATCGCTTAGATCGAACCCTTGCAAACGAAAATCTTGTATCACAGAAACGATTACCAATTTTTTCAATTATCATGAATTCAAAGTTTTCGAACTTGAAAATTTTTTAAGAGATGGAATAGCTTTGTGCGTGAACGTTTATCAAACAGTAACTAGTCCATATTAAGGCAGCATCTCCAAAATTTTACATACCAATGTAAGTCAAATGCACACAATACAAGTTTTGGATGGCTGACGGTAGCAGTCGTGCACTGAGCCAACGAAAAGCCAGAAGATTCCTTTTCAACTTCATTCGAGACAAACTAATGCCGAGTCGTTCTGTGGGAAGCGCAACGAATACGTTACTACATCCGAAGACTAGGCGAACCCTTAACATCCACGGTAAACCATGTTTCCATTCCATTCCATTTTACACGCAGTCGTGGTTCCTCGTACCTTCGTACATGAAACAATGATCTTATCCAGAAATTACTTAAGAACACACGTAAAGTCCTATTCTATGAGCTATAGAATTTGGAGACCTTATTAAAGAAGAACAAAACTTTGGACAAAATTCACTGATCCTTCACATTAGTGATAACGTAATTTTTTTAAACGTCACAGTCCTCTAAGAACACCACAGGTGCTTCCCTTAGACCAAACGAGAGATAATCCGTGTTTACGAAGTTATTTAACCTATTATGAATTTCGTCCCATATGCAGGAACCGTAACCGTCGGCTTATTGTTTTCGTAAAAAGATTCACCAATTTCTGTACGCTGTACAGCTATATTGTTTGTACAAACAGTGGTAAAGTCCCCAAAAACTTAATGAAATCAAATATAATTCGAATTTCAATCAGAAGTTCGGAGAAGAGAAGAAAATAAAACAAAATAATTGATTTAAAGAACTTTCCATCCGTAAGCGCCCACCTTCTGAATATCGATTGCGATCATTATCAATTCAAAGTAGCAGCGCCTGAAGAAGCAAGTCTTAATACCCATCTCATCCCCTAAAAGGGGACATCACTCATTTTCAACTTATCAGCGATCATGCACCTACTCAGCATGATGCCTATTTAAGCGCCATGATATCGTTACAGAAAAAAAAATTAACCTTTTCCGCTTATAATGTCTTGGGGATACCACGCCCCATATATTCAAAGCTTCTAGAAACTATCTTGTGCACGCTTCTGTGCGATAATTTAAACTGTTGCGAAAAGCTTGAAAGTTGTAGCTTCAATGTGGGAAGTCGCAATTTGATGCAGCAAGTCCCCTCTAATTTGTGCAGGAATGCTGGGGAAGGGACCTGCACTCGTAAAATATACAAAAAAAAGAAGGCCTAAAGCGCAACTCGAGCGAAACGTTTACATTGCAGAAGTTTTGCAAACTCGCACAATCTTCAATTCGTTCTTCAAAAAATTGTTGGCTTAAGATTAAGTATAATTTTGCCGTTGGCTTTGTGTTACTTATGTAACATAAATATTGCTACCATGGGCCCTTTTAACAAAATGGACTGATTGCTTATCTTCTCGCCAACGACTACGTGTTCAAGACAACATCTGTGCATTGCGTGCATTGCTATGAAGTCAGAACTGCCGATGAATGTTTTAGATTTACTTATTAAACACATGGATATGACTGAAAATGAACGCGTAACTATCTTAATATATTTAAGGCAAGTCACAATAAAAATGTGTATTCTTCTACCCTTGAAAGAAATTCGTTTGCAAATTTCATTTAAACCATCAACAAAAAATTCGACCATGTAAAAGATCAGATTTAAAATTTAATTAAAGTCAAATTAAATTGCAAAACCACAAGAACACAACGATGTTGACGGTACACTTATACTTAAACCGGAATGTATATGCATTTAAAAGCAATATTATTTCACCACTAAACTGAGACACCAATACGAAACAGACACTTCAGTTATACATGGAAAAAGATTGTACTAAAACCTCGAAATGCAATGCAAAGAAACAAAAAAAAAAAAAAAAAATCTACAATACAACAACAATAAAACCAAAAATGCAAAAAAGAAAAAAATTGCAAAAATAATACAAACAAAAACAACGGATGATTTTGAGATACACACTTATCTAACAACAACATGTATCCTTAACTACGTAGAGACGCTATTAAATATGAAACAGAATTGAAAGACCCACTTGTAGCAAAATATGCAAAATGTACTGCAGAAAATGAAATTGCTTTTGTTACCGCAAAAGCAATGCTTTTTAAGAGAAATTTGATGTCATTTGGTTGCTTTTTGCACATCCATCTAGTTACTCTATAAAGATTTTTTCGTTTTATATTTTCGCTTATTCGAAACATCTTGTTCGCAACATATACTAAATTAAAAATATATCGATACGACAGTAAAGACGAGACAGACTAGGAAAGTGAAACCGCTGATATCAGGTTTTTATTATTTATTAATCCATGTTACCAAATATCAAAAATGTATTTTATTTTCAAAGAATCGCATCTGCAAATATATTTTTATTTAATTAAAGCCTAGATTTATGCTATCTTTTTCCTTGTCTTTTTCGTTTTTGCTGCTAACTAAAAGTTGTAGATAGGATAGGTAAAGAGAATTTATCTGAAATGTCGATGGCTTATTTTCAGCAACAATTTGTCATACATTCTGCATTTAATGTGTAACCATATACAGGCATGAAATCTATTTCGTTAAATACATCTGACTAAAATCTATTTATTTTTAACATTAAAAGCATGGCTGAGGGAATTATAACGAGATCTGTTTCCTTTAATCAAACAAACCCATATCAAACCAGTATAACAGTACTACCTATTTACCTGAACGTCTCACAATGAACTTGAAAAAATTCACTTACTTAATATTTTTCGAATAAATTGATCTTAAAACGTGAAAACGTTTTAGAATTTTGTTGTGATAGACGCGATGAATAGCAGTTGGATAGCAAAAGGAAATATATTTTTAATTGTCATTAGATGGGATCGTTTAAGCGAAAAGTACTGTACAACATATTAGCAGATTAAGGGATAATATCGTCTCTTATCTACTAAACGTAGAGTACTTTTGGTAAAATGTATTGAAGAGAAAAAAAGTTTTATAACTATTTGTCGTTTTACTTATAAAAGTATATTAAATCTTCTTTTTTTTTATACCGATCACCAGAGGATGAGCGGTGTATTCATATCGTCAAAACGTGTACACCGCCCAGAAGGAGGCTTCAGGAGTCCCTCAAAATACATAGCAGCATAAAATTCTGAATAGATTGAAGTATATCCGTCTGTCCATCTGTCCGTCTGCCTAACTGCGTAGTGTCTGTGGTAAACATTCTCCCGTTAGCGAAAATTAAGTTATCACCTAAAAATTAGCGAAAGAATATGGAATATGGTAAGAGTATGGTAAGCTGTACTTTTCGAAAGACGCGCCTACAAAGCCTACACGCGAATGCGAAAAAATAGAAGCAATCATCAACAGAGCATCAAAATTTAGCCCTTTTACTTATTTTGTCTTTTTTAGGATAACGGTGGTGGGTATCAAGGATTCGGCCACGGCCAAATATAATTTTTTTCTTCTCTTTAAATATTTTAGAATCGCTTTAAGGTTTTTCGATTTCTCGATATCGAGTATACTAGGCATGATTAGGCGAGTATGTGAAAATTTTACGACTCAGTGCAGCAGAGTTTACTTTGCTCGTAGCTGTAGTCTGCGCTCAGCCGATAAAGGCTTAACACTTACCGATTGCATACACACCCACTAGGCTGTGGCCATTATCTACCTATCTGTCTTTCTTTTTCATCACTTCTTTCTGATCGACACTGTACGACACGTATAGAGAATAATCCCCTAAATGATCGGTAATACTTATATTATTGTTGATTCACATTATTGTATATTCAAAAAAAATAAAACTCGAATATGTCACTCGACAGCAATTCTACGATAGAAAGATTTTTTAATTTTTCATATCCTATCGACAACTGTAAACCCTCAACTGGTTATAAAGAGTTCACAGTAATCCATAGCTATTGAGTAGACGATGAAGCGCCTTTTCCAGATTGCAATTATTAATCTAAAATATGAAACCACTTACCATATTATCCGATACACTCAAAATTCATATAATAGAGTGAGAGAGACTTTATGGTGCATTTAAAAATTTCCCTCCCTCACAATCATCTCTTTAAATCATGGTTGTGTAAGAAAATAAAAAAACAAAACCGCAAGACAGCATAAAGGAAATAACGATTTCTAGGGAAGGTATTGTGTTCATTGAAATAATCTGGCAAAATAGGATTATATATGCAACCATGCAAGAATCACATTACAGTCGATATCTCTTTTCGTTTATAATACGGAGAAACACGATTTAAAGGCTTCACAACGCACGTACATGTGTAATCAGACCAAGGTAAAGCTTTCCATTTATTGAAATATTGATTTTTGCATGATTGGCGACTATTTGAATGAAAAAATGTCATTTTCCAACACGTGGGCCAGCTTTTGTCAACAGATAAGGTTTAAATTAACTGATAGAATATCAACCACGTTTTTTTCACTACACACCGCTAGTTTAAAGACAACACACTTCATTTGCAGTGATTCGCCCAACCTCCATTCCCCTTTATACATGCCGATGTCATAGTTTATTTAAAGGACAAATAAATAAATGTTTTGTGACTTTTTAATTACGTCATTTTTTTTTTTATTTATTTATTTATTTATTAAATTTTTTTTTTTTTTTTTTTTTTGATACTTAAAGAGATCGCACTTGATGACCCTCTTCTTTATTGTCATTGAATTTATAAAGTACAAAATAGCCAGTTGGTTATGCTTTTAACGGCGAATATTTGCTCTTACAACCAATTAATTAATCTATCAACCCGCGATGTCGCGCCTGCAATAAACCCAACACTTGCAATCCTTGCCAATTTGCGTATGAAAGATCCACTTTAAGATTTTTCACTCTATACTCCATACGGAGCGTATTAAATTCGTGCGGATATATGTAACACCCAGAAAGACTCAAAGATAGGAACCAGTACGCTTATGTATCCATGTATTCTTAGGTTCTACCTACAGATCGCACAGGTTGGCGTTTTCAAGAGGTTTGACTCACTTTCGTATTTTAGTCCAAGGACGATCCCCATTGAAATCATTTTTAATACCACTCTCCATATAACATTCCGTTAGAATAAGGTTCGTATATGGGAAAATTTACAATTTTCAATATTTTTCGATGAAAGTTCCTCAGTAATAGAATTTCGGTATATAATATACATGTGAAAAATTGGAATCTGTTCCAACATTTTTTTGAACAAGTTCCCACGGATGAAGTTAGTGTAACAGGTTACCATACACATGAACAAACGTCGGACAAGCTTACAATCATTTCCTGAATCGATCGGTATAATAAAAGATGGATCTATCTTAAGCCCTTCTGGGTGTTACACATGCGCCTACACAAGCTTCTTAATATACTCTGTACCACAGGTGCTGCAAGGTATAAAAAGCACTCAAATTTCCCGCCTGATGTGTAGGTGTCACACGCGCTATTTACACGATCGTTTTCAATGAAATGTAAAATGAAAAAAAATGTAAAGTTTGTTCAATTACGATATTGTTATATATCAGACGACTTTCCTTTACTGTATCGTTTAAGGTCTAAATGTAGGCAACTTATTGAATTAAAGAGAAGGACTTTTTTAATATATATTTTTACAAATATTTTTATGTAAACAATAAATTCAAAAAACTAAAAAACCGACTTCATATTTATGTAGACGCATAATCTTTAGTCCATGCGTCGCAAGCATTTAGTTTAAGTTACAAATGTTGAAAACCTAAGTGTATGCAATGCTGTGTAAATGCAGTAAAGTACACATAAATCAAATTTTATTTTCCCCAACTCGTGCAATATTGTGAAATGGTTACAATATATATGTTTATGTATATATTTTTGTAGTCGCTATATATATATATATATATATATATATATATATATAATAACGATATAATATGTCGTTTACTCCCATTCCATATACTGAAATTTTCCCTGTAAAAAAAGAAGAAGAAGAAGAAAAAGAGGAATATAAAAAACGTATAACATCAACTATGAACGGAACTCTGAGCTGTAAGCGCCAGTAACCCGTTATAGTAACGATGCCATAATCATGCCATGATATAACCAAACTGATAATAACGCTTGGAGTTTGGTATTGCCATTTTTTCTTCCATTTTCCTATTTTATTTTTTTCCTTTTTTCTTTTGTCCTTTTAAGTTTTATGATGTTACGTTATTTTTTTAAACGGACCTTATATACGCATGTACATATCCATATATATCCATATATATTTATATATATATATATATATATATATGTATATATTATATATATGTATTCTATACACATATATACATATATATTGAAAAAACCACTATTGTCGTTTTAATAAACGGCAAACAATATAACGCATTTCAATTTTTTTTTCTTTTTATTTGTCCGTATCTTTGCCTCCTTGCCGCTTCTTCTTTTACTCTTTGTACTTTTGCTATTCACAGACACATATTAATGTATTTCGCTTTTCCTCATACACGCACACCATGCCGTACTATTAGACACATTGCATACAACAATTAATAGCAAGAGATACTGGCTGCTAAAAGTATGTGATTTATTAGAATAGTTTCGAAAATAATTCACCATATACGTGTATGTATATCTGTGAATGTATGTATGCATACAAGTTGTTGCTGTTGTTGATATTGCTACACATAGTGGGGCTTTTAACATCATTGTCGTCGGTAATAAAATGTCGCTATATATATATATATATATATATATATATATATATATAACTCAGCAACCTTTAGTCCTCTAGTCATATATTAAAACACTTTAGTTTTAAATAAAGGCATAATTTCTTTTAAATATCCATGGAAGATTTTAATAGATATTTCCTTACATTTACGATTAATTTACTGCTTTAAATAGTAAAACTTATTAAAGAAAAAGAGTTCATGAAATGAATACATTTTACACATCTTTCGCTGTAGATTTACCAAAAAAGTAGGCAAGAAATTTTTGCAAAACTATCTAACCTAAATGTATGCTCAATCATTCGGAAAGTATTAATCATAAATAAAATTCTACAAGGTAGACAAAAAAAAAGAAAAACAAGTCAGAAAGTTTTCCTAGAAAATAGGTTTCATTTAACTTGAATGCACGTGTAATCACGGACAGGGTGTGAAGATAAATTCGAATTTAACTAGCAAAGACACCTACCGTATCGGTTAACAAAACTCTAATATGGTGTTCTCCCATATTCATATTTCGCTAACATACCAAATTTCAAAAAAACGTTAAAAATAGTTCCCGAAAAAAGAGTGCAAAGTTTTTTTGCTCATTCGACAGACGTTTTTACAAAGATTCACGTGATATAGGTGAATATAGGTGACATTTTCTAGTTTGACCCTACTAGAGTCTCAAATTTGGGTGTTCTCCCATATCCATTTTTCGCTAACATACCAAATTTCAAAACACCGTTAAAAATAGTTCCCATACACACACTTTGAATTTCGTCAGTTTATTTCAAAGGTATTTTCATTTAGAATCATGAAATGTCGACAAAAGTATTTTACATTTTTTAATATGGACGAAATAGGCTGTCAAATCCAACTATATCTTAATTGGAATTATTTAACAGAGCTCTGTTATGTCGTTAACAGAGGTTTGTTAACAGATATGGTAGATGTCTTTGCTAGTTAAATTGGAATTTATCTTCACACCCTTAGCATGGAAGTAAAAAATCAATTGTGGATCTAGATTTTACCTAAATCACCCATTGCAGCCATTCTTCTTTGCAACTATTTATAAACTTGTATGTGTGCAATCTACAAAGAAAGGGGAATCGGTCTTTCGGAAATTGATCTTTGCTAAAGGAATTTTGGCAATCGAAGAAATTCGATTCGCGTAGCATTGTAAGAAGGAGAAAAGCATTTCCTAATATTATTAAATAATCTAAATAAGCGACGTCACATTTTATACATACACCTTTTTACTCGATTAGATTATGAAGGATGCCATCATAACCTAGCTCAACCTAATGCAGTGTGCAAAAAGACCGCAATTTTCCCATGAAAACCTATACGCTTCAAGAAGTCAGCCACATTTATGATCAGTGATAAGTATATTTATCCACATCTACTTGTCAAAGAAACCTTAACTTTCATAGAGGAGTTTCGCTCGTTGTTTCATTTAGGTATTTTATTTGACTACTTGAACTTTCTTACCCACTAACAAGTTCGCCTAACTAAAGGAAAAAAAGAAGACGTTGAAGAAGAAGTTGACTGCCCATCGTGGAAAAGGAAACCGAAAACCGGACACATTTATGATCAGTGATAAGTATATTTATCCACATCTACTTGTTAAAGAAACCTTAACTTTCATAGAGAAGTTTCGCTCGTTGTTTCATTTAGGTATTTTATTTGACTACTTGAACTTTCTTACCCACTAACAAGTTCGCCTAACTAAAGGAAAAAAAGAAGACGTTGAAGAAGAAGTTGACTGCCCATCGTGGAAAAGGAAACCGAAAACCGGGCATTATCGGTCCCTCGACACGCACGACGATGGAAGTCATCTGATTCGGACTTCCTGCAAGGTTATCTTTGACAATCTTATCATATCCCCACAAACCCGCCGTCGGGCGTGTCAACTTAATATAACAATTCAAGCCTAACTCCAATTTAAACCTAACACTCCCTTTTCCGAGACGAAGCACATGTGAGGTGAAAACGAGGGACGTATTTGGTTTCTCACAATATATATGTAATTACTTAACGATATTTACAATGAAAGTTTACTATAGCGATTTTAAATTAATGGAAGTCAGCTGAACCGCAGCGATGAGAATTTACTCAAGGTAACTTATGCAAGAGAAAATCAGAAGAGCCATTGTTTAACGCCACTTTTCTGTCTGCTTTGGTCCTCAATTAATCCCTTTCATTTACCCCACACCGAATTCGCTCTCCCCACTGCGTAAATACGTAATCGTAACTACAAAAGGGAGAAACATTTTTTCCCTCTTACTTATAATAAATATACAGTTTATAATTTTCCGTTTGCGTTTCGTTCAAACTAACTCCTAGATATAGGCTTTATAATATAATCAGCTAATTGACTATTCTATTGTAGTTATTACAATAACTATATTTATGAAATTCATTCTTTGATTTTCAATACAAATTATTATTACCTTGCAAAACATGCCACAAAAGTACTCACAAACGCAAACCTGCTCACTTATACTCACACACATACACAAACGCATACACATACACATACACATACACATACATATGCACATGCACAAACACTCATAAAGGCGCGCACAACTATTGGATGACAATGTATTGCTTAATATAACGAACTCTTAACCGGCATCACATTTAATTGGGATGATTATAATACGTATATTGTTGTGCGATTATTACACAATCATTATGTAATTTTATAATTATAATGTATTTTTAATACAACAACAAAAGTGTTATAAATAGCAGCCATAGTCCAGGCAAGTCAGTTGTACCCAACTCTACAGAAATGTAGAAGAAAGTACGGTATACGTACGTACGTACGTACGTACGTACGTAGGTATTCACATATTGTTGACATTTTAACCCAGTTTCAATGAGAATGCTTGTCTGTATTATATGAGGAAATGGTATGTAATTGGATTACAATATACTCACATAAATACAAACATAAAATACATTTTCAGATTTACGGCCATCTGCATATGCTTCATGGTTTTGACTCTTTTTTATTTATTTTTTTTTTTTTAACTTTTTTTAATTTAATTTTAATTTTTATTATAAAGTAAAATTATATGCAAAGTTATTATTATTATTATTATTATTACTTCTTTTTATTTATTTATTTTTCATTTTTTTTCCTGCACTTTGATACATAATGCAACAGAGAGTATTGGAGAGAACAAATGTCAGAGTGAAGGAAAATGTGGTTTGATAATTTATATTGTTTGTGCCTGTTAAGTGTTATGTGTGTGATGTATGCAGTTAATAAATATAAATAATTCATGTTTTTGTTTTTCAATATTAATGCCCAACATGAAACATTGTATAAACATTAATTACAATCTTTTATTATTATATTTTTTTAGTAAGAAAAACAAGTTCATATTTAAACTAAAAATCCTTAGAGGATTTAATACGAACTATGATAACACTTCTTTCTTAAGCAAAGTCTTGTTTTTGTTACTTACTTTAGAAGCTTGTAAAGCACGCTGCGTTTTATATGAGAGCAATTAGAAAAGCTCCGATTGGCTTGAGGAGCGACGTTCTTCCTTTAAAACACTAAACGGTACACAATCAGTGGCTGTAGAATTTTGCTGACTTTATTCTTTAATTCATTCAACAGCTCAGAGTTTAATAATGATTGCCGTGTGTGCTTGTGTTTGTGAATTAAAACGCATTAAAATACTTTTATATCACTTTTTACGCTATTTAAATTATAGCCTTTCCTTGAATCAATCTACAGGTGCAAGCAAACCTTTTGCTTTGCTTCTCTTAAGGTTATGTCGTGCCATTTTTGTGTAAATTTGTCTGACACTTCAATCAACGTCAAAACGTACTCTTTAATGATGAGAGAGCGCACAACGTAACAATGTTTGCAAATTATTTAAATATTTTATAAACGTTCACGTTCGGTCAGGGCAATCTTACTTGTGCTTGTGACAATGTACGGTCCTTAAAACTGTAATATGTGCACAAAAGAGAGAAAACAAAGAAACAAAATCAACATGAGTCGTCACATAGTGATTAAGAAAAACAGTACGACTGTGCATATAGAACAGAGTTTGGGCTATCATTTGTTCGTCGTCCTCAGCCAATCTGTGACGGGTTTTGAAACAACGTCGCGAACATTCAAAAAATTAAGCCAAAACGGAAGCAAAAAAATTCCTAGCAAGAAGATGTACCTTACGCTCAATGGATTTGTTAGCGAAACAAGGTTGTCCCTGAAGCCTCTTAAAAAGCTGTTTTTTACTTTTTTTCTATTTCTTAACAGGCGATAGCCGGCTATAACAGCTATCGCATTGTGAAAGTGAGCTATATTTCACAGAAAGAGAAAGACTGGCATCTTTCTGACTTATATTGCAATTGATAATAAAATATAACTTATTAAAAGTAAGATTGGATAAAGAATGCCTTCACTGAATAATTTTAATAATAACATAAGGTACAGTTTCAAATGTCTTAAGGTATAGACTTAGCCGGGTATTCATTGCAAAACTGTCATTAACAGCAACCTGTCAAGCTATGTTCATTTCCCTTCTTCTTCGCCTCAAACCTATCAGCTTAAAAGTGGAGATTATGATGTGAACGTATCAGTTGGGATAGAAATACTAAGCATAAGAAGGCTTAGGCGGAAATCATTTAAAGACGATTAAGTATCATTTTTTTATCAAATAATAGCTGGCGGACGTTTAAGATAATTCCTACACTAAACATTG
This sequence comes from Glossina pallidipes, assembly GCA_000688715.1. Taxonomy (NCBI): domain Eukaryota; kingdom Metazoa; phylum Arthropoda; class Insecta; order Diptera; family Glossinidae; genus Glossina; species Glossina pallidipes. The sequence continues at coordinate 42,029 of JMRQ01006299.1, read as the reverse complement.
GCAGTTAGTAAGAAAATTACCAAATCTTATATACACATCACCGTGATCCTAAAAGAGACTAAAAAAAGGGAAAGAACAAAGTTTTGATACTATATAACATTGGATAAAACAATTAGTAACAATTTATTTTCACAAGATCGCGAGGAGATTAGCATGTCCTAATCCAGATTATTAAGGATAAAGAGCAAAAATTGTTCCTGAATCGATTCAATTGTATCGAAATTGAGCCGCGAAATAGGAAGAAGGCCGTCGACAAACAGAGCAATATTCATTCCCGTGTTCGTTGCTCCGAGCTCATGCATATGCTTATCAAACTTGACCTGGAACAATTAATTACAAATATTATGACTATTTATTTTACCGGCAGCATAAGTTACCTTTTAAGATTTAACATTTCCTAAAAAAAAAAAAGAAAAAAAAGAAAAGAAAATGAAAGAAACGCTTATAAAGAGAGGGAGAGTACATTTAGGGTCCGTTAAATAATCGAAACAGACCGTATATGTTGAATATGTTTATGAACGATATAAACGGAAATGCTTACACTAACTCGAAGAACTAAAATGAGATGTTGGTAGTTGCAATGCATATGATAAAGACATTAAAAATAAAGAAAAGCAAAAAAAAAAAAAAAAATATAGAAAAAAGAAAAAAATTCATGAAGAATAGATTTTTGTTCGAATAAAGTGCAAATGTTTCATTTCCTTAACAAAACATGCAAACTTTATAACAGGTAACCATGTATCCGAATATATGATACAATGTGCTTGCACACATATGTGAATGTGCATAAAATAGTTGATGGTATTTTTTGGTCTATTGAGAAAATTTTCACTGGACATATGTTGTTACTATTTGCACTTGTTTGTTGTTTGGAAAGGTTTTATTCCGAATGAACAATGCTTTACGTGAATGAGTGAATTATTATGCATATATATTTGTATGTGTGTGCATTAAACACCAAAAAGATATATGTTACGCATCTATATAGCATTTTCTGCACTTACAATACTTACATACAATAAAACATTTTTCCCTATATTGAGCAAATGTTTTACGATATACATATATACTTGAGTGTATGCGGAAAATTGAACAAATGTGTATATGCATATGTGTTTTGTATTGCACCATAATCAATTTCCGTTAGTTTTTAAAGATTTTAACACACCGGAAATGAAAATGTTACCAAAAACACAAAACACGGTCTGTACGGCCTAAAGTATTCACACCATCTATAGAAATCTATTATATAACAAAAACATGCACGTTTCAAATTTAGGCATTAAAATGTGTTGCGTTCTGTCTGTGTCTCTCTCTCTCTCTCTCTCTCTGTCTCTACGTGTGTGTATGGCTTTGTGTGTTCGTGTTTGTACTTGTGCTTAACTATAATACAATTTAGGTTTTAAATACCAATTTGTAGGTAACATGGCACATATGTAATGTATATATGTATATATAAGTATATATACATTAAATAAGCACATGATAAACTTTTTCTATTACTATTAAGTTGCCCTCGTTTGTTAATGCGAGAACGAGAAAAATGAGTGGGAACGCAAGGGTGAGATGAGATGGATTAGAATTTGCCTAGAATTCCACATAAACCGTAAAATATGCAAAAATAAATTTTGTATTGCAAAATACTGATTAAAACAAGGATATTGCAATTTATGATTACTTGTACTATGGTTATTTGGCATTCAATGTTAGTGCATATACAGTTAGTTATCTACACTGTTAAACAAATTATGAAGGAATTTTAATATGAAATCTCCGTACAGGTGTAGTTTGTAATAGAATTAACTTTGGCTTAAAATACTTTGCTCTTAACTAAGGGCACAATAATTGTTTTCTGTGGTTTCCTTACATCTAACATTCAATCAAGCAATTTTACAAAAACAAAAAAATTAACATTTTCTACTATCGATCGTGTTCTGCTTTTACTCCAGGTTAATTAAATGCTGATACAGTCTACTATTCTAATTATTAATTCTACTCTCTCCAAATTTTGTAGGAATTTTTACACTTGTATGTATTTCGGAAAAGCTTGAATTGCAAGCTTTGTTTTAACTGATAATAATATGAAAATTGTTATGATCGAGGTTTGAGAAAATGCATGATGCCAATAAATGCTATAATATTTTCATATAAACAAACTCACTGATTATTGTAATGAACATAAATATAAATCTATTCAGGAAATTGACTAATTTAACTGCTTACTCAAGTTAAATAAAACATTGAACAAAAAAAAAAAATTATATTTTTATCGATCCTTAAAAATCGAACAAATTTACTACTGCATTGCGTTCGGAAAATAATAGGAATTTTAATTGTAAAAGTATAAACAATTGAACTTGCATTCACAAATAATATCAAAGAGAAGTTTCTTCTCATGCCGTTTGGGTATGTATGCATAATGGAATGGAAGGAATGGCTTCAGCAATTCTTTGAAATTTTTGTTAACTTTGTGTTTGTATGTTAAATTTTAACTAAAAAGAAAAAAGGAGTTCTTTAAATGTACTACAAATGGTAAGGAGATCTTATTATGAATAAACAACAAACGCTTTGCAAAGACTTTAAAGATGGCAGAATAGGTAAACAAAGGCGAACTATGCCTTCGAAATCTGTCAATGTCAACAAAATAAAGGATCTTATAGTCAGCAATCGTCGATTGGCTGTTGTTAGAGGCTAACCCGATATGGTTGATTATTTTAAAAGGATTCAGTCCCCTTTTAAAAGCAACGACAACTATAAGTGGTGATGATATCAAATGCATAGTTATAAGATTGTCGTGTATGCTTACAATCTACAAATAGTTTAACAATTGAGTGAATATCGCAAAGACATTAAAAAGTTGTCAGGTTTTAATACAACTTCTACCAGTCTAGCATAGCGCGCATGTACCTTTCCTATTTTGAATGCAATCTCGTGGACAAACCAATAAAATTTGCTACACTTTAAATGGCAAGGAAGTTACATTTTACCAGGTGAGCGAAACAAATCTGCGGCTATCAAGGAACACTGTAAAAATACGCCCCTTCAAGATAAACATTTTGCACCGTCGGTCTACCTTGTAGCTGCCATTAGAATTCTCTTAATCCTATCATGTATGAACAATGCAATAAACAAATCGTGCGCGACGCCCAAAAATTAAAGTTTACAAAGCCATACACTTATCATAGTTAACTAATCTTCGGGAACCTGGCCCAAAGACTCCTAGAACTGACACACAATTTCGTACAAGAGAATTATGGTCTTTGTTCGCGGTGAAAATGACTTACGGCACATCTAAAACACATCTTCAGCTTACCTTTCCCATTTACATCACTTCCCAGCTCCGTGCCACGGCCTGCTTGCTCGCGCGATGACACTTCAACACCGCCTTTCAAGCACTTGGCTATTTCTGTTATTTCATGTCTATTAAAGCCGCACCGCATCTTATTTCGTTTTAAATAACTTTTGCACCTATCTGTCGCAATTACACATTCCATATACATATTTTATTTTTGAATTTGTCTCAAAAGTTTTCCGCAGAACGTTCGCGTGCACCGGCAGCATTTTCGCAACTCATTGAACTTTTTCATAATTTGCTGACACTGAATGATATAACGAATCGTTTACTCGTAATTTAATTATTTTTTCTTTAACGAGGCGGTTATTTGCAACAATTATAATATATTTAATTAATTGGAAATGAATAATGTTAACGCGATTAATTAGATTTTCGATAATTGAAAGGCGTTGCCAAATTAATTTAACGATAGACTTCAACAGACTTTTAATAACAAAAGAACGAACCAAATGAAAATGAAACACTTTCTAGAGCAGGTCTTATACAATACGTTAGTGGCTTGGAATAACGAAATCAATCACAGCGCTTAGTATCCGAAGTTCTGAAAATTTCCTTAATCTTGATGTCTCTACTTATGGAACGATTAAGTAGGAAAAAGTGAATAAACCACATTTTTTGTTGGCAGCTAATGTTACTGGCAATCGTTGTTTCATACTGATATCCATTACCATTCGTTACGAGAACGATTTTTGTTCAATCGAAATAATTAATAATTATCGAAGCATTAAGTCTGAAAATACAGTGAAGCTTTGCTTCATTTTCAGGCCCGAAAACAAACTTTAAACATATGATAAGCAGTGTAAATGGACATAAGAAAGCCTATGCTATAGTATTGAAAGAAAAGCTATAGAACAGAAAATTATTTGGTGGTAGTTTAGCGTATCGAAGCCACGTAGAAACTTCTGGTTTCCAAATACACACTGCAATGCATTTGTATGTAATCTCACTATTCATTAGGATCCGTCCATATGTCCGTTCGAAATTAAGGTTCGCAACTTTTGGTATAACAGCGTGGATTAAATTTTAGGAGATATTTAATGCAAGTCCATCATTAAATTTGGCATATATATTCACATTCACGATAATTCAAGCCAAACATATATATGTAAATTGAATTTTTTACACTTTTTAGGTAACTCATAGTTAAAAACTATTTGAACTTCCTGCCAGTTGAAGCGGAAAAAATTAAAAGTTATTATTAAAAAAAAAAAAACTAGAAAATTTTTGTAAAATTTTTTTTTTACTTTTTTTATACCAATCATCGACGACTGAAGGGTATATTCATTGTGTCGCAACGTTTGCAACGCCTAGAACGAAGCTTCAAGGACCCCACAAAATGTATATATTCTTGATCAGCATCAAATTCCGAACTGATTTAAGCAGTTTAAGTTCGCCTGTCGTAAATATTCTCCTGGTCACAAAACTTGAGCTATGAACTTCAAGTTTGGCAGAAACATTGGAAGTCCCAACATGCAAGTGGGTATTGAAAATGTTCGAAGTCGGTTGCAGGACACGCTTATAGTACTACGTAGAATGAGAACACCTCTGTTTTCCAAAGGCAATAAAAACTCGCTAACCATAATAGATAAATGTCGAGGAATTTGAACATGTCTTCTACGGGCGATACTGCAGTACCTGAACAAAAAGGAAACAAATCGGTGACGCCTGCCCAATAACATAGGGTGTTATAAATTTTCATTTTTTTGGCAAATCTTTTATAACGTGCAGAAGCAGGCTTCGATAACCCCCTAAACTATATATACAATCTTGGCCAGTTTCAAATTCGAAATGCACTGAAGCATATCGGGTCTGTCCGTCTGCCCAATTTATAGCCTCTGCGGTAAACATTCGTCATTTGCAAAAGAATTTTGAAATCACCGGTAAAACGGTCAATGGACAGGCCTACGACGCCCACAGGCCTATTTAAAAAAAAAAAACTAAGACCATATTTGCTCTCCGCGTTTCTTGCTTGTTACTTATAAACGGGTACAACGGTTACACGATATATATTTCAACTTTTATACTGAAAAATAGAAAAAATCAGTCACGCCCACTCAATATTATAGATTATGAAAATTTACTTTTTTCTTGCTTTTTTTTTTTTTTTACTAATTTTTAAGATAACGGTGATGGCTATAAAAAAGTCGATCACAATCGAATATAATTTCCTTACTGGTTTTCCTTTTAAGAAAGTTTTTGCATAATTCATTTGTGTTGCTTTTGTTGTCAATAGATGAGCATTAGACAAGATGGATTCTTTTTGTGAGACGACTCATACTATATAAAATAGACTCTGTTACAATAATTTCAGATGCACAGTTGAAGCAAAAAAAAAAAAAAAATGTGAGAAAAAACTTTTAATGAAAATTAAACCGGGTAATTACTTGTAAAGGGTTTAAGCTTTTTATTTAATATTTACGATTTTTAAAGCTAAGCCCATATCGACGCACATCTTGAGTTAAGGGAACGATTGTATTCCTTTTTTACCGTTCGTCGGTATTATCTTTAAAGACATACTTCGCCAAAGTGGCCACCAGTCGCTATTGTCGTTGGAATCTATAAGCGATAGGTAAATATCAGCTTTTTTTCGTACGACTTTTGTTTTATTGCAGTTACCGCCACTTTAGGCGAACTTCAAATCCAATTATATAGATGACAGGGTGGGGATTACTTTAGTGCATAGGCGGTAAAGTAAAGTCCTTATTGAACTTACAACTTTATACTTGAGTGTAATCTGCTCTTTTAAATGGCAAATTGTAGGGTTGGAGTCGATCATTAAATTCTAGTTTTTTGTCTTGTTGTTATGGTCGATCACTAATGCCTTATAAGGCATCAGGAAAAATTTCAAAGACTTAATATACTACGAGAAATGTCTATGTTTATTGTAAAGCCACTTAAAAATATGTAAAGAATTCATTTAATATATCTGGAAATCCTTTACATATGCGTGATACCCAATGAAGGCAACAAGATTGATGAAGTTGCAAACATACAAATGAGACGCTTTCACTTTTCTTTCTCCCTCTTTCTATCTTTATTACGCTTCCTTACGTAATATTTAAACATTGAAAGCTTTAAGCAGTATTAGGCAAATAAACTTATTTGACAGAGATGTAGAGGAAAATAGAACATTTGCGTTGCGTATAAAATGTTTTGATTGCCTTAATAGCATTTTTGGTTTAGTAATCACTGTTGAGTTCTTTTAGCTTTTAACAGTTGAATGAGTTGAATTGAAATCGAAAAGAATTAGGTAATAAAGTCCCAGAAGCTTGATATTTTTAGTGAGAAATATCTGTGTAAAAGTAAATTGCATTTTTGCAACTTATCGTAATCCTTGAAAAAGCATCTGTGCAAACATTTTTATGTTAAATCGAAGGCTACCTCTGCCTATCACTTGGGATGTAGATTGGGAGGAAAGTATATATAAAACCAAAAAAAAAAATATTTCTTCCTCTTTCTGATACGCGTAACGCATTTAATTCTAAGATACACGATACACACAACTACATCGCCTCAATGAAACGTATACAAATTAGATTTCATACTAATACTATTAAGGGAAAATTATTCTTCAGAAGAATTCTGTTTGACGAATGAAACGGAAAAAGTTTCAATGCGGAATTTCCTTTGGGAAAATCTTTAAAGTATTGTGATCGTTATTTAACCAAGTCCACAAACGAAGGCTTTTAAATGTATCGACCGATTGTCTTACGTTAGACCCGTCATTTAATATATCTTCACGTGATAGGTATAATAAGCAAAAAAGTCTCAATTCTCTTTGAATGAACCATAGCTTAAGCATAAATTTTGAGGTTAAATTTACGTTTAATTCTTTATTAGGTTAATAATAGATAATCTGGAATGTATTAATAGAATAATAGAACACGATCTTGTACCCAATGTTGTCTTAACTGAATACGACTTGAACGAATGAGCTGAAAAAGATTGTAATTGAATTTAATTGAATTTAATTTAAATTAAATTATTTAAAATGAAATATGATTAAATTCGATTGAATTGAAGTGCGTAAACTTGAACTGGAAATATAAACAAAAGTTATAACCGCTTATTCACTTTTGGCTTCTTCCAATTCTAAATGAAGGTCCCCTCATGTGATGAAGCCTGCCATACATAATAAATTCTTTAGAAAGTCAACGCAATCGTTAACAATTTTCTAAACTGATTTCTTCATGCCTCAATACTATTACATTTTAATTCCTTCCTTTTATCCTATGGGAAAGACAGGTTATAATTTAATGAAAGAACAAAATTATTGACTTGCCATGCGATCCAATTCACTATTCTCCCTCTCTCTCTCTCTCTCTCTCTCTCTCTCTCTCTCTCTCTCTCTTTTTGTCCTTCTTTCTCTCTCCCTTTTCTCGACGAAGCCATTTTACTACGCAGTCCACCTGCTCAGCATTTAAAAGTCAACTGCGGGTATGAACAAAAAACCAAGAAATTATAATACAAACCAAACCGCCATCGAAAATGAATTATATGACAAATTACCAAACGTTGGGATTTCGAATACAAAATCTCTAGATGTATACGATTTGCACTCAGGTATTGATAGAGATATTACTTACGATAAGCTTATGCGTCATAGCAGAAGACAAGTACGTAATGTAAGTGATGGTTATTGTGAAGAAGAGTAGTTGGAGCAATTCTCTAATCCCATCCATGAAATCAATTCTCATCAGATTAATTCCCATCATTCCAACAAATTGCAATTTTTGTGTTGCGTTTCACAGCAATCCAGTTCGCCACACAATAAAATACGTGTCTTGACTGCAGCATATCCTTTACATCAAAAGGCTTTTAAGGCACCCAAATCTATTCCTTCAGCTTTATTTTTCTCTCCGCTTGGAAGAGTGGCTAGAGTTGACAATATCGCTATTTAGGACATTATGCAAATTCAAGCACCAGCCATCCTATCGACGCAGAACAACTTGTAATTCCTTAACTGTAATTGTAATATTCGAGGTTTGAGTTGTCGTTTATTACAGGTCACCAATTCACTTGAGATGGCATTTTCCAGCTGAAAGATATGAAAACAATCGAAATAAATTACTGTTTTTTCTTTTCGTAAAGATATTTACAACAAAGTATTAAACAACACTTAGCATTTAGATGCGTACGTACGCGAACAGAAAATGACTCCTTGTCCTTTCGAAATTATATTAATTTACTAATGTCTTCTTTACCTTACAGCGATAGCATCGAGAGATCAACTCGTTGACGCGGAATGCGCATTCACAGTAGCGGGCGCACTTCCATAGATTCGATTTTGTTTGCGGTGTATGGATAGCCCTTGTAAGAAGAACTTAACCCTTTAACGACACTGAGTAAAATATTTATTAAATATTTATTGTCGAATGCACTTCTCGTTTTACCTGCTACGAAGCGTTGTCTTTTCCTCAACCGCCACATGCATGAAGCGGCCTTACCTTTTGACACTTAGTCTTGGCATATAAGTCCTAATGAATGCGCGTTGGATTTCTACGTTTGAGCATTTCAACCTGGTTTCGATAGATTTCCCGTTATATAATTGGCTTCGGCTGACGTTTTTTTTCGGCATTCTCTCTCGCAAAAATACAGATAACGTTATAATTACTTACACGACAATCAATTCCTTTCCATCCATCGTTAGAGGGTTAAAAAATAAAGAGATCATATTTGTCTGTAAAGCGAAGGGAACTAACTCTCTTCCCTGGCTTTATTTTTATTGATTGTAATTTTTCGCAAAATTTTATATTTCGATTTTTGTACATACCTACATACCTACATAATATTTTAGATTTTTACACATCAAAGCTAATTCTCTTGAAAGCGTTTTTTGTTATCATTGCTTTTAGTTGATTTCTTACATAAATTGCTTTTACTTGCGTCTCCATCTTCCGCAGACCATGAATTGCCACGACGACCGACCTTACGATCGCTACGATTAGCTCCAGCAGCTTTCCCTTCGTCGTTACTTTTGCAATTGATGCTATTACTGCTCTTGAGGGCTTTAGCGGGTTTTGCGTTTTTGATTTTACTGCCCTCACAGCTACTATAGTGTTGACGAAGATTACTAAACATTTTCTCTTTCATAGTATTGGCCGAACATTTATGCTCGATGAAAGTGGGCGATATTGCCGGTGGATAAATTCTTGCTGATGTTGCATCAGTATTTGGCACTGCCGCCGTTATAATAGTTGCTGGTGCCGCTTGTATTGGTGCTTGTGCAGCATGAAAACAGTTATTAGCAGCGATGGTAGTTAAACGCTGATGATGTATAACAGTTGTTGTAAGCATTTGTCCGCCGAAAGCAGCGGATGAACAACATTGTATATTAGATGCTTCAAGAGTGAACTGCATTGGTGGAGCTGCGCATGCATCTGTTGCGCCCACAACCTGTTGGGAAGGAGCGTTGGCAGCATAGTTGTATTGCTGCTGCGGAGCTAAGTTTGCATTGGAGTTATTGCGGCTTGAAATGTGCTGCTGCAGTAAATGCTTATTAACATGAGTAGCATTGGCCCGCTTATCTCCACCGTTGCCATGGGAACTGCTTGCGCTACTCGATATGTTATTCACGCTTGATAGGCTAAATAAATTCGTCTGAGATAGTGATCGACTTCGCTGCAAAATGGCGCCCTCAACGGGACCACTTGGTTTTGGAATGGAAAGAACATTTTTTGGCGATGAATTGTGTATCATCAGAGCGTGACTCTTCAAGCCCTGCGCCGCTTTGTAGCTTTTACCACAATAGCACTTAAAACGTTTACGTACCTTTCTCTTATTTTTATGACCCTTTTTCGAGTGATACTTGATTCCATTAACATTCTTGTAACGTTTCTCGCATCCCGGCACAGGGCAAGCAAATGGTTTGTCATTTCTGAATGTCCCATTTGTGGATTTGGAGTATCTGCTACCATAGCGCATAATGAATGAGGAACTAAACTCTTCGGTTGTCCAAGAGTCGTTACTGTCTTCTGATTCGGATCCAATGTATTCGTCTTCATCCATTTCGCTGCCAGTCGGAGTGTTGCTTCGATTTGTTGACCGCATGATAGAGCTACGACGCTTACTCGTCCACTTCGGCCTCGAGTCGGCATCAGTAGCATTATTGTTTGGGCACACGGTGTCCTTACTTGCCCCATCTGGCATAAAACGTAAGACGTAACTTAATGGCAGAGAGGCGGGTTTCGACTGCTCCATTTGTTCAATAATTTTAGGATCATAATTGATGTGGGTATCCTCAATATGTAGGATCAAATCGCTTAAGCTGGGAAATGCAATTCCGCAACCATCGTATTTACAAATATTGCTCAAGAGAAACGCCATATATTTTTAGAATCAAACCACAAATTCGCTACGACGATTGCCCTTCTACTTAAAACAGAAATGGGTTTCTGCTATTTTTTTAAAAAAATTTTCACTATTTTTCACTCTTCGTAATTTAGACACGGTTCTCTTTCGAACACATGTGAAGATAATTGTAAATCGTTTGACTTCTATATTTTTCTCTCTTTGGCGATTTGTCATTTGATTTTTTTGTTGTGCTTCAAATGTGGTTAGATTGCTTTGTTAATTTGAATTTTAATTTTTTTTTACTTGCTGCATACAGTTCATTATTCTCTGATATATTACACACTGTCCTGACTCTTTCCTTCAGTTCATTGTTATTATTATCATTGTTACTTTTTGGCTATTTCGTTACAACGAATTGTCAGACTATTGAGTGAAGTAGACACTTTTTGAAGGAATATTTTCAATCCAAAATTTGGGAGGTACATGCGTTGAGAAACTGTGCATACGATTTTAGAACCAGCGCCGCAGTATCACATTTAATAATTTCATCACGAACCGTGAATTGAACGAGATTTTTTGTGCTGAACCGCTGTACCCGGATAATGTCTTTTAATTATCCTGGGTATGAAAATTTTGTTCACAGCCGAATAAAATTTTTCCATTTTTTTACATGTTTATATATAGCTTGTTTGGAATGATAAAAATGTAAACTATAAACGACATGTTGTCGAAGGCGCGGGATTCATTTCTGGTAATAAACCAATGAGGCTTATTGTGAAGGATCTCGTCACAAAAATACATGCTGGAGTTACGGTTAAGTAACGCCCTAATCACCTCTTTTTTTTTATTATTACTCCATTATTATTTTATTCCCAATCGCAGGCGTGGTAAGAGAATTAAGAAACGTTATCGCCATGTTTTTGGTCTTTGACTAAATATGAAATGAAGAAATCGGTTATGAGGAGAGACCTATTTACAACGCATTAGAATAGAAGTAAACCTCCTTATGACAAGAAGATTTTTTCAACACATATGCAACCAAAGCATCAGACAAGTGACATCACTAAAAATCATCCTAAATATTCCAAGACTTCTCCTTGTAACAGTTGTATTAGATCTTGTGCTAATCCAAACCAAATTTCAAAATTAAAGATATATTTGGAAATCGCACAAAGAGTAATCAACGCACTAATTGGATACTAATTGGGACATTTCACGTATCATATGTACGTATACCAATGCGCCGACATTTCGATGTAAAGAACGCTACACTCACGCTGCGAAGAAAGCGACACACAAAGGGACTCAGCACAATGTGCGTTGTCCATAATGCACCACTTAAAGTGGTCAAGATATTTGTGCCAATAGGTCACAAATATAAAATGAACACAAGAGCAAGGAAATGAGGAAGCAACTGGTGCCCACAAATGCACTAAAGAAATGAAAATTAGACTGAACGAGGAAGAACATGAATAGACAAAACTGAATGAAAATGAAACTAACAACCCATCCAATAAAATATGGAAGTCAGAGAGTTCAATCACCGAAACAAGTACAATAAACTTATTTTATGTTGGAAATTACAAGGTAGAAAAAAACAAATAATGTTAACCCTGCTTTAGATGTGAATAATAAAATAAAAAATAAATAAATATATAAAAAACAATATCCCAACAACACCTAAAATGAATCAAATGCTTATAATCGGGCAAGGGGCAATTTTTCATCTATTTTCCTTATGATATTCCATGCTTGCATTTATTTTGATCAGCGACATCTGACGGTGAAAGTGATAAACTAGTACAAAGTACGAAAAAATCTGCTGCCGAAGCCCGTCAAACACTTTTAGATGGTTATGGTGATGTTGCTCCATCATATCCCAATTGTTGGTTTTGGTTTCAACTTTTTAAAAGTGGCGATTTTGATGTCAATGACAAAGAACGGAGGATCTGGGGAATCAAAAAAGTTCGAAGGCAACAAATCGCAAGACTTATTGGACGAAAACCCAGCTCAAAGTCGCGAAGAACTTTCAAACAGCTTGGTAGGAAAGTGCTGTTTCTAAATGTCGACACACGATGGGACAGATATAAAAGAAGGAAAAATGGCCACCATAGGAATTCAATGAAAATGCCATTTCGAAATATCTCAGCGTCGGAATTTCATTGCTTGCCAGGCGGTTTCTGTGGCGTATTGTGGCTGGCGATGAGAGGTGGATCTACTACGACATGCCCAAGCTCAACAAGTCATGGATTCGTTCACATCGACAACGAAACGGAATCTTCAGAGTTCTGCTGTGCATATGATGAGTTCAGCGAATGAAACTATCACTGCGGATGTCTACCGACTTTAAGCGAATAAATTGAATCGAACCGATATTTGGTTGCAAAAAAGACCAGCAATTATGGTTAACAGATGCAATCCTGTTGCGTGACAACGCTCGGCGACACGGTACGCTGTTGCGTACATAGCGCCTTCTGATTACCACTTGTTCAGAGCGATGCAGGATGGCTTGACTAACATGTTGAAGTAGTGCGAAAATGGGTCGCCGACTGGATCGCTGCCAACCGTTTTGAGATATTTCAATGAAATTTGCTACACTGATGTACTTCGGCTCAAGGACGAATGTTATTGAAAATAGTTTGGATCGATCCATTTTTTCGACCACTCGCCATAAAACGTCCCATTTTGAAAAATCGTTATATAGGAGAAATTGCAATTTTCAAAATTTTTGGACAAAAGTAGCTAAGTGACAGAGTTTTGGCATTCTAAATGGCATGGTGTGGAACGTTTGGACCAGCTGGCGCAATTTTTTGAACGCCCTGTCATATGACGAAAAGGTCTAATTTTCAATGGTTCATGATGAAAATAAAGTCATATTAGTAATTTAAAATAAAATAAGTGAACTGTACCAAATTTAAGCGACGCACGCCTATTTCTAGGCACTATATAAAGATTTTTACGAGAAGTGTTGTTTTTTAGGGCAGAAAAGCTTAATTGTTAATATTTTATGACGAAAATTGATCCATGATAGTAGTTTAATTCAAAACTTACCTATACTGAACTTTGAATACGTACCACAAATTTTGAACCTCTTGCGTACAACCATTCTTACGGAAAGTAAGCCTTTGTTTGCAAAGAGGTCTAATTTTTAGTGTGTAGTTCCATAATAGTAAGCTTCTTGTGCTCTATGGCAAAAAATTAGAATTGTCTTAAACAATGTGGTGTACCGTATTTAATGATCGGCTTAGTCCGACTATAATGTTTTCACTTGTTTTTTGTTTTAGAAATAAATTAATTGCAATTTTCCTTTGCTTAAAATGCTAAAAATTCAAAGCCACTAAAAAACAGGCCGAGTTTCTGAAAGCAAAGTAAATATTAACTTGTCCGTCTTTGCCGGCAGTGTTCATAACTTCTTTTTTTCATATTTCCGCAACGAATTAAGCTGAATAATCTTTTCCTGTGAACACAATTGCTTTGTGAATTGGAAATTGGAATTCGTCTTGGAGAAATGTACGCTGCTTCCTAGCCAAAAACTTGGCATTGACAACGTCCACAAGGTTCATATACATACGGGTATATATATATATACATATAAGTATTCTTATTTTATAGCTATCTTTTAATCTACTTATATCCCTTGGACAGCCGTTCGTGCAATCACTTTGTCACTTTTCGTTTAAATAAAGAAATTCGTGATCTTACCATCCAACCCATATACATATACCTTTTAGCAACCACACAAATACATTAAAAATAAAGTCTTGAACTTGATAAATAGATGCTTAGTTCGACCTCACATACCTAGTCTGAAATTCCATACCATATAGTCGCAGGATTGCTTACAATAAGTTGTTAGATATAAAAACCACGCAACATACGAGTTGCTTCGATTACATAGCTCGTTACCCCAATTCGCTAAACTTCGAAGGCATCTTTGAAGCAAATGCGTATTAAGGAAAGTGTTCGGTTTTGTAATTTTTAATCTTTTATTTCCTGGAGGGTAGAAAACGTGAATCAACTCTTAAAACACACGAAAACGAAAGGTTTCTCATGTTTACTTGTATGTATGTACATAAATAAGCTTTAAAATAAAATACACTAACAAAAAAGTGGCAATGAAAGCAAGGTTAGTACGTCCGGTGTTCCACCAGATTAAAATATTCAACAACTTATACAAAAAGGATTTTTTCACTTAACAAGATCGCGATGATTTCATATGCAAAACAAATCCGATGCAGGGGCTAAGGGCGATTACAGTTAGTGATAATGTATAAAAAATAAGAAAATAAAAAAATTCTCATATGAATTAATTCATTTCATTATTTAACAGTTATCGGTTATTGCTGTTCAAAGTCTTTTTGATTTTTTCGCGCTAGAAGATGATAACTCAACTTTTCGCTTCTGTAACGTACAAGAGCACTTTGCACTTTGCAGTTGAAGGAAATGATTACTTTCGAGCAATCACTGAAAACTATGTCGTCCCTATTCAGAAGAAAGTCAGCACTAAATGCGACGAACAGAAAATTCTTCAATTCAATCCCCTAACACTACAGTACAGTACAATGCACAGCACGAGCGAGTCAGTTAAGTGAACTAATCGACTTGATTTGAGAGAACTTTGTCGCTTTCAAGATTGAATATCGCAACTTCATATCTCTCTCAGATTGTTACTGCGTTTAGCGGTTTGCGAAAAGAAAGCCTTCGAAAATTTGTACGCGTATAGCTTAAGGTATTCGAAGAAAACTATCCGACTATCTTCAACTGAGTGCAAGAACTTGTCCTCTTGCGAGATTGAGAAAAGACAAATTTTTAGTATCTGTCATTAGATGACCTAGTGCCTTGTATCTATAACTTAAACGATTATAATCCGCTACTGATCCTACCTACTATAGTCAATATTATATTCTTTCTTTGTTACCAATATTTAAAACGCTACACTTTGAAATTAAACTCTTTTTTTTTTCTACTGAATTTTTTCTTTTAACTAAATTACAAGACTAAATGCTTTGTAATAGATACACTTACGCTTAAATTTACCACAATGCTAGAATATATGAAAGAGAGAGAGATAGAGAAGGAAAAAACATAAATACCCCTACTAGTTAAGCTAAACATTTTCGAAAAAAATACTGAATACATTAGTTGCAAAGAGTATTGTTGTTGAGAGACAGACACACAAAATAAATTTAACAAACATGCAATACATGCACACGTACATACACTCATTTCTCAGTGTTCGCTTGCTAATCCTTATACAACGAATTAAGTTCATAGCTATGTGCAGCCACAAGTAAACAACTCAAAACAACAAATTTTATTTAAGACAAACATTCACTGATACATGATTAAGTATGCTGTGCTGATGTTGTGCTTTATTTCTTATTTTTATTTTTATTTTTTTATTTTATTTTGTTTTGTTTTTTTAACCGTTTTCATAATATTAAATATCCGTTTATATATATATGTATGTGTGTATGGAGCTGCATTTGCATAGTTATAACAGGATTTGCTATGTTTTTACGAAGGGTTCCCCCCCCCCCCCCCCTCCACGCAACCAATTCTTCCTCTTTCCTACAGTAAATCTACTCTACTCACGCTACACCCTGGAGAAAGACTCTTTCCTGTTATTTTATTTTTTTCCCTTTTTTTTTTTTTTCTTTTCTCATTTTATTTTTTAATACTTTTCCTCTTTTGTTCGCAATAACATAGAGTTGCTTAGTGGCCATTCTGATAACCCTTTCCATATACATATACATATGTATACGTAGTGTACATATCAACGCCATAGTGAAAACATAACAAAACATTAGCATCAAGAATAGCATTAACTAACAAATGGTATATTAACATATTTATGTATGTTTAGCATACAAACAAATAAAAAAGAGAGGAGAAAGGAGAAAAGCGAAAACCGAAAACAAAAATTCATAAATTCAACAGAAAAGTTAAAACAACAATAAATATAAAGACCGTTTATTTGGGTAAATATCGTATGTTAACGTTTTTGTTCGAATTGTACACATAACTACATACATTCGGTTATAATACGTGCAACATTAATATATTTGTTACTGCAGCTCACGTACGCAAAATATATGCTGTTAATGAGCCATCAAAATACGCTCAGACGCTTGTTGTATGCGGAACTGCGTATCGCCGTTAATACATACACACAACCACAGGCGACACAGTCAGATAAACAACCAGGCAACAAATGCCTGGAAATACTGTCACATTACTACTACATATACACATGCATAAATATACATATATATATATATATATATATATATACAGCTTTATATATAAATATAAATATACTGCGAAATGTTTTGATTCTACTTAATGCGCAATTAATTTATTTTACACATTCAGAATATATTTTTATGCTCGCTACTCGACTTTAAGTCAGATTGGTTGCTTCGGGTTCTTTATGCAGCATTTGCTGAACATCGCCTAATATATAGAATAACAACATTCCTCTTTTATATATAATGGGTATTAATATTTAGCCAGAGTGACTTCCCAAAGCGATTCAATCAAACACATCTCCTTTATCCATTCCGTTTACCTATTCTTATCCCTACACATTGCTCAAACGCCTCCTCAATTATCGATGCACTTAATTAACTTAAGATTCCAATATGTTTTAACTACATTCGTCTACCATTCTACCTGTTGTGTTGGGTCAGCTGTGTTTCGTTATTCTTGGCCTCATCAACAATCCGACTCTAAGATAGATAACTAAAACTTGACCTTCAATTCATAAAACTAATATTGAAACTAAAAAAAAAGTAAATCGCCTGCAAGGCCCGTAATGATTACAGAAAGACTCTACTATTCTTAAAGAAAAAGAGGAAAATTAAGAAAAACTTTCTCTTTTCTTCTTCTTTCTCGGGTTGGTTCTACCGTCGAACCCGGCCGCAATTAATTGTCGTTCCTGCAATTAAATAAACTATTTATCACAGTTGCGGGGTATGTAAAATTCGTCGCTGAACTCGTTTACAGCATTTTTTTACTTCGTAAGTATTGTGGCATGATTTTCTGAATAAATACCGTAACGACTATAAATTGTCCAGAAGCTTTTCATTCCATTCATTCGAAGTTTAAACACAATATTTTCAAAAAAGTCTTTTTTCGAAATCTTAACAACTATAACGGAACAAGTCATGTAAGGCATACATACATACATACATACAAACATATTTGTCAGTACCAATTTGAAGCGAAGTTTGGATATTCACCTTTTAACCTGAAAGTAGAAAAATAACGCATTTGAAGATATAAAGCATGTTGAACAAACTATCTGTATGTGTGTTTTATATACAGTCGCCCGATAATGTCTATATACAGTACGGAAAAGTAAGGCTTCTCTTATTCACAACTGAATCTGAGCTGGGCTGAGAGAAATCCGAATTTTTCGTATTGTCAGCCGACTTTATTGGCCTACTGCAGGTATTTAAAGCAGTAACTGTAAGTAGCGCAGGTAATTCCATTGAGATACGACGAAGCCCGCCGATATGTGCAAACTTCCATATAAATGATTTATAAAAATTTTAGAGCAAACAGACCGTTTCAGATTTTATTTCTGTTGAATGTCACCCCAATCTACAAACAATACAGAATATAGATCGTAGACCTTAAGAAAATGTTTATCCTTTTGATCATCGATTCCTATTTATTATCTCCTATGATGCAGAAGAAGGAGGTTAAGACTTAAAAGGCGCAATTCATCGGTAGCGACGTCATTGCTCCACATATATAAACGCAATTTAACAGATTTAAAATGTTTATTACTCTTTGGGAGGAGGCAAGGCTTGTAGTCGCGATAAGTTTTTATTAAATCCTCTTTAATCGCTACTTTCAAAATAACGAATTTAACGAACTAAAACGTCATAGTCAGATAGGCTCGACTATTAAACACCCTATGTCGTTTCACCTAACACAATACAATCCTTATCGCAAAATATCGAAAAAATATATATCGTTCGAATATATACGAAGACATACTTTTCATAAGAAACTTTATATCAGGAGGAGCTTGAAACGTAGACCTATGTGGCGCAAACTCACTGCAATAAGTTTATATATCATGTCAGCTTTCTTTTTCAAGCAATTTTCCTCCACCTTTGTATGGAAAGGATGCAATAAATGTGTGACAAAATCATTTTTCGATAAATTTTCTCTAAAAAAACGCAAGTACGTTCCATACGGCGGAAAATGAGGCGCCCTTGAGACGTTACATTTCAACATATTAAATTTCAACGAAACGTTGACCGGTCCATTAATCTTGTCTTATGAATGAGTTGCCTGCTCCCTGCATTGCATCAGAAACAGCAGCAACAATGATTCGTAAGCTACGACCTGCAGGTTGAAAGCAAAAATAAATTGACAAAGTTTGGAAAGACAGACAGACAGACATGTTAAAATCGGTTCAGAAAATGATTCCAAACTGATAGTAATAGTAATAGGTGCGTATATCTCATGCATGAGATATACGCATGTCAAGAAGTGTCCGTTTAAACTTAACGCACCCTTACAACAAGTGATGTAAGGTATAGAAATTGTAAAGCATTTTGCTAGTAATTGCAGGCATGTGAGCGTGTCAATCGGTACTGCCTTTGTATTGACATTTGGATGGTCGTAGAAGCTGTTATTACAAATATTGGTGTAATACTTTTCCCAGATATTAAGTTGGCGTTCGTATAGCCTGCATAACTTATTGTACAGAGTGTGTAAAGTTTATGTGGATGCACTTATGACAGACCGCTGATTACATTCATCGATTCAGAATCATTTTCTGGCTCAGTTCAAAGTTGTTAGTCCGTATGACGTCCACCTACGTAATCGATGTAAGAAATTCGAGCCGGACAGACCAATTTTGCTACACCGTGGTGTAAGGTATTTAATGCTCATCCTTGCTCGATTATAATATTTTTATTTCTTCCCTCCAGCATGAGTGTGAAGAGTTTCATCAACTTCATCGAGAATTAAATGACGAGAGTGGGACGCGTGCTTAACATGAAAATTTCCAGAGCAAAAACCAGTACTTCAACCAAGAACACCACGAATTTTTCACAAATCTACCAAGTGTTATCGCTCTGGCAGAAGTGATATCGTAAAATAAAACAATTCGTGCCAATTTTTCGCTTCTTTTTTTTTCACATTATCTATGAATGTATATGTATGTCTTGATAAGATTAATATTATCAACATTATGCAACCGCAAGAGCATGCAGTAGAAAAAATGCCACAAAGATTTTTTTCTTATCTCTTATTACGTTTGTTTATGTTATTATGTTTTCTTTTCATAGTCGATGTCGATCTGGAATTAAGTTCAAGTCTTCGCAGTACGTGGGTGAATTATCGAGTCTGCAAAAAAACCTTTTGAAGAGATAAATGTCCAGTATTCCTTTCACAGTAAGCCCAATCTCCTTGTATACTGTTTGCTGAAATTGTAACCAAAGACATGAGGAGTTTCCATTTCGATTAATTTCTGCACGAAGCGGCAATGTTTTACGGTTAGGTAACGTCCCATTCACAGAAGAAGAATAATGTAATGGAGATGAAGATGAGAAATAGATTTGTCTCTTTGTCGCGAAACCGTGACCGCTTGGAACTCTGTACAAGAGCCATTAAATGCCGTTTCTACAAGAGCTTCAGATGCTTAGGAATTGCGAAACTTCGTTTTCCCCTATAAAATCAACGGATGTTTAAAGAGTGAATTTGATTGAAATGAAAAATTTATTTTGAAATTCTTTTCGCACTTCAATTCTGTTCATAAGTCTCGTAAAGACATTCTTACCTCGCTTCAAAGACATTTGCAATATTTTCCCAATTAGTATCGAGTAACGATTGGTAGGTAAGGTAAGGTAAGGTAAGAGTTTCATATATAAATTTCATTCTTAATTGACTTTAGAATGGAGTCATTTGCATAAGAATAGTAAACTGAAGTGCGCAACTAACTAGCAATTGATTGTTGAGCTTACACTAATTGAAACGATGCTTGCTTTATACCGATCCGATACCTGTACGATTTTATTACAATAACTGCTACAGATGCTATTTGTATAGTTAATTAAATCTTTATCAATTATTAACATCGAAATTTTATTTGTTTTTCATAAACGAACAATTAAAGCGATGAGGGTGAATAACAAACAAAAGGAAACTTGTGCGGGAGGAGGGGGAGAAAAGAAAATAAGAAAAAGAAAAGAAAAGTAACATTTCATACACATTTGGACATCGCGTGTGTAATAATCAACTGGCTTTCATGTTTACATATCTTTATCGTAAAGGAATCGCTAGGAAAGCATAAAATCACATCTAGCTTAAGTGCATTGAAAAAGATAAACGAAAGAAATCATAGTTATTGGGAATAATGTATTACGATAATCATTAACGATTTACTATTACTTTGCAGGGCTTTAATCGAGAAATTCGAGGAATTCTTTTACTATTGTTTTGTTTCCTTTCCTTTTTCCTTTTTCTTTTAGTTTTTTACATATAACGCCTACAAGCCGTATCGGCAACAAAGATAGCTTTTAAACAGAAGAAAAAGAAGAAGAAGAAGAAGAAGAAGAAGAAGAAGTAAGCTTTTGTATTTTTGTTACAGAGTTAAAAACAACTCACAATCAGTTAACATCAAATTTCATGTAGATCAGGGGTGACCAGCAGCAGGTCATGAAACTGAAGAATGTGTTGATTGTTGAATAAATGAAAATACTTTTTGATGATGAATCGTGAAAGAGTTTGTGAAAGTTTATATAGGTCGATAAGTTTAATTTATTTGAATAGACTAAAATTCGATTATCGAAAAGGAAAAATTGGCGACCCCTGATAAACGCAATCAATGCGCGTAAATTTATGTACGGATGCCAGCATAAAAGTTCCTTTCAAATATTTTTCAAAAAACTTTTCACTCAAAGCAACTTATTTTATGATGAGTTTATGTATAAAGGGATATGGGATATGTGTGTGTGTGTGCCTGTGTTTGCCTTTTCAAAAGAAAATAATAATAAAGTAAAGCAGAAAAGAACAACAATGTCAACATTATCATTGTCAGTAATGAAAAGTTGATTGCTTTACATTTCTTCCGTTCACTCCACTCGATCGACGGCAAGTTACAATCAGCATTTTCACAGTTTTATTTAAATAACGTAAACAAATATATATGCATGTACGTATGTATAGATAGATAGATGTATATACGCTTACAGAAAAACACACAAACAAATACGTAATCAATATATAGGAACAATCAAACTTAAAACAAATTGTTAAGTAAATAAAAAGCAAAAGACGAAAGCAATGGAAGATAGAAAATAGAAAAGCAGAAAAACTTTTGCTTCCTGTTCCTTTATTTTCTTTGTTTTTACTTTTGATTTTTTATTTTTATTTATTTTTTTTTTTTTTTTTTTTTTGTCTTCCCATTTACCCCCTAACCTTAACAAACATTGAACAAAAAAAAAAAAAACAAAAACAAAAAAAAATAACGTGGAAAAACTATTAAAACATAAATAAGAAAAGCAATCAACATAAGATGTAAGTGAGCTATGTTTGCTTTACTACGAATCTTTAATACCCGTCTTTCAAGATGCAGATTGTGGTGTTACGGGATTACTATTATTATTTATTTATTAAATTTTTTTTATTTATTTATTTTTTTTTTTTTTAATTAAAGGAGTGTTTATAAGCCAATTAAGATTTTCTTATTTACTGTTACAAAAATGTATTTTGATCTACTACGGATAACTACGGAAAAATATTTGTTTCTTTAAATTGTTGCGGGTATATGTTGCGATCCCGTGTACGCTATTCCCCAACGCGAGCTATCACTAACTTCAAAGTCAAATCGTCTATCGTATATTTTATCCAGTCGCATAGTGCCTGTTATCAAAGGTTAAATTTTGGGGCCGTATAGAATAACATAGCAGAGAAATTGCTTTTTAAGGATAACGTGATATATAAATATATTCATAAATGCTAAAAACATATTATTATGAATAATTTTTATTAGGTAAAAGAACGGCATTCGATCTTTTTAATCAATCAAAAGAATTCTTTACTTCATTCATCCTTAAGCCGCAGGTACTTGCAACAAAAAGAGAAACCATATCATAATTTTTGGACCCACAAGTTTGCTTTGAATATGGACTACAAGACGTCTTGGTTATAACTGCTGTAAAAATAGCTTTTATAAAAAATAGAGTGAAGACTCCATAAAGTTTAATTACACCCTACACGATTTGTCCTAAAAGGGTATATTAAGTTTGTGGCGATTTGTGGGGGGCAGCAACCAGATGAACTTGAGATAAAACCATCTTTTATTGCACCAATGGGTTTAGAATCACTTTTTGAATGGATGTAAACTCGTCTGTCCGTCTATCCATCTTGCATTCTAGTGTTCAACTTGCAGCTCGCAACCGAAAGCAATTGCAAATAATTCGGACCCAGCACTTTTTCAATCACTGGGTATATAAATAATTGCGCCAAGAGAAGTGATAGAGAGTAGACCAGTGGCGTGTCCATTAACGCACTTTTAATTGTTTTAAATAAAAAGGTGACTATTTTTCATTATGTTAATGTGAAAAACTTATTGCTGACTTTTTGATAAAATGCAACGTTTAAAAGGCACGAGATATTTTATTTAATCCATTGATTATCGGTAACCGTTGTTCTCCTACCTCCTAAACAGAATATGAATATCGTGCAGGAAGCATGTCTCTATCTAACGAAGGAACCTATTTTTTGTCCTTTCCCCATAAGAATGGCAACTTTCTTGGAACAGATAATAAATCATCGGCTAAGACCAGTTTTCATCATAAGAAACCGTAAATAATGAACGCAGCGGAGATAGTAACACATTCTTACTCAATGCTACTAACTAACTTTTACTAAGCATTTCTTGCCATATAAGACCGAACATCGTTCATTTTTCTTCTCAATGACATCAGTTAAGTTAATGGTACCGTTCCTTAGCGTAAGGATCCGTTGGGCATTATATCTATCTAAATTTTACAAATGGGACAACCACGAAAATTATATGCTCTTTGAATATTGTAAAGCTTTCATTATTCATCACATATCATGACACAATAGTACTCTTCTTCAAATCAAGTAGGGAAACACCATATATCCTGCAAGCAACTTTTTCTTCTTCACACAGAACTGAACCTATTCAAGGATGCCAAAAACTATATTCGCCACACTTTCCGAAATAATTTGTAGTATTAAGTAGAGCTTTATTTAGTGACAGCTAGACGTTGATAGTTCAAAAAATTTAAATTACGCCTATTGTACAAAAATGTATTAGTTTTTCATCAAATTACTTCTCCTTTCGCGACTCTTCTGTCTTCTGTCAGTATTTTTTTTTCTACCTTGCAACTTCCCTTTAACTTTGCATGGCACGCCTATCCATGCCTCATAAACGTTTGGTGAATTGAATTTATGTATCGACCGCTTTATGGAATGTAGCTATGCAGTAAACAACACTTGTCCGAATATATAGTTTACATGTTTTCTTTTTTCCATACCCGCATATATAGTTACCATTTGCTATTTTGCTTAATCAGAATGATTTTACTACAGTCTTAAATATCCGATAGAAGAAAGATTAACAAACGTATAGTTTCAGTAACTTCTTTAGATACATTAGATATTAGATAGATATGCTAGATAGATATAATAAGAATTCTTAGTAATGTGATCCGTCAATGGCGTACAACAATTTTTAAAATACGCTAACGCCATAGGGACATGTCGATTTAATTGGAAAGACTTGGTTCCAATTTAAGGAAAGTTTGATCGACATTTTTCGTTCATCTCCGCGGAATTCTTTACTTTATCTAAAAAAAAAAAAAAAAAACCGGTTATTGTTGGTACCAGCGGTTTTTTTCTTTCTCTGAAATACTTATTTATAGCCTAGGAGTACATGTATATTCATAATATGCACATAAGTTATTTTGCTTTTGCCTAACAGTCGATTTAATTGCAGTTTTTCACAGTCAAGTTCATATTTAAAACGCACTGTGTTCATATATTTAATAGCTGATATCGTAATGATTGTCTTGGAACCATTTGGTTTTATTTCGTTGGCTGCCTTACCGAAGATGGAAAGTGGAAAGCAGCATTTTCGGCGTACGTGTAAATCCCGAGAACCAGTTACCCGCGCTGTTACATGTGCAACGATTTACTTAGTATGCAACTGGTCGCCGGCTAAGAAGGTAAGAGATGAGAAAAGTAATTGAAGAGTTTGCAAAGTAAAATGAGTTTTTATATTTTCAAATCTTTAATGTTAAAATAATTAAAAAAGTTTTTTTTTTCTTCTCGATTCTCTCGTTCAGCTGTTGACCTTATTGCCTATTGTTCTTCGACCTAAACATTAAACATTTTAGTGTAAACACTCAATATCTCCCGTATTACATATTACAAGCATTGAACACATACATGAATGCATGCATATGTATGTACAGATTAAGAACAACATTTGCGGTTGTTTTTATGCTGTTTCCGTTACGTTTGTCATTCACAGTTGATGTCTAACAGCAACGACAACAACAATAATACAAAACATAAAAAAAATAAAAAATAAATAAATAAAACAACTATTGCAACCATACTATGTAAGCTGTGTTTGATAAAATGCTCTTGTACTCTTCTTCTTTTTTTTTTTTTTTGAGAATATAACATAATAGTTGGCCAGTTAGTCATTTATTCCATCATGCACATGGTTAGTGAAACAACAACTAAAAGTACAAGCAGCCATCATCAGTAGTCATCATCATCATTAACATCATGTTTGTTTCAATGGATAGTTTGAATATTTTACAAGTTTTTTTCTTTTTTTCTTTCTTTTTTTTTCCTTTTTTTTTGGGTTTTATGTACTTTTGATGTTTGTTTTCCTTACAGTCTTATTATTGTTTCTTTTTCTAAAGCTGTCTCGTTCCTTTCACAACAACCTTAAAAATTAACATATAAATGCATATGTGTTTGCTATGTGTGTTTGTTCAATAGCAAAATAACGATTGTTATAAAATTGTTCGACCATTTCAAATTGCACTTAAGCTGCTCTTCTCTATCGGTACGGTTAGTGGAGAGGGCGGATATAAGAGGCGTTCTCGTTGATTGTTGTAATCATTATATTGTGCTTGTGTTGTTGTTTCTGATGATTGCCTTTCCGTTTAGTTTTCAACAAATAGTTTTATATACATATCTATATATACATATATATGTTTATATATATATATATATATACCACCAACAAGCTGAGGTATGCTAAAGTTGGTATTTCTTTTGCGAAAATCTGATGCACAGCAATAGTCACAATTTTTTCGAAAACTTGAAATATATACCGATGGGAATAATCAGATAAATAGTTGTCAACGGCAATTGAAGGAAGAACGAGAAGAACGGCAGGCAAAAAGAAAACTTGAATAGCGCAATATATGGTCGACAATAGAGCAGATCGACGATAACTAAATTAAGCTGTAAGTTGTTATGGCGATGACGTACATTTACATATGTTACATATACATTATATGTAACTATATTATATTTTTTAATTATTACACATTAGATTATTATTTTCAATAAGCATTGAAATATAATTTTTTGGAAAATTATCGAGGAACTGATGTATTTACTTCACGGCGTTGCTTTTCTTACACGCATATACGAAGTTGCTTAGAAACAGTTGTAGCTATAAAAGTGGGGAGAGGGAAAATATATGGAATGGCAGGAAAATTTTGTCCTGAAAGCACACAGCTCTGTTGAAGAAGGCACGACAATGTATTGTGCGGTATATCGCTCCGTCTTCATGAGGGATGACCGAAAATGCTAAATCTACTTTCTCTATAATAAATGAAAGGACAATAGCAAATTGACTTGGATTTACATAGTTTTACATAAATTTCACTACGTGCACCCTTTTCAATATTAGACGATTGAAGGTAAATGCAATAATGTGCACATCGCTGGTCAACACGTGCACCAGTAACGGAGCACGTGGCAGTGAAAAATATATATGTTTATTTATTCTAACTTACTAAACTTGTTAGCGTGTACCGAAAACGGTACATGCAACAAGAAAATGGCGTCTACTTGTAATCACCTTCGTAAGCACGCGTTAAAGTTGGCGACGAATTGTCCACAGTCACGCCCACCCATACACTGAATATTACCATTTTAGGGGCACTTAATAATTTGAAATTGAAAGTAGTATCTATAGATCTGGAAGTGCCTATTTTTAATATTAGTATTTATTTGTTCCTTTTTTTTTGTCTTCTTATTACATTTATTCGAGATAAAATGTGTCTATGTAGATAAAAGAAGATAAAGTTATAAACTAAGCATAGATATTAATTTCAAAAAATTACACAAAAAATGTACATACAGCGAAAACACATCAATAGAAGAGTCGGGCACAAAAAAACGTCTTTATTTAACGGTATTTAGCTTTTGTACTTGTTTTTTGTGCGTATTAAAAATAATAATTTATCAGTCAAAGTGAGGTTCTGTGTTTCTTTTCCCTAAAATGCCGCAAAATATACAAAAACGAAAAGAAATTTCTCAAGAGATTACAAAAGTGATTATAAAGTTAAGCATTGAGGAAAAGTCGTACGGAGAAACGGCAAAAACAGTTGGAATTTGTCGTGCTACTGTTCAAGCTTACAAAAGAAACTTAGAAAATACCAGAGAAAATAAGCACCGATCAGGGCGACCAAATAAACTTACAAAGCGTGAAAAACGAAACGATTATCAGAATTGTAATAAACGATTGCACACAACTACTGTTCTTGCTATCGCAAACGAGTTAGAAAAACATAAGTTAATTAAGAGACAACAATTTTCATAGTCGCATAGCAAGAAAAAACCGTTTGTGAGCGAAATTGATATGACAAAACGTCTCGAGTTTTCAAAATTGCATAGAAATGATTATATGACGTTTTGGAAAAACGTAGTTTTTAGTGACGAGTCGAAGTTTAATATATTGGCATGCGATAGTAAAGAAAGAGTTTGGAGGAAGAAACATAGCACAGCGATGGCAATCGAAAATTTGTTACCTATCGTAAACCACGGTGGAAGGTCTGTCATGGCTTGGAGACGCATATCCGCGACTGGAGTAAGAAATTTGCACTTTACTGACACTGAAATGGATTGTCCCCTTCATCTCAATCTTTTAAAACTTCCGCAACTTAAATGCGTCTCTTGGGTAAATAGATCTTCCAGCAGGATAACGATCCGACAAATACAATTCTCATGGTAAATGAGTAGCTAGTTTACAATGTCCCCAAATAGTTACATTCTCCTCTCCAATCACCGGATTTGAATGCAGTTGAGAACATATGGCATGAATTGGAAAGGCGCGCTTGGAAAAATGAACAGAGCTTGAGAAAGCTTTACTTGGGGAACGATAACCAATTGGTGCAAATGTAACGGAAAAGTATTGGTTTCTTCAATGCAAAGACGTACACAAGCAAAAGCATATTAGTTTCTTAATTTAATCCACAAACAGTAGATTAAATCACGTGTGAAATAAACTTTTTTGTGATGTTTATTTGGATCAAAGTAACTTTTTCGTTTATCGAGTGATTTAAAATCCGAAAACAATCTTGATTTGTTATTTAATGTAAGTTTTTGTTTTTTAAGAAATATATTTTTTGAACTCTCACCCCATAAATGCGGTTTTCGATAAGAGAAACCTTAATTTTTCGTAATCCCTGCAGATTTTATTGCGCTACGGTCTACCGTACATAGCGTCAAATAGTTTCCCTATGAAAAACTGAACCAGTTTCATAGGCTTAGTTAGGTGGTGAAGAGCATTTAAGGTCCGTTACAAGACAATTTTTTTTTTCGTCTTCTTTTGTAAGAATTTACATCCAACTCAATAATAATCAAATAATATTTATTGAATGCAAAATCGTTAGGAACATTAATAGTGTGAAGTTATATGGGCGCTAAGAAACAACATCAACAACGCAATAGAATCGCTTTCATCATTGTTTAAGTATAGCATTCAGCAGGAAATACAAAATCTACAAGATTTTGCCAAATTCTACATGCGTACATATGTATGTATGGAATTAAATAATTCAGTAAGTGCTTGCTTTAGTGATACGATGACATATGATAGCAAAGACTTTTTGTTTCGTATAATAAATATAAAGCGAAAACATTAAATCACTTAAGGAAATGTATGCCTTAAGTAGCAATGACAGAAAATAAAAAAAAAAAAAACAATAAAAATAAAAATGAAAAAGAAAGAGAAAAAAAAACAAAATAAATAAATAAACATATCACTCATAAAAGGAAGTACAACAACGAAATTCCGTCTTCTTTGAAACTCTCTAAGTGTAACTGCGTGAGTGTTGTTTGTGAACACAAAGGAAGTCTGCCGAAAAGCAGATATGCTCAGTGTACGTTTAACAATGCATACACACACAGCCAGACATACGAATGAATGTCTACAGAAACGTGAAAGAATATGAAGCAAAAAAAAAAAAGAAAAATAAATAAATAAATAAAAAAAAAACAACAGAAAAAACGAAAAAAGCAAAAGAGCAAAATAGCAAAAGAACTGTTGACCTGTGTATTCACACTTGCACATCAAGTAATTTAACATGAATATATCTTCGTATATAAATGCATGCAGACATATAGATATTTAATAATATAAAAGACCGAATGTAAGCTTGTTGATGGTGATAATAATTTTGCACAGGGCAGAAGCATACACAGGCACACCTACACACACAGACCGAGTGTATTACTGAAAAGGCGCTAATGAGTAAATATTACATAGTGTAGTAGGAATAGCATATAC
This sequence comes from Glossina pallidipes, assembly GCA_000688715.1. Lineage (NCBI taxonomy): Eukaryota > Metazoa > Arthropoda > Insecta > Diptera > Glossinidae > Glossina > Glossina pallidipes. The sequence goes on along the minus strand of JMRQ01006299.1, from coordinate 12,558 downwards.
AGTACATATATATATATATATATATATATATATATATGTATATATATATATATACGGGAATTGTATGTATATATATATATATATATAACAAGAAGAACGACATTAACGAGAATAACACAAAGGCACGTTGTGCTTATCACTTAATGTACCATAAGATGCTTTTAGTTGCTCTGTATGAATAGTGTCTTGATGTTTATGTAGATGTGAATTTTTGAATATGCCTGGAACACAACAGCAACTTAAATAAACATTACTACTTGCAGACACACAGAAACATACACACATAGAGAGGCATACATATACAGGCACACGCATACACACACACATATGCGCACATTCATATTTATTTGAATAATATGCAAAAAGAAACATTTGAGTAGAAAAGAGGAAATACTTCCTACTTGTGTATAGGTTGTGTGTTGTGCAGTTCTTAACAAAAGGAAATTCAGGGGATAGACTGTTTGCTGTATGCTGAGTACATTGGCGTATAACTAAAATAGTTGCCATTGTTAGCCAAGTGTTAAAATTTATAAATCTTATATAATGTTTATTAAATGAAATGAATGCATTAATGTTTCAAAAAAAAAAGAAGAAGATTTCTTAACGTGACAATTACAAAAAAACCCCTACGAAAAGCTAAGTTTAAACCAATACTCGGCTTGAATTGAGTTTTACTTTTATTTTAATCCACAATTACTTCCGTATTAGGGCAAGAAAATCGCCAACATATTGACCTCAGATTCGTGGTTGCCGATATTAAAGAAAATTGGCTCATCAACTTCCGAATCCGGGAGCTACCACAAAACAAAATATGCCACTGAAGCAAAAAATTTATCTCCTTCCCCATTTGTTCCACACCCTATGTACTTACCAGACATAGCGTCTTCTAATTACCCTTAATTCAGGTGGCTGCAGCATGTCTTGACTGGCACGCGGCTTCGAAATGCTGAAGAAATGCGAAAATGTTTCGATGATTGGATCGCTACCAAATCAATATGGTTGCCGGAAACATGGTATAAAGTTGGAGCAAATGATCGCAAGCATTTTGTTTAGTATACAGACAATGTATCAATTTTTCTCAAGTAAAGAAATGGTTAAAATATAAAATATTTTAAATGTTCGGGATAATACGGATCTATACACAAGGCTTAATTGAGATGCTTTGAAGACATTTGCTGATCTAATTGCTCCAATTTCCAAGTCCTTCACTGCTATGGTATAAATTGTCAGATATTTACTCTTGTACTCATAGTACACTTATATATACAATACTTGTACTAACTTGGGTGAAACTTGCATTACAGTTTTATTCCTATGCAGTCTATGAAATATTAATATAGTTTCAACTTAGCTAATGTAGACAGAAATTTTAAACTAATTACTTTTTTATTACTTTATTATAACCTTAACGTGCATTCTTCGGACCGTTTAACAACATTTTCCTTTTTAATAACACACTTATTGCACTTACTACGAAAAATGCACTGCTACTGTTATTATACACTATCAACATATCATTTGTGTATGTGTATGCGTATGTGTATTGTACCTGCAATTCAGCCAATCAAATAAATATCAAAACTTGAAACTCATATTTCTTGCATTTTTGTTTTCTTTGCTTTTTTCAATATGTTTTCAGCATTCGATGTTAGTAGCATTTACTAATCAATAAATCCAATAATAAGCTAAGGAAGAGACAGAGAAACAATTTCGAGTAAGCAGATATATGTGTTTTTATTAACTTAAAACAAATATTTTACTATGAGATCAAAATTAGTAATTATCATGTTTGTCCACATGTGAGCATCGATATTATGTTATTTATTATTTAGTCTCCTATGTACAGATATTTACGTTATTTGTCTCTATGTGCGTACATACATGTATGATATCGATAGTAGCTATTAGATAGAGAGAATTTTCATTAATATTAAATACGATGCACAATTTAACAGCACAATGCACAGCAGATTACATATTGAAAACTAGATGTGCTTTTTCTTTACAAGCGCTTCGATCCTGCCCTTAAGCTGACTTAAATGATTTTCGATTATATCACATGGACATCATTTATAAGAGAAAATTTTAAATGAAATTTAAATCTTCGAAAACAATTCTAAATCAATAGTTTTAAGAAAAATGTGCAAAATTATCGATTTTGTATCCAACTGTGAGTATTAAAGATAGCACACGTCAAGGTTGAAGTTATCAAGTCTTACATTCAAGATGGGAAAAGGTGGCAGCTGTCTTCATTATATCATGGAAATATGAGAATCATGCTTAAATGCGAGTGTTGCCATTACAAGCAGGCTCTCATAAATCCTCTCATGAAGCTCTCATGAAGGCTCTCTCTAATCCTTATTTGAATCAAGCCGTCATGTCATGTAAAAAATACAAAATGAAATCACAAAAATAACAAAATTTCCATTAAATTATGTTGAAGTGCTTGGGTTTATGCCCCCGTTACTATACCTACACCGCTTACGACACATGGGATATATTAAGTTTCACTTTCTATTATGCCGATCGCTTCAGAATCACTTTCTAAATCAATCCAAAATTGTCTGTCAGTCTGTCAATCTGGCCATCTGTCCGCTTTGTTTCCCTACGACTCGTAATTTTTAAGATATTTTGATGAAATTTAGCATACTGACGTGTTCTGAATCAAGGATGAATGCCACTGAAAATGGTTCGCATCGGAGCACGTTTTCGATCACGTGTTACGATATAACGTGTTATTTTGAAAAGTCGTTATATGAATAACTGTATTAAGCGAAGTGGTCCAAGTGGTGTATTTAATGGGGTGCCAGGGCCTATTGTAGTGTCCTTCTCATTTTTCATTATTCTGCGTATGTTTACATATAAACAAAACCTTTATACTTCCAGATCGAAATTAATCACTTAATGATTTTATTACAATGCAAACAACCAACGAAATCATCCTATAGTACACAAGCATCTGTAGCATGTCCCATCAAATATTTATGGACCTTTATAGTGGTTTAACTACAGGCGAAAAAATATCTTCCTACAGACCACTTTCGATACTCTCGGTGACTTCTGTGTATGAAAAAGTTTTCATTGTCGCGAACCTGCCGATGTCTGAATGGCATATAGGAATACGAAAAATTTGTCAGTTGTTCTTGTATTTTGTTTTCAATGTTTAATTAGTGGCTCATCGCACACAATTACAACCGACATTGAATGACATCATAAGTCTTGAAGTTGTTATTACCGGACTTGTACTTTAATATAAAATGGCATCGCATAATTTTGCAATCAATATTAAAAGATACTTTGTTCCTTAGTGAAATGCTAGACTTGAGATTTCAAACATTATCAGAAACTGAAGTTATCATTAGGAGGGGGTGTAAAGTGTAAAAATAAATAGGAAGCAAGGATGATGCTGTCTGTTGCTTTCAAAGTACAATTTATTTTTATCGTGCGACTTCCGATACGCGTTTCAAGATGTTGTAAAGACGATGTACTACGTCAGCCTTAATTTGAAGAGTCAATGTATTTTAATCAATAATTTTATTTAAATTGTAATTTATTTTTAAAAATTAATAGATATTTGCATTCTTGCTTTGATGAAAATGCAAAAGAAAAATCTGCTAAGAGTCAGTTTAGTCAGCTTAGCTTTAGTGTGTTTTACTATGCTAATTAAAATAAAAAATACTTTTGTTCACTTTATGTTCAAATAGATACTTCGTACTATATATATATCTAAGTGAGTGCTATTGTTGTTTAACAAACGAAATAAATAAATAAAGAGATTGCATGTAACTTACTCGCCAAGTTATTTATACTTTAAAGTTCAACGCTAACGTCGTCCAGTAGCAAACATGCTTAGTGTTAAATTTAATTCGTCTAAACTAACTTGCATTTGTATTGTACATGTCATGCGAATAGAATTTTTTATTGTTCTTCTTTTTTAATACAAGGATGGACGGACAAATAGTTGGCGAGGGGTGTTTCTCACTTCTAGGCCACAAAAATTGTAAAACGTAGCTTCGACGAAGCCCACGTTCCAACGTTTTTGCCTGTAGCGACACAATTCGATATTAATTTCGGAATTTCCGGACGTGAACTTACTCTTGCAGCAAGAAGTTAAAGGCCTTCTTTTCTTTAGTAGCCTTCTTTTCTTTAGTAGCCTTCTTTTCTCGTGGACTGTGAAGTGAAAATTCTTTGAAAAGTAAAGTGTTTTGTAATCTTTTGTTAAAAAAGTGGAGGTATTTCCGGAGAAGGAATTTTTTTATTTACTATTATTAAATGGCTCGAGTACATCATTCTAGCGAAGAGGAAAGTCGCCTAGCTCATCAGTTTCGAAATCAGGGAAATATGTATAAATTTATTGACGCATTACTAGGCTGGTCACACAGGTGCATCACCAATGCGTTCCAGCCCAAAAAAAAAAAAAAAAAACACGAAGCAATTGAAAGAACTTCTCTTGTCCGACGTTAATCACATGATGATAATTTTAGTACAGCGAGATCTCTTCAAGTCGTCGTGAGCAATTTCCAATGAATTTCGAAAATCTGAAACGCTTCTTCGACAATTGTTAGGTAGCAATCTAACAGGAAGAAGATTAGCTCGGGAAGTGCCTGTGCTCAGGAAAGATAATTTGGAGAAATGGAAAGATTTTAGTGTCGGCCAGGAGAATTAGTGTGCACCAGAAGACGGAAAAAAAGGTGGAGAAATAAGATTTGTTTTGGAATAAGGCGGCAAAAACGGTGTACTTCGGCTAAAAGAAAAAAAATCCGCATTACACTTATTGGAAGCATGGCAGAGGAAATCGCATGGTATAAGACTTCTTTCTTAGGAGGTCAACTCAAAAAGATAACAATCCAGAACCTTGATCCAATTTGGCAAATGCGTCGCTGCGATGTCATCGAATGGCCAAGTCAGTCTCCCGACCACAATCCTCTTGAGAACGCCTCAGGTTTCCTGCACCAATAGATAAGACTTAGGAGAAAGTATTCCAAAAACCTGAAGTAAATAAATTACATCCATACGTAAAAGCAGCGTATCGAAGCAGTCCTTCAAAGCAATGATGACTACACCGGCTGTTCACTGTCTGAATCGATTTCTATTCAAACGGTTAGGTCTCTGTTAGGTAAGCTTTCATATAAAACAACATACACCTATTTTTCCATGCACCTGTGTACGGATAGAAATGAGTCCATCAGCTGACTGTTGTTCCGTAGTTAGTATCCCAGTTTAAGAATTATTTACTCCTTTCACAATTTCTAATGGAATTCGTTTTATTTACAAGAAATGTGATTTTAGCTGCGCGTAATATGAAGCATATATATATATATATATATATATACATATATATCCATGCGATTACATGGATGTATGTATGTGCGATAACTTTCAGTAAATTTAGCCTGCTCATCCTATCATAAACAATACGTGTCGTCAACTTTTTAGATGTCTGTGAATTTTTTTAATTTTCTTTTCTTACATTTTACTAAGAAAAGTCAAGAACGTAAAGTTTTGAAAGAAAACTGGAGTGAATGAATGAAACCAATTGACAGCTTTCCAACTCGTACGCATAGTTATTGCCTTTGTCAAGTGCATGGCCAAAGATAAGGGAAGCGTAATTGAAACAACAACAATGATAGCAATTTACTATAAAAACAATAGAATGAAAACCAAGAAGATTTTCAGACTTAAGATTTTAGCTTAAAGACACTTCAGGGAGCTTTCATGCAGGAATTTGTATTTCTAACCATCATAAAATGGATATTTAAACAATGAATGAATAAATATATGTATGTATGTATGTATGCGTACGTACTTCAGAGCAGGAATGTATAAATAAATAACAATTTCAAAATAATTTTCGGTCCAGAGATAATCAACAAACAGTTGCAAACCGTGTACGTAACGCATATAACGTAAAGTATGCTTACTTACGGATATATTAAATGAATGTTTGTAAAAATGTCCAAATGTTATGACTGCGAGAAGAAATTCTCTTCTTTTGCTGAATCGTGAAAGTGTTTGTATTTGCTTGTGTGCCCTGGACAGTTTGTGCCATGTCAACAGAAATTTTATGGCACTCGTACTGTCGTGTCAACAAAAAAGGTGGGAGTGATGATGGTGACATCCGTAATGACAGTAATAGTAGTGACAGTGGCAGTGGCAGTGGCAGTGGCAGTGGCAGTGGCAGTGGTAGTGGTAATGATGATGGTGGCGGCTGCAATACGTTTTATTATCATTTGGTTTTTTCCTTCACCTTTACATTACTAATGTAATGATTTTACGCATGGTTCGGCCACTGCTGATGCCTGGCTGGTGCTACCTGATATTATTGCTAATATACTTTAGCTAATGTTTTGGATGGACGACAACTTTGGTGACGAAGACACAATTAACGCTAATATTTTACCTCTCTTTCTCTCTCTTTCTATCTTTTTCTCCTCTCTCTTTCCGCTAATTTCACTTTTTCTTTTTATTTGTCTTAAGTTAATTTGCACGTTTTACTTGTTAGCATAAAAATGTTAATAGGTTTTTTTCGCAAGATTTTTCGTTAATATTAAAAAATTTTTGCATCAGTTAATCATTGTTTTAATACCTCCACCAGCGGAGGTGGTATATAAAATTATTCCAACTATATAAGTCGAAAACCTATATATAGATTCATTTGTTTACCTAAAAACATGCGGCAACTATTTGCGGACAGTTGTACACATTTTTTTACAGATTGATAAGCAAGCTACTGAACGCTCTATTTTGTCTTAATATCTTCATATAGCTATTACAAGTAAGCAATTATTCGTTCTTTCTTAATCAATATCTCGTATATATATGTTATCCATTATTCATATGCCTCCCTTTTGTATTCCATGGACCTTGCTCTCTATCGTGCACTTCTTTATATTCCAATACCCATTGACTGATTGGACCTATCGGTCTAATAATACTTATGCTTATCGAAAATATTCGACAAATGTATACCCGATATGGTATTTCATAATACCTCCATTGTTGGGCTAAAAAGGGGCTGATATGGAAATAGTAATTTTCTATCACTTGATTGTTGTCCGCGAGAGGTTATATAAGAGAACATATATATATATATATATACATATATGAGTCCTTATGTATTTATACAACTTTTTTTACACGATCTTTTTTTAACCGATCTTAAAATAATACGGTTCATCATTTCATAAGAAAAGATACACTTTTTTATAGGAATTTTTTGTTGTAGCGCGAATCCCAATAAAACTTTTTTCAATCCTAATTATTCCACAATATCTTACAAAAACCTATGTAGACTGCAACAAAATACAGCACGGAAGATCGGTTTATGCCCACACATGTGCTAGTGACTTGGTCTGCTACGAACGGACGAAATTCTTCATTTCAATCAAACCCGACAAATGCGCTACACATAGCTGACGTATCTACTGATGATAGCTTTTTTGGTCCAGTCCGAAATAAGCGTCCAAGCTTGTGAAATTCATCTTTATTCCTAATTTTAATTTCAATTTTTATATTTTGTGCTTATGGAGTGAATTTTCACTGTAGATAGTTTTTTTTTTTTTATTCTAATAAAAACGAATTGTTTTTTTTTTTTATAAATATCGATTATTTTTTGCGCGCTTTTTTAGGGAAATATTTGTACTTATTTTCTTACCTGATTTTTTAAACTTGTGGAACATATCCCCACATTTATCATATATTGCGAGCATTTTTTACAAATTTTTTTTTGCACGGTTTTCTAAGGAACATATGTACCGTGTAAAAAGAGTGTTGCGTGTACATAAAATTGATCGTAAGCCAAGACATTAAATAAAAAAGTTTCTAAAAGATCAGTTATTTTAGATTATTCGCTAGTTCTTAGCACTTTTGCATTGTTATCAGTATTAGTTGTCCATTATGCATTAACCGTGATACGCACTAACCACTAACGTAACCGTACATTCCAAATGTATCGAAATAGTTCTGAAGTTTCATACCCTTTCCCGTACTTTTACAATTCGTATTTTGATTTCTTGGAATTTGTAGCACTTGGCCCGAATAGTCGCGAAATGGAGAAGAATGGGAGAATAAAAACGTTTAAAGGAATATATACGTATTCGTATGAGTAATGTAGAATGCAAGAGTAACTCCCCACCTAGCCTTCTTGATCGAAAAACTTTTGCTCACAACTCAGAGTTGCAATTCAAGTTCTCACTTACAGTCATGTCAAGCGTAATGAATTTTCATATTTTTTTAAAACGTCCCCAAAAGTATTGAAATTCGAAATCTGATCACTTTATAAGTACACATTATCTGTTATTCATTAATACTTTCCGTCTCTCTCTCTCTCTCTCTCTCTCTCTCTTTCTCTTTTCCACTTTCGTATGTGTGAATGTTTTCAATCTTTTATTACATTTAATAAGTCAAGCAGAGTAAAATGTATTCAGTGATTACCGTTACATTTTAATTCGATTCCCGCTTCCTTTTTTCAACCTTTCTTATAATGAATACTTTTTTCTTTCCCCATCAGTAAATTAATGTTGTCTCTTGTCTTTAGAAAAATTAACATTTGTATAAAAAGGCAGAAACCAAACATGAGAGAGTTTCTGTTTTTTTTCTTTTTTCTTTATGCAAAAACATTAAAAATTTCATACATTGTTACATATTACAAGCACACATAGATAGATAGTCAAAAGTATTTAAGTAAAGCCATTTAACAAATTTGCTGAGTCGCTGTATTTCGTGCCTTTTTTGCCTTCTTCATACTTTACTGCCACGTCTTATAGTGTATGCACACGAACATATTTAAGTATATATAAATGAGTTTGTACGTATATAAATATATATATGTATATATATACATATATCTATTTATATAAATCCAGAAAGAGCCACATTACCAAGCATATAATATATACATATATCTGCTTACATACATAGATATATGTGTACATACATAAATATATGCATACACATGCATATACGTACATAGATATATATGTACATATATATATATATATATATATATATATATATATATATATATATATATATATATATATATATATATGTATATATATAAATATATACATATATATGTATATATATATATGTAACATAACTCATAGTGTATATATATATATAATATTCTTTGCATATACATATTTCTCAGAATTTGAGTCATTATTTGTTAGGTTAATGTGTTTAATCGGATTGCGCTCGTTATAATTGCTATACGTTGCGGTTAAATATAAGAGAACTTTTACAGTTACATTTGTATATATATATGTATATATATATATATATATATATATATATCGAGTATATGTATATAAAACGACATATACTTGCAGTTTCTGCTTTGACTTGCAATTCTTTGTTGTATCAAGATCTTGACGATGTTTTTTTTTTGCTCATTTAAGTAGATGTTAATTTTAAAAGAGTCTTAATTTTCATTAATTATAAAAAATAAAGTCGTAGTCAACTGGGTGTAATATGTATACAAAAAAAAAAAAAAAAAAATAGAATATGAGGACGAATGAGTAGATCGTAAAACAACGCGTTTACACTGAGAGTAATTTCAATAATACCGTCGTTATCATCAGTTCATTTGAAAAGGCAGAAACATGTACATTGCATTCGAAACCGTTAAGTGAGGAAAATCAAATCACAATACCATAAATACTTCGAGGATCAATTATATGCTTTTTTCCTCTTCAAAAACAGTCCCTGAGTGATCTGGAATGCTATAAAAGGATGATTGTAAGTGTGGCAAAATTTTAAATCGTAAAGTAAAGTGACGTAAGTATAAAAGAAAAATAGAAAAAACAAACGAAAAAATACGATTTAAAATTAATGCTGGTCTTAATTACTGATCACCGCATTATGCATTACGATTATTGAAAATAGTGCTTGACAATCGCCTGCCTACGATATGCCGAGATAGGGTTAAGCTGTAAATATCAGGCGGAGAAGCATATACGAAAACTATGAACGACGCTCAGCCATTAGTCCAATCTAACTGTTTTCCTCGATCAGATCGAAAGGCTAACAGGACAACTCTCTTTATACGATTATTTGTTAACATAGATGTTGACTCGCCCCTTTATTTCGATTTAGGCGGTACACACAAGCGGACAATACTGTTTATGTTTTCTTTTTTGAGCATTTTAGTTGAAAATAGAACTTTTTCACGCGCTCTTCTAGCTAAAGATATGTAGTTGACGGATTTCTTTGTCTCGATTAAATTTTGTATCAGTGACAATGCATGCCACCTGAGATTTGATGAAATTATTGAAATTAACCTCAGTGTAAAGACTACATAACTAATTAAGCCAAGCCACGTGCACAGTTAAGAGAATCTGCGTGTAGTAACGAAGCGCATAAATTTCAATTTAATATTTAATAAAAATTCAAAAGAGATCTGCCACCTGAGTTTATTTGTTTTATTCCGAACATATTTATTAAGGCATTTGTCGGATGCTCAGCAAAAATATAATATAAAGAAAAATAATGTAAAGAAGGTATGGATTTTATGAAAACAGGCTTAAAGACAATCTCGGATACTAATCTTTCTTCCGTTCCAGTTCCATTTCCACATTTCCACAAAATACAGGAACCTTTTCCGCTTTATTCAATCCTTTTTGATTATCATCGTGTACCATACGTATAGGTAACATCCGATTCGTGGCTGATCAAGAAAATAACTTTTGTTAACTTTCGATGTGTGTGTACGTGGGTCGGTCTAACAACTATTCAAACCGATTTCATCCCGATAGCTGCCATAGCCTTATAGTTTACAAAAATATATCATTCTGTTAAAAATTGCGGTTTTTTGAAATTTATTTTACAAGTGTACCCTCCATCCCTTGACAGCGACCACACAATTATTTCAATACTTTGTGCCTGGAATTATTTGGAAAATGTAAGGCAGATGCAATAACACACCTTTTTATCGCAATATTTATGATATCGTTTGTTATAAGAAGACATTGGAGCAGGAATGAACAGCAGTGAGCAAACATTAGAATAACGAAGAAATGTATGGGTGTGCCGGACCAACGGAGGGATGAAATCGACCGCACGGAAGAAGAGATGGACAGACGGGCAAGTTATAAACTCAATTGAGAGGACCCAATAGAGAGGGAAACACGCATTCAGATAAACAGACAATCAAATGCATGGGCAGACAGCCGAGAGAGTCGATCAGCCACAGGTTGGCAAAGTTACATATAGTTAAACTGATAGATAGAATCGACTATGTCAACGGGATAGCTCACGCAAATCAAGAATATTTATACCGTGTCGAAGGCATTGCGCGCCTAATTCACGCAGACAGACAACATCAGAAAACTAATAAATTTCCTTTTTAATAACTCTTTCGCGTGCAATCTTAATAATTTCTTCTTCTGATGAGATTTAACACACTGACGTGTTTTGATCCAACGGCGAACACTATTGAAAATGACTTGGATCGACCTCATGTAACGCCTGATTTCGAATAGTCGTTAAATGAATAACTGTAGGATGGTGTAGGGTATGTAATGGTGAACTGTAACCCGCCATGGGGGTTTCACTTGTTAAGGGCTTACAATGATTTCTTTAAACAAGCGTGTAACAAGATGTGTAACATTCGAACAACGAGGCAGTTATCAATGTCAAATAGGGAACTATCAGGATTCGCAATATTGTTAATCACAAACTTCATCGTTGCCAGCCTGATGTATAAGTAAATCTCCAGTCAGCACACACGATGCCTGTACGTTGAAAGCAATACAATGACAAATTTTAATTTATTTATTGTTTTTAATTATTTTCTCTTTTTTTAAGTAAATTTCACACTATTACACAAAAGAAAGTTTCACATAACACCTATGCATTATTCAGAAACTTTAATAATACATTTAAACTAACCCAACACACAATATATATGTACATATATTAAGAAGATAATAATTATCGTTACATATTTAACGGCATGTCTGTTCAGCAACTTCAATTCAAGTAAGTATTCGTGTGTGTGTGTGTGTGTGTGTGTGTGTATATCAATGAAATGTGCATTTGCGTAAAGATCATTTGCTAACGCTATTCCCTTTGTTGTTATTACAACTGAATGGCTGTCTTAGCCAGACATATCAAAAGGGAAACGGAAGCTGTTGGCCGACAATGGACCATTAAATGAGGTAAAATTAAAAAAAAAAAATCGTGAAACGAAAGGTTAATTTAGTAAAAGTCTAATTAATTGTGTTTCAACACGGACCAGAAATTTTGCTTTCAGCTTATTTCTGTAGCAAAACGTATTTGAACAAACACCATAAAGTCAATCAAAAAGGGATTTAATGAATACTCATGTGGCACGTATAACAGATTGACGATATAAAAAATCTGCTTACACACCACAAACAAGTAAGGCGATTATATTCGATTGTGGCCGAACCTTGTATACCCACCTGGGCCGATTTCTTTCCAATTCTTCAACGCTTTGAAGACGCAGATCCCGCATAAAAAGTACGCGGGAAGTTTTCATAAGCACGGAGCAAAAAATCCGATTTATTTTGCTTTCATTGGCCGAGATGTTCT